>JAOWCC010001210.1:6000156-6320068 GCA_030867875.1 Actinernus sp. WN-2022 | reverse complement strand
CCCCCCGCGACGTAATACAAATGATCGGTCCCTTAATTCAAGTATCTTTTTACCAAGTTCTACGATCACATTTTCTGCAAACGATTCCAGTAACACAATTAGTTTCTTTGCTGATATTGGCACCAACTTCCAAATTTATGCATGCTTGTGTCTTGTTAAACATTGAAAAAAGCTTTCTTCAATAATCTGGATTGGATATGCTTTCTAAGCAGAGGACACAGACGGATTCCTTAGATTTGGGTAATATATTTAAACAATCTACAACACTCGCGGCATGACATCCAAGAGCTGTGACTTTGTTGATGGAAATTTTGTGCCAGTTTTACACAATGTATGTAAATTAAATTAGGTTTCCTGCAAGTAGAACAAGTTGACTACTCATGACTTTGTCCTCGCTGTCACAGTTTTCAAAGTAGTCTAGATCTGGCTGTGTCAAATATTTCAAGTCTGAATCAATAAAATATTGGGACACTCTGTATAATACTGTGATTCACTCCTGAATTGACTGATTTAGCTTGCATTGTACGTTTGTTGTCCCAGTTCAGGTCACCTGACTTTTCCCCTGAGTAATGTTTTCTTGTTTTTTCCTCTATCCAAAGAGGTAAAAGTATAAATTTCTCTAATTGGAAAACAAAAGCACTGAATCCTCTGGAGAGCTGTCACACGATCCGAATTGGGACAACAAAATAATGTACAATATAAATTGGTCAATATTGTTCATGTGAATGAGTTCTCATTCCTCACATAATCATAATCTGTGTGGCTCCCTGCATGTATGAATGCAGTGCAGGGTATATGTACATTGTAATTTCTCCCTCTGTGGAGTTGAATTGTCTTATGCTTTGAGGAAGGGAATGTCCTGTGTGTAACACTGAACAGTGCTATATATGCTTGTGTAGCACCCCATTTGCCACTGGAAATGTTTATACAGTGTCCTAAAAAGTAGCTTATGGTTTTCGTAAATGTTCAGGGAGGTGCAGAGTTTGTGTTCCCTACTGAAAACAAGAAGAAGAGAGGATGGGGTGAAAGAATGTTCTCCAGTATAGGTACATCATACTTGAGTGGTAAGTAAGTAGAGGGGTCATAGCATAGTGCAGGGTTGTACTGGTTGATCTAAGCAGGGCTCAAGATTGCAACCAACTGGTCGACAATGTGACTAAAACTGAGCCTTGGCAACGAAAATTTCAGAACTGGTCACCAGACTTACCTTTTAACCTTGTAACTGAGAGCAGGGATATATAAAAAAATTATATATATATATGCGTGTGTGTGTATGTATGTGTGTCTGAGGAGGGCACTTCTGAAAACAGCTGTATAAATCAACCATAATTATATTAATTAATTAATAGTAATAATCTTAGCTTCATATTATTTGTTACATGTAATATAGGAGTTGTTAGATTTTCTTTCATTACTAATGGACGGTTGCCTGTTGTTATTATTATTAGGCATTAGCTTAGTATCTATTCTGTTTTGTTAGTTATGGGTGGCCTAAATTTTAATATTAGCTTAGTAGCGATCTTAGTTTTATACAGGAGCTAGCCTGCGTAGCCCGGCGCTGAGGGGGAAAGGGCCGGCGGAAGGAGAGGGGAATGGGGAGAAGAGGGAGAGGGGAGGGGAAAGGATGAGCTCTTGTTTTATAATATTTGTTATTGTATTTGTTTTAGTGTTTGTAGTTGTTTGGGTGGACTGCCTAGTATGGGTCATGTGTTTAATGCAGTCCTGCCCCACTGCATCTTTTGTTTATCTATTGCAAATTAATTTAAACCTTTCGCTCCTGAACCGGCCATAACCGGCCAATATGAAGCATGTACCTGGAGAAAATTATTGCATCAAACCTAGATACGCTGGAAATACGATGTTGCGATATTATTTCAAGGGATGAATGACTTCAAAGCCACAGCTATAACTGGGATCGCTTGACTCTCCCACTTGAGAGAAAAACTCATTTGTTTTGGAGATCGTTTTTCGTTTCTCCGATTTTCACCAATTTTGAGGAGCTGAAAATCGGCCTCCAAAATCCTTCCCATTCGCCCTTGAAATCAAAAGCAAACACAAAATCAGCACTCCATCGTTACAGTACCTTTAATCTTTCGAACCACCAGGTTTGTTTGCACAAAACACACATTGCGACTGTGAAGCGTGCTATTCTTAATGCTGCACTTCTCTCCACCATGTTTTCCTGCTCCCACCTCCAATTGCATGCTGGGTAATCAACAAAAATTCACAAGGGGACACCCCCTCTGGGACTCCTGTATGTTTTTTTCATAAATCTTTTACCCCTACAACCAAGAGCGGTGATTTGGACTCAAGCTGTTGCTTTAAAGTGACAAAAACACATCCTAATAGGTTGAGCAGGGGGAAAAGACAACCAACTGCAGGATTTCAAGGATTTCAGTGAAGAATTATTTCATGTGTCTCAAAGCAGAAACACAACAGAAAAATCCTGTGAAACTCCTCACAAGGCCTACTAAAAGCAAACCAAGTACTTTTAAGCCGTCATCAGACTTAATGATGTCCTCTAGCTCTCTTACAGTGGCTTATTTGTCCAAAATTAGAGCACATTTCATTGGAAAACCTACAGAAGAAACCATACTCACCGCCGCCGAGTCCGTAGAATTCTGCCGAATGGCATCATGGGGAAAGTTTGAGCCCTTGGTTTAAAAAGTCAGCAGTATTTAACTAGCCCGGGCTAGCCAAACTGGAACTGAGGGGGGAGGGTTGAGTTAGCACTCTGCATTTCACCCATTGAGCCCAAACACGTCCGGGAGTGAAAGGGTTAATTTATCATGAATTTCCATATTTTGTACATTTTTAAATTACTTGTAAGTATGGTAGTGAAAATGGATTAAATTTAAATGAAATTAACCTCTAAGCTTTTCTAACTCCTACTGAAACCAGGTTACTTCTTGATCGTCATGTTTACTGGGGGCCAGTTTGTTTTGTGCAGTTGCTCCCAATCGAGATAGTAGTCTGGCAGCATATGTAATGAAAAAAAGTCCCATGGGATTTTAATGAAGAAAGCAAGCCACTAAATCTCGTTGCATACAGGGAACCCTAAGGAACAAGAAAAATGTTGTTGGCAATTTTCTAAACTGTTAGCAGGGTCTATACAGAGGGTTTAAAAAGTGATGTATATAACTCAGCATGGAAATGAGGCTGGAATATGAAATTGCCTATAACTTTTCTAAAAACCAATAAATCATAACAAAACTTGTCAGATATGCGTAGAAGTGTGTCTTTAATATTACGAAAAGCTTTAATACATTTAGCAAAGGTCACGTGACATAGCATGAAAGCGAGGCTGGAATATGAAATTGCCTGTAACTGTTATGTTAACCAACAAATCATCACAAAACTTGTCATATGCATAGAAAAGTGTTTTAAATGCAACAAAAAGGGTTAATTCAGTACCTCGACAAGCGTTGTTTTTGATCAGCATTGCAGTAGTCTTCGGACACTTTATTATTAACAAAGGTCACATGATTTATAGCATGAAAGCGAGGCTGTATCCATATATGCATCTTTCCAAACATCGCTATTATTGTGCAAACTATATTTTTAAACTATTTTAAGCAGGACGTTAAATGAAGGCATATAAATGATACATCCCCTATCTGAACTGAAAATTACCTTCTTTATAAACTTGCTATGAAACATTTCATTCCACTTCATTTTACTGTAATTAACATTACATAACAGTCCAGTGTATTGCGCGTTTGGGCTATTTTCAGAAGACTAGTTACCATTACAGTGAGATTACAAGCTTATGCATGGCTCCTAGCACGCAGTTTCACGAGATCTCCCGTCGGCCGTTGCCAGGATACAGTGGAGCTCGCAGAAGAAGCAGAAGAAGTGCCTGTCAGACCTGCACATGTTCCTGTATGGTCAGGATACAACTCACTCATTAAGTAAGTTAAGTACTATTTATCTTATTTTATGTTTGGCCCAGGTTGTTGATGTAAAAGTAATTTACAGGACACTACTGTAAACGACCATTGGATGAGAAGTGTCTCCTGATACTAAAATATGTTTCGTTTATTATTATCAGTGATACGATGCCTGTTACACAGGTTGCAGCACCGCCTTTGATAGCCGCACCAGCACATGAGTGGCAGATGTTGCTGACCATCCTTATGCAGGTGCAAGGAATCAACACAAAGGTGGTAGGACCAGACAGGAAGACAATCCTTTCCCAGCCAAGAAGCTCCAGATGGCTCGATGTAATCTAGACCACCTGATTCTCCGTCCGGGTGAACTCCACATAGTTATGGCTCAATTGTGCACCATGGGAGCATTCGTCGAGAGCAGCGGGCTTGACATGTGCTGGACCGAATCCGATCTCTATGGTCCAGTCACAGTCAAGCAGATTCTAGATGGGAACCACATCAAGAGAGGAGAGACAGCACATGTAATAACATTGCAAGCGCTATTTATGCTATACCAAGACTCCTTCTTTGGAAGTTCTCAGGAAGACACTAAGACTATTGAAGATTTGTCGAAGCAGGTTGCAGAGGCATGCACCAAGGGAACACAGGAAGAAGTGAATGAAGCGAATGCTGAATTGAAGAGAGTGATCGAGTCACAGCGTATCATAGATAAGCTGACCGAATTTGATGCTGTTCACGAGAAACACCCAATGTTCAAGGTGACAAGGCAGTATATGCGCATCGTTATGGAGATGTTGGAGTTTATACAAGCAGTGAGAACCGGAGACTGGGAGCTGCACCTTAAGGCACTAGATATGTTTACTAAATATTTCTTCGCCTACGATCGTTTGAACTATGATCGGATGATCCCACACTATCTCGCAGAGATGCAGTCACTTGCGACATCTGACCCTGAGATCTATGCTGAAGTTGTGCAGGGGAACTGGGTGGTAAATAAGAACACTAATGTTCCATTTTGCGCAGTAGGTGCAGATAATGGCCTTGAGAATATCAACCGCTCGATGAAAGTCACTGGAGGATTAGTAGGGATCACTCTCAATCCAAATGCTCGAACCAAGTTCTTCCTAATCGCCCCAGAACTCTCCAAACTTGCTGAACAAGCCAAGGATATGGTGGGTGTCTCCTCAAAGGCTCAGACACGGCATCACAATCTGGTAACAGCAGTTCTCACTCGCGAAGAAAGGAGTTGTAGAGTCACTACTGGCGACGATTCAACGCTTTACCAATCCATTCTTGGAGGAATTGGAGAGCTAATATTCAACCTTGTCACGAAAGTCGTCATGCCCAAAAAGGTAAAAGAGGGCCTGTGTAATCAGAGAACCATCAGACACACACTATATACATGTACAACGTTTGTCAAATAGCACACCCAGTCAGGAAAGACAAATCTCTGGTAAAGTAAAGGAAGCTTTTGACATGGAAGAGCAATGCAAAAGTAGTGAAAGTGATGACGAAGGACAAGAAAGTTGAACTCAGAGAGGACAGGTCCCTGTTTGCGTGAATGATGATAATGTATAAAAGCCATCCAGAGATTAACATCAAGGAGACGGTTGGACAGTACGAGTTCTGCTTAGTCCCGCGATCGCTTTTTGCCGCAGACGGATCGATGCTTCACTGTTCTTGCAAAAGTGCACTACTAGCTATTCTTGAGAAGGTCCAAGGCGGAATACCTCGTCAAAATGTAAACGAAGAGAATAGCCCTCGAATGGGCAATGTACAGATGACAGTAGACATCGTAGACGGCATGGCTGAGCTACAACAACAACAACAACAACAGCTTTATTACCATAAATATAAGACAGATTAATTTTTAAGATACAATATAAGTTATACAAGTCTAAGGTAATAGTCACCCAGAATAACTTAGAAGTTAATCGAGCTGGGTGGCTGGATAAGCCTGACTGGATAAAGAACTGCTTCCAACTGGCTGAGCACTTCAACAACCGAATTGAGGAGAAGTACAGACAAAGTAGCGAGCTGCAGTTGATTTTCGACCGATATGACGTGCCGATGTCTTTGAAATCAGCGACTAGGGTAAAATGGCAAGGTGGTCATGATCCTGTGTTCTGCCATATCACGGACTCTACACACATCGTCAAAGTGCCAATGAAGAGGCTGTTATCAGACACTAGAACCAAGATGGATCTGACGGTGCATCTAGCAGAGAAGGCCATCAATGCAATGAGACAACAGGGCAGGAGATTAGTGGTAGCACGGGGAAATGAATGTCAAGCAACCCACAAAGATGCGACACATCTTCAGAGCAGCCAGGAAGAGGCAGACACCAAGATCTTGCTTCATGCCCTTGATGCTACAGCAGCTGGCCCAACGGAAATAAGCATTCATTCTCCTGACACAGATGTCTTCATTCTAGCATTGAGAAGGTATCCGGACCTTTGCGACAATGTTTCATTCGTCACAGGGACGGGCCAACATCACTGAGTAATCAAGTTGGGGCCGATTGTCCAAGCCCTTGGTGAAGCTAAAACAGCTGCACTTCCTGCATTCTCTGCCATCTGTGGATCTGATAACACCGGGAGCTTCTCGGGCAAAGGGAAGCTTGCATGCTGGAAGATTTTCCGCAACGCCGATGAAGCCATCATCATCGAACTGGGAAATCTCGGTACAACTGTTACACCAACCACGGAGACCATTGATGCGATCGAGAGGTTCATGTGTCAGCTTTACCTACCAAAGACAACCTTCACAAAGGTGAAAGATCTTCAATGGTGGCTAATTCGCAAGAAACAAGCCGTCTGAAAGACTTCCTCCAACACTCGCCGCACTGCATGAGGGGATTCTGCATGCTCACTATCAAGTTATGGTCTGGAACAACGACAGAGTACCGAATCCTGACCTGCCGCCACCAGATACCTATGGATGGGATTCAACATAAAGAAGATGAATGGCAACCTGTCATGACACAGTTATCGCCAGCACCGGAGGCCATCATCCAACTCGTGAAATGCAACTGTGTTAAGGAACATTGTTCCAACAACCAATGTCAGTGTCGCAAAGCAGGGCTCAACTGCAGACCTTTGTACTTGTTCTGAAGAAGAACTCTGCGACAATGTTGATGATGATCTTGTGGAGCAATTTGACGACAGTAGCGATGAAGATGAGTAAGAGTGAAGATATTGAGCGATGCATGGACAGCTCAGTTGTATCGTGTACACAACTGATATCTTTATATAGATTATCCACCTGAATTTGTATTGCTGTATCAATGAAGCGATAGCCTCGTTTCCATGCCTGGTTGACAGTGACCTGATCTCCTCTAGTATCTAAAACAAACGTTTCACAATAACAGAAATTACGAGAGATTGTCTATGTATTTTGGTCACAATAATAGCAATGTTTGATGCTTGGAAAGATGCGTATATGGGTACAACCTCGCTTTCATGCTATAAGTCATGTGACCTTTGCTAAATGTATTAAAGCTTTTCGTAGTATTAAAGACACTCTTATATACATATCTCACAAGTTTTGTGATGATTTGTTGGTTTTTAGGAAAGTTATAGGCAATTTCATATTCCAGCCTCGCTTCCATGCTGAGTTATATACATCACTTTTTAAACCCTCTGTATAGACCCTTCTAACAGTTAAGAAAATTGCCGACAACATTTTTCTTGTTCCTTAGGGTCCCCTGTATGCAACTAGACTAGTGGCTTGCTTTCTTCATTAAAACCCCATGGGAATACACTTGCTGCCAGACTATAGGATGGGTAGCTTGAGAGACTTAATTATTTCAGTTGGCCTGATGCTTATGCAAGTCTTTGTCGAGCCCAAGGAGTTGTTTTAATCTTGCATATAAATTTGTCACTGGTTTCAACTTTGTTTTGAGTACTGTGTATCAATAGAAATTGTGAACTGTGTCAAAATTTTCAGATGAATGTTAACAAAGCTAGTTGTAATTTACAGGTTTGGCAGCTGGAGGATCGTTTGGTCTTTATGAAGGACTAAGAAATCCAGATGGAAAGACATTCAAACTCCGACTTAACAGGTAATGCAAGCATAAATTAAAGCAAATATGACTTAAAATGTATCCTCTGCAAATCATACATCAGTTCTCTAATACCCTTTATTGCTTGTTTTCTTATAGTGTCCTAAACGGTTGCACAAGAAGAGGACCATTTGTTGCTAACAGTCTTGGAATTATAGGTGAGTAGATAAGTCTAACTTGTGAAATAGTGTTTGCAGTTAACATGTTTAATTGCCTCTTGGTTAGCTGTGTGGTTAATCACTAGACAGGTCTGATGAGCAGGAGGTCTAGGATTCAACTCTGGTCAACCAAACTTTCCAACAAAGTAAACCGTTAGCTTGTATTGAAACCTCTCAAAGTCTAGGTTGCTTTACCTTTAGTCTAGAGTGTACACATACTTATCATAGGTGTTGCTGTTCTCCGTTACAGCATTGATGTACTGTAGCTTGGACAGTTTAATTGGTAAAGTGAGAGGGGAAGAGGATGAATTGAACTCTGTTGGTGCTGCAATTGGTGCAGGAATGATTTTTAAATCAACAGGTTAGTAGATAGGATGTTCAATTCATAGATGTTGTATGGAATGAAAAGATAGTTATTTAGGATTTCTGAGGTGTAAGAAATTGTTTATTGTTAATATGCATCTTCGTTTTGGACCTCTTTCCAGTCAGATCAAATTGGTTACATGTACCATACCTGGCCTTTAATCCACCAGAACCATAATAATAAATAACCCAAGACTTTCTAACAGGCAATCGGTCACTGCATGCTTGCTTTGTATCAGTTCCAGGTACTTTATTTTGCAAAAACTGGCACAAAATGAAGAAGAATAGAAAGAATGAATTTGCAGCCCATCTTCGTTTTACTGTACCTTCTATTTCCAGTGATAGCCCATTGCGTAAAATATGCTGACAGAACTGTAGTTATTGTTGGTATAATCAATTCAGTAAGGGTTGATCAACCCTGGAATTATACTAGACAGACATACATGAATTCTACAGGAACTAGTTGTACATTGTAGTTAATGTTGACAGGTTTTCTGTTTTGCTTTTTATAGCTGGTATCAGACCGATAGCCATTGCAGGAGCATTAGGAGGCACAGTAGCAGCAGCATATCACTTTGGAGAAAAATTACTCGAGGGCAGAGGACAAACATTATCAACCCCTAACTGGGCATAACACAGCATCTTTGAATTTGATCATATTTAATACTCATCTGGTACAATGACAGATACATGTGCCACTATTTTGCCTTTGGCCAAGAACTAATTGAACATTCAAAGATCTAGATGCCCTGTTGAAATGGAAACCCATTCTGAAAAGTGAACAAAACTACTGGTGCTCTTTCAGCTGGTTGAGGGCAATGCAAAATGCAGAACTTTATCACGAAATTTGGTAGTTTTGTTTTACCCAGATCTGAAAGATATGCAAAATCAAATATTATTTTATAGCTGTGAAATGATTTATTCCAGATTAACTTCAAGTCATGGCAATTAATATTATGATGTTGACATTTTAAGACTAAATTCTGAAGGGTGAAAGATTCTGTGTCCATTTGATACACAATATTTTCCTTGAAGACTGCATCACCCACCTACATGTATTGCACTCGTCGGGTAGGAAATTAATCTGTGCAACACCACACACACACACCAATAACATTGCTACTACCTGTACATGTAATTTGTCTAATATTTTATTCATGCATTGTTTTGTTTTGTTGCACAGGTTAATATTGTCTACATTCTGCAAGTGTAATATTTTAAAACTATGCCTTGTACATAACTGAGAATAGTGAAGTTGTGAAAAGGAAAGAGCAGGAGAATGTCGCCAAAGTAGTCTTTAGAGGTTTCAGTTGTTAAATAAAGTGAACAAACTATTGCAATGGAGCTGTGAATGATCAGTTACTGTAGCATAGTCTACCTGTGGCAAACCTTGTGGTTACAAGACAGGCTGTACCACTCGAAACAAATCACAGCATTTGCTTATCCAACAATACAAAACACCCTAACCTTTAGAATGAGCAGTACAAAAACATGAAGCAGTAATGTATTACTCATGGATACAAGAGAGTGCAGTGAACAATGTAGTTCTGGGCCGGGTTGTTCAAAGCCCGATTAGTGCTAATCCAGGGTTAATTTCCATGACAACCAATAGGTTCTGTGCAGAGTTAATCCAGGATTAACACTAATCGGGCTTCGAACAACCGGGCCCTGGAATATTTGCATGTATTTTGTTAGACAGCCCCGGTCCACCCCTGGATTTTCTGTAGTGTTTGGAAGGAAAAAACCTGCTCCCTGGAATTTTGGCACAGTTTTGGTTTTGGTGGTGGTTGCAAATCAAAAGCTAGCTTTACTCATAATTTTCCATAGATACAAGGGCCAATAGGGCTAGTTCCAGTCTGTAACCCTCCTGCTTTTCTCAATCCGTTTGGTGTCTGGTAATGTAAAATCACCCATGGTACTGTAAACCCAAACTTTGAGTTTAATAATGGGGTTCACCCACAGGGAGCCCAGGCTCACAACATGAGGAAAATATAAGGATTTGTATGAAACTTTATTGCTAGTATATATAGCTGATGGAAAATGATAATAAACAGCCATTAAAGTTCACATACCACATCAAATATTGTCCATCTGTTGTTTCTTGACTGTCTTGGAGCCCTCGAGCCGCATTTCAGTGAGAAATGTTTTTTTTTAGTTCACCTCTACCTAAAAAATTAGGTAGAGATGAACTAAAAAAAAAAAACATTTCTCACTGAAATGCGGCCGAGGGCTTCAAGGCAGTTGAGAAACTGTTAACAGATGGACAAGATTATTTTTTATATGGTATGTAAACTTTAATGGCTGTTTATTATATATACTAGCAATAAAGTTTCATACAAAGCCTTATATTTTTCTCATGTTGTGAGCCTGGGCTCCCTGTAGTTAATCCACAAATTATATTGTTCAAGTTACTTTTATTAAAAGGGTTGGGTAAACAGCCTACAAAACTTCAACCACTATCAAATTCTACCAAATCGGGCTTCCTGTGGTACACTGACATATTTTGACGTAGAATAAGTTTACCACAGGAAGCCCAGTATTTTTTTAAATTTTACTACAAGAAATGTAAACTACTGAAATGCAAGGACCAACGTACAGTGGAGGTACAATTACCGGCAATCCCTTTATGTTGGACGACACAAATTTTTACCAAAAATAGAATTCAATACAACAATAGAATGCAATTTGTGTCGTCCTACATGAAGGGATGGCCCAATTACCAGATTGCCTTCAATAAAATCTAATCAGCAGTAAACTTTTACCCAAGGAAATTCAAAACAAGTGCGGCCAATTAAATAGGGGATAGCTAGGAGTCTACCTAACATTCTGAATGATTTATCTATTTTTCACTGAATTTCTTAAATCTTTAATTTGACCCCACAGACTGCCAGCTTTAAATACTATCATGTATAAATAAAGGTTATATCTATTTCAAGTTTGTGTTTTCATCTCTGTTGGACAAGATGGGTTATTTCACGACATTGCTGTATTCTGGTAGGTCAATCTTAGAGTGTTTTTAAATGACAGGTGCGCAGAACCATGAATTGAAGTGTGTACAAGTTAATTGTGATTGTTTTCATCTAACATGAATTTGTTTAGAGCAATTAGGAAATATTTTGAAATGTCGATCTGCAGCCTGAAGTTATTACATCTTATAACCCATCAAATATTTTCTCTACGAGTGGGCAATATCAGCGAATACACCGTATAAGCGTGCATCAAAGAAAATATTTGAAGGATGATGATGACAACATATTGTGGCGACGAAATATGCCCTGATATTTGTCCTTTGACATTATCTGATCCTTAAACCTCTAGTTTCCCTCGAGCTTCGCTCTCGGGAACCATTTTCTTCTCGGTTCAGATAATATCCACGGACGAAATATCAGGGCTTATTTTCACATGGCTTGGTTTTCTATTGTTCTTTCAGGGGAATATATCACATAACCCCTAACTAATTAAATATGCTGGGGGAATATATATTCCCTGCATATTTAATTAGCTACACATGGGGTTATGGCATTGGGTCGGAACAAATACTGGGTGGTACTTTCTGGACTAACCTGCCCATCTACACATGCTCAAGGAAGCTAGCAGTGCGAATTCAACTAGAATGACTATATTCCAAGCTATTCTGTTATCTTTCCCTTTCTTTATAGTTGAGAATTTGCTTCAGACCAATGAAAAAATTTCCATGTTTTTTTTTCTCGAATCGGTGTATTGAACTTGTTAATGAGAAAACTTAGCCATTGTAAAAATTAAGTATTTTTATTATCGGTCTGAAACTCCGGGATATATATAGTCCCCTCAGGCTGTACCCTTGTGCGGAACCTCTGTATCACACACATCCCCTCATTTCAGGCCAATAACTCTTACATATTTCGAGCCACATAGGTTGTATTTTTATTGTTTCTTTGGCTCCGTTTCCTTTGTTCTACTGAGACCAATATACCCCATACCCCTCTCTTTGTTTGTCCTATAATTATATTCCCCTTGCATTAATGTATATTCCCCTCTACTTATTCACTCGCGCATCTCCTAGTAACTTAATAGAACTACTGACTTACTTCATACCTACATGCAGAGAAGTATGTAACATGAAAGAAGATGGGGGGAAAACGGAATTTGTTATGACCCGGAAATGAACTTGAACCCTCGCTCTCTTGATTTCAAGTCCTTAGTGCCAGTGAGTATCCAATAGCTACGCTACACGCTATGTTGGTTGAAAGAATAGAGACAAAAATATGAAACCTTATGAACAGTAATTTTATGCAACTACCTATGCACTACGCGAACTGCATGATCCTAATGAATTATGAAAAGAGATTATTGCGTAGCACGAGAAAACCATCGTGAAAATAAGCATTGGCCTTCCGCTAGGGGGTATGGGATTTATTCACGTCCGGTTCCACCCTCATGTGGATAAATCCAATATTGCTTTTAATGACATTAACTCAAACTTGATCCGATCCCTATTGCTACCAAATTGTATTGTATTGTGTTGTGTACTTCTATTGTTGTATTCTATTGTAAAAATTCGTGTCGTCCTACATAAAGGGATTGCCCAATAATGACATCAATATTAAACATTTTCCCATGTTGGAGATCTTGGTAACCTAGCTGATATATACATGTATGACCCTTACTGAAAACTGGCAGGATCTTGATTAAAAGGCATTAAATGAGTTTAAAAAGCTTTTTCTTTATTTGTAAACAATGTGCATTCAATCAAAATTAACAGCTTTAATTTGACAGTATGAATGGTAGCCTGAGATGAATATAAACAGTCTGGTAATGAAATTATTACAAGTAAGCTACCACTGAATTACCAAAACAGATGGTTTTAAAGTTCACTGCGGAGGAGGTGGCTGACCAAATGGAGGCCTGAGGGGGACATGCTGGGCATTAAACCATGGGGCACCCATTTGTGCCCCTATTTCAACGCCTGGTATATTTGGTCCATGTAAAGAAGGGACTCCACTAGGAAGCCTTGGAGGGGGACCAGGTGAAAAGTAATGCATACCCAATAATGGGCCCCTCGGTAGAGTACTTCCAGGGCCATTGTGGAGCACATGTGGAGGGTTTAGCTGTCCTGGGTTCATGGGATAAGGGGCAGGTGGTGGCTGTCCTGGGTTCATGGGATAAGGGGCAGGTGGTGGCTGTCCTGGGTTCATGCGATAAGGTGCTGGAGGTGGTGGTTGTCCTGGGTTCATGGGATAAGGGCCAGGTGGTGGTGGACAATAATGCCCCTGTCTTACTCCAGGGTGACTTCCCAGGAATGGTGGTGGTGGTTGTGCAGCTCGTAGAGGAAGCACTCTGCCTGGTGGTATGGCATGTCCTCTCCAGACAGGACCTGATGGCTGAGGGGGAGGGACCCTAGGTCCTGTTTGTCTGTATGCATTTCCGAGCCCTCGTCCCCTGCCTTGCCAAGTACGCTGGAAAACTGTTGATAATACATTAACATTATTGAAAATCATAAATAATTATTTTTCCTGCATTAACAAAAAAACAAAAAATAATAATAGAAGGACGAACCATATTCAACCAATTCAGCTGCTATAATATATTCCAGACCAGTGATTGAAAGTATCACCTTTAACCCTTTCCCTCCTGCACGAAGCATGTACCTGGAGAAAATTATTGCATCAAACCTAGACATGCTGGAAATACGATGATGTGATATTATTTCAAGGGATGAATGACTTCAAAGCCACAACTGTAACAGGGATCACTTGACTCTCCCACTTTGGAGAAAAACTCATTTGTTTTGGAGATTGTTGTTCATTTCTTCGCTTTTCACGAATTTTGAGGAGCTGAAAATCGGCTCAAAAAACCCTTCCCATTCACACTTGAAATCAAAAGCAAATACAAAATCACGACTCAGTCGTTACAGTACCTTGTTTAATCTTTCCAACCAGCAGGTTTGTTTGCATAAAATGCACCAAACGACTGTGAACCACGCCGATGTTTACACTGCATTTCACTCGACCACATTTACCTGCTCTCACCTCCAACTGCATGCTGGGTAATCAACAACAAATTCACAAGGGGTCCCCCCCCCCTCTGGGACTCCGGTAGGGGAGCCCTACAACCAAGAGCGGTGATTTGGACTCAAGCCGTTGCTTTAAAGTGACAAAAACACATCCTAATAGGTTGAGCAGGGGGAAAAGACAACCAACTGCAAAATTTCAAGGATTTCCGTGAAGAATTATTTCATGTGTCTCAAAGCAGAAACACAACAGAAAAATCCTGTGAAAGCCCTCACAAGGCCTACTAAAAGCAAACCAAGTACTTTTCAGCCGTCCTCAGACTTAATGATGTCCTCTAGCTCTCTTGCAGTGGCTTTTTTCTCCCAAATTAGAGCACATTTCATTGGAAACCCTACCGAAGCAGCCATACCTACCGCTAACGAGTGCACAGAATTCTCCCAAATGGCATTGTGGGAAAAGTTTGAGCCCTCGGCTTAAAAAGTCAGGAGTATTTAACTGCCCTGGGCTAGCCAAACTTGAACCGAGGGGGGAGAGTTGAGTTAGCACTCAGGATTTCACCAACTGAGCCAGTAGTCCAGTAGGGAAAGGGTTAAAAAGTATTAAGGATTGACTGTCTGAATTTCTAACAAGACCTGAAACAATCATACATGTAGGGCTGATCACATAATCTTGCATTTACTATTTTATTAAGACCAAGAAACCTGAAAACTTCAGCACATTACCAGTGTAACTTATTAGGAATAAATAAATCACTTTCTCAAAAAGGTTGCCTGATATATATTTTTTTTGACCAATGTTTTTCTCATCATACAGAGCATACTTTGCTTTAAACTTGTACCTCTATGTTGTTGCCGTCGTTGATGATGTGTTGCCATCTTAGTACTAGGAGAAGAAGACTCTGTCATATTGTCTTCTTGTTGTGATGCCCTGTTAGCTTTTCTGCATACAATATATAAAGTATATATAATTTTTTTAGTATTTCTTTATAAGCATGCAGTCAGTCACCTAAATCCTAATGTCATCATGATCATTTGCATCTAAGCATCAACATGCGAGAGAAATTTCTATTTTTTACCATGTTCTAATTGGGTATCAAATGTGACACGATTCGTCATCAACCTTTCAAAGTTAACCAACTTATTCTCTTCCCGTATCGATAATTCTCCAACCAGCTCTTAACCACTTGATTTCTAAAGTCCCGAAATAAAGACACACCTGGTTTGAAACTACGGCTGTATTTATTTGTTGTAAATATCCTCACAACTGGATATTTTGGATGCGAAAGTTTGTCTGGCACACCTTCAAACTTGGAAAGTTTGATGACAAATCAGGTTATGTTTGATACCCACTGAGAACATGTTTTCACCTCATGTGTTTTAGATACAAATGACGGTAACTATATCGATCATGATAATTGGGGCCAACGTCTGAAAATGTACTTTATTATTTAAGTGCACCTAACGTTTATGTATTGTTTAATAAACATGTGCTGCAAGTTTATTGAACAGCTTCAAAAACGTTACTTCTAGAAGATAATAATTTTCAGAAATTTAGATGAAAAGCGAAGAACAATATTACTGGTTTATAGCTAAATTGTGCAACACTGACATGCACAGTTGGAATACAGAGCAAAAATTTGGGTCCCACAATGTTAGGCTTGTAATATCGCAGGTTTTAATGGGAGAGTTGGGGAAACACACCAGAGTCAATTGCTTCCGAACTTAGACTAATTTATTCATACTCGTTACCAGACTCCTAATACACTACACTCCTCCATGCCCAGTAAACAAATGGAGTATTTTGCTTTTCACTAAAGGTTACAAAATGTAGGCCTGACAGGACAAATGTCCAAAGTTCATTGTTCTATAATTTGCCCTGTAAACAAACTGAAGACTTCTAAGTGTCCTACTATTAAACTTAACAGAATAACCAGTCACAAGTTCATTTTTACGACTGGCTTAGCTGGTGTCCTCCCAGACCTCCTCAGTCCCTGTGCCTCACTCTTCGTGGCAGCTTCTTGAGGATCGACTTGTCTGTTCCCCCTGAACTGGACTTTCTTTCCTCTCACCGACATCTTTACTCTCTGGGGGTAACTCAACAGCCTCACCATCACCCTTCAAGTTTCCTCCTGTCTTGTCTTCTGGTGGTACTTGCTTGAACAGCTGACTAGAGTGTCTTCTAACCAGATGACCATTCTTGCTGCGCACAGTGCAGGATACAGGACCTGTTTGGTTTCAACTGTTCCTGGAATGTTAGGCGGTCTAATCTTAGAGTAGTTCTTATAATAGACATGATCTCCTGGAACCAGTTGGAATTCTTGGGTGCTACTCGACTTATGACCTCTCACTTGTGCTTCTTGTTTCCTCAGCACATGATCCTAATGTCTCGGCTGCCCCACAGTACGCAACCATCAAGTACCGAAAGTTCACTCCTCTTTGAGTAATAAGGCTTTAGACCTTCTGATTTACCTTCTTCTCCACTTCAGCCTCTCAGAATGAGTGTTCTCATCTGGGCAATTGTTGGGTCTCTGTCAGTCCATCTTCTTATGTCTTCAGCACACACTGCAGAGTAAGACAGATGTTCCAGAAGTAGAACCTCTTCTTCCACCTTTGGGGGCTCTTTGTTTCCACACTTCAAAGGAAATTTTGACAGACAATCAGCGCTAGCTATCATGTGCCCTGGCTTGTAAACTAACTTATAGTCATAGGCCGCAAGCTGCAAACACGAACTATCCTTCCTGAAGCTGTACTTGGTACTGCTCTGTTCTCTCCTAGCAGACCTAACAAAGGTTTATGGTCAGTCCTCATCTCAAATTTCCTGCCGTATAAGTACTTGGAAAACTTACTAACTACCCATACCACAGCAAGTCCCTTTTTCTCAGTTTGACAGTAGTTTTTCTCATGAACTGTCAATGTCCTTGAAGCAAATGAGACTGGCCTTAGCACTCCCGTCTCAACTTCTTGTTCTAGCACTGCCCCAAGACCAAATGAGCTAGCATCACAAGTCAGATACAACGGGTTATAATGAACTAACAGTGTATCAGACGACAAGAGACGTTTCGCTTCCTTGAAAGCTTTATCACTCTCTGATGTCCAGTTCCACACTTTATCTTTCTTCTCAAGTTCAAACAAAGGGGCCATTACCTGAGAGAGATTAGGCAAAAATTGATGGTAGTACTTAACCATTCCACAGAACGTGGACAGTTCCTGTTTGTTTCCGGGAGTCTCAAATGCCAATATGGCCTTCACCTTATCCTCAAGGGGATGTATCCCTTGTGCAGAGAGCTTATGACCTAGGTAGTTGACCTCAGATTCCACGAAGGAGCACTTGTCCTTATTCAGTTTAAGTCCTGCATTGGCTAATCTTTCTAGCACAGACTCAAGCACCTGAAGATGTTCCACTTCAGTTGGACCCGTCACGATTACATCATCAATGTAAACAGCACAGTAAGGAATGTCCTTCAGCACATTTTCCATGGTTCTCTGGAAAATACCTACAGCACTATGCACTCCAAACTGCAGTCTCTCATATGCAAACAGTCCTTTGTGTATATTAATCACCATGTACTCCTTCGACTCCTCAGATAGTCTTAGTTGATGATAAGCATGACTTAAATCTAACTTAGTGTAGGCCTGTCCTGTTGCTAATGTAGCAAAGATATCCTCAGGGGTGGGTAGTGGGTAATGAGCCATGTCACAAGCCGGGTTTAGGGTTTCCTTAAATTCTGCACAAATTCTCACAGTCTTGCCATCCAACTTGACGACTGATACAATGGGGCTGGCCCACTCTGAGTAAGGCACTGGCTTTATCACCCCACTTTTCTCTAACCTCTTTAACTCATCTTCCACTATTGGACGTAAATGGTAAGGTACTGAACGTGCTTTCTTATAGACAGGCACAGCATCAGGTTTAACAGCAAGACTCACTTGAAAATCTTTCAGACAGCCTAGACCTGGCTCAAACACTTCCTTGTATTTCTCACACAGCTGTTCTGCTGAAAGTTTACTCGAAACGGCATCCAGTTGTGGCTTTTGATTAACCACTCTCTTCCAATTAAGTTGTATTTCTCTCAGCCAATTTCTGCCAAACAAGGGGGTACGGTCTCCACGAACAACAACAATAGGCAGTTGTTTACTCTGTATTTCATACTTTAAATTGACCAGTGCTACTCCTACTACTTCTACAGGTTTCTTGTTGTAATCTTGGAACTTTAAGTCAGTAGGGATTAACTGCTCTCCTGGAATACGAAATGTCTTGTAAGTGCTCTCACCTAAGTCAAAGTCAATCTCCTTATCATTTAACACCACTGGCACTAAGAACTTCTTATCTGCCTTAGTAAGACATACATCAACATCATTGAGTAATTCTTCACTCAACTGTTCAATTGTATACATACTGTACTCACTTGTTGCAGCAGGTGGTTCTTGGGCTTTCTGCACCGTATTTTGAGACTTCAAACTCCTTGGTTTCCCATTCCGGCAAGCTACCTGGATGTGCCCTTTTTTCCCACATTTATGACACTCCGTCTCCTTGTGTTTACATTTATCTGCTGGACGTTTTGGTGAATTGCAACGATAACAAACCTTGCAATTTGACGAATGGGACGTGTACGTTTGCTCGAAAGAGCATTGACAGTAGTTGGACCTTGGACCCTCGTTCCGGTGCCAGAATACAAACTTGAACTATTTTCGTTAATTTGTACCTCTAAAGAAATATCCACTGCACTTTGGAAGGTTAATTTAAGGTCCTCCAAGTTCTCCAAGATTTTCTTCTCGATTTCCGGTGACTTAACTCCAGCCAAGAACTGATCGATAAGCATTTCCTCTAAATTCCCGCCAAATTGACAATGACGAGTCGCCTCTCCCAAGCGAACGGCAAAACCTTTAATGGATTCATTATCATTCCTAGAAATCGCCCTGAACTTGCATCTCTCCGTCCTAGGATTTTTCTTATCCTCGTAGTGACCTTTCAAAACCTCCATTAATTCATTGAACTCCTTTTCCAATGGTTTACTTGGCAAAACTAAGCTTTTCATGGTCTGATACTGAGCAGTGCTGAGACCTGCAATGAGCGTGTCAACTTTAAACTCTTTTGCCATCTTATTGAGCCTGAAATCAATTCTAACCTCTCCTGATACCTCTCCCAATCTTCTTCGTCCTCTTTAAAAGCAGGAACTTTCACTCCAGGCGCCATATCTGAAAAATCCTTGTCGTCAGTGTAATATCACAGGTTTTAACGGGAGAGTTAGGGAAACACACCAGAGTCCATTGCTTCCAAACTTAGACTAATTTATTCATACTCGTTACCAGACTCCTAATACACTACAAGGCTGATTGCATATGAATAACTGTGAGCCAAGGGGCCTTTGTTTTCGAGCTCCTCAAGTTATTGCACTAATAGACCGTTGGTTGATCATGAGCAAGTCCCCCTGGAGTCTCATCTTATGAACTGAGATTCCCTGTAAGAGTCTTTTTAAGGATTTTCAGTGTACGAGGGTCTTTATAAAGATTCACGGTGAAGGATTGACTAGGAAGGTCTTAATTTGTATGACTTTTCACTGTACGAGTGTGGCCCTATATAAATCTCCATGGCTGAGGCCTGAACCATGAAGATTTAAATAGGGCCACACTGCATGCACGTGAGTGATTTGCTTCACTGATTGGACAAAATTAGTGATCTATATCATCAAGTGAATTGTTGAATAGTAGAATATGTCTTGATCTGATTTGGGAATGAAACTATTCTTGCATTTACTGGTAGTCAAAATATTTAGTGAAGATTTATTATCACTGAGCATGTTTTTGAATAAAATTCCTGAGTATTAGACATCACATTGAATAGGCTAACTCAAAGATGAAACACTCAAATCAAGAAATATTCCACCATTCAACTTTATTTCACTTGATGTACAATCAATATGATAACAATAAAGGTTTGGTGCACTTTAAAGGCTCATGAATCATGTACATTACTCCATGATGCACGCCGATAACATGTGCCAATAGACGAATATAAACAAACATACTTCTCTTGACGTTTCTTGGATTTTACTTGTGCTTCCTGTTCATCATCAGAGTATTCTACAAACTAATCATATTATATAGACAATATTATTGTGAATTAATTCCAAGTTGAAAACGAATCAGTGGCTGAGGTCACACTAGACAGAGTTTAAAAGCTTATAAGCAGATTTAACAATAGTTAGTGGCATCTTCAGTGTGACCTGCATTTTGTTTACTATTAATTATAGTAAACTCACCTGTGGTTAGTTGCTGTGGCAAGAAAGAAAAGTTAACTATAGCTAGCCGACCTGAAAAGATTAGTTTATCACTAATTTAAGTTTATCTAAACATTGTTACTCTGTTGACAGCTTGTCATCTTTCTTTTGATGTTTGGGGTAATTAAACTCCAGTTTGTGGTTTCTGAACTGTCAACATTCGTGTCTGGGATGCAATATCATATGTCATTTCAGCCGCTTCATTGATCACTATATATAGCAAAAGTTTTGTAATAGTTTTGCTAGTTTACTATCATTAACTCGCTAGTGAGACCTCAGCTTGAACACAATGTTGTCGCTAACCGCCGGCTGCCGGCGAAATGCGCCGGCCGAGAAAGAGGCGATCGCCGGCTGAAATTTGGTCGCCGATCGGCCGATAAAGGAATATCAGGCAGCTCTGGCGTTACGTAGTTAGAATCGTTCAATATCAAACTTTATCGTCTACATGAAAAGATTAACATAAGCATGACCGCAATAGCTACGATATTACAGAGACTATCACAGGTAATGATATTGAAATAAAGTATTGTTTTAAGCACTGGTCTGCCGTGTCTTTCTTTTGCTTGTGTCCGCCATTTTGTAAACACGAAGCTTAGTAGCCCCCCGCATGCAAGAGGTTGCGAATGACTGGGAACAATATAATCGATAATCTCGTCACCAGATCTCTGATTTACTCGTGGGACGAACAAGATTGCTCAAGACATCCGTTGTTGCAAACTTCCGTTGTTCAATAATCTAATTGTCAATAATGTAATTGTCAGAATATCTCGAATTTGCATAATGGTTTAAAGCTGAGCTCAATATGAAATGGCAAATTAATAATATTTGCCATGCTACATGTGTTATTTTTACTTCTGTGGTGTTGTTTCTTATTACATAAAAAGAGGACCCAGATTGCACCAGAGGGCACTGAATGGCATTCAGGGGACACCCCCTCCCATGCCCTCCCATGCCCTCCCACGCATGCGGCGCTTCGCGCCGCTCATTCACCGTCTCAGCTACACAACCGGCTGGTTTATCTAATAAACCGGCAGGCAAAAATCTTAGCTACACCCCTGTGAACAGTGTTACTCTTATAGCCAATCAGAATTTAGATGTTTTTTCTCAGGTATGTGATTAATTATAAATATAATTTTACATGGAGTTTATAGCCCAGTTTACGGTTCATGCGCAGTTGTACCAATCCTTTGTTTATTTGGCCACCAGATGTTTGACAATGGTGGCTGCCAGTTGAAACAAAAGACTTGAACAACTGTGCATGAACTGTAATCTGGTCTATATTAGCAAATAGAAAATACAAAAGGGCTAATTCAAGCATTTGCAAATGGGGGAGCAATTCACGTTTTTATGGAAAGCACAAGCAATATTATATTTATACCACCACTGCGAACACCATGCAAGCATTTCCACTAGCATGAGTGTTCAATCACATACACACGTCTTGCGAGTATCTAAGCAAAGACTAAAACAATGAGCATGGCAAAATTTTGACAGACCATTATATTCATCAGCCCTTACTACAGACACTCGGTATATTATGGCTATTTTTTGATTTTTTAGATTCTTTGACTACTGAAATTCTTAAAGCCTACATGTACAAGAACATAAGACCAAGGACCGGAATTTAGGTAGGTTCTCGGAGAGATGACAAAATCTACTGATCTTATAACAAAAGAAAAAGGAATATTGTAATAAACTTTACCTCATTTGGTGGTTCCTGGTCATGTTGCCATGATGCATCAGAACCCTTCATTCTGAAATTTAAAAAAGCCAACCACTCTCAGGGTTATTACCATACTTAAATTGTATTTAGTCTCTATTAAATATCCAGCGAGTATATTGGGGCCCTGTGGTATGCTCACACAGCCCTGCATCAGTTTTCATCTAGGACACATCTAGTTGTTTATTTGCTTGTTTGAAGTTCACTTGTCAGTTGCACTTCGCTGCAATTGCTTGCAGCTTTCCCTCCCTTTCATTTCTCCACTATGTGTGTGACCCAGTTCTTTGGGCTGTCCGATTGCCAGGTACATGCAACTCTGATTGCCACTTAGAGTCCTTGACCTTTAGTTTAACAAATTTATAATACATACATGTAGTTTACAATGGTATGTCCTCTTAATTCAAAATTGTTGTGGATTTCACGAGATGCTAGCTGAGTCCACAGGCAGTATGGCCAAGCGGTTAACACAACAGACTCAATCATAATCCAGGGACCCCGAGTTTGATTGTCTGTGTGTTCGACCATGTTTGTAAATAACCAGTTGATTTGCCTCCTCGTCGACTGGGATTTTTATTCTCTTAGTTTAAACATGGCCACATCAGCTTATGTTTGTTTAATTACAACAACAAACTAAAATCAGTGAAGCGAGCACGCAGGGCCAAGAAGGAAAATTGTAGGGGAAAGTAATTCTAGCATGTGCGCTATCATGCAACTGATCTTGCGCAGCGAATCACATAACCTACTGTGGTATATCCTCTTATTTCCAATTGCAATCAGAAAATGAGAAACTGGGCAGTTGAAAAAACTTAAAAAAAACAGAGGTCACGTTAGACAGGCCTAATTAATACAATGTAGATCAGCTAATAGTAACAAAGTAGAATAATTTTATTGATTAATTCACAAAACATAAGTATCATTTTTTTTTATTTTTTTTAACATAATGCTTACTTTCTGAGCTGGGCTGTAAATACAAGTTTTGTGTATTCACTGTCTTCTGGGGCAAAAAACACCTTGACTCCTGGCTCAATACACTTATCCTTAATATCTTGCTCAGAGTTAAATCTCAGTGTGTAGTATGGGCTCTGGACTGGTCCAAATGTCTCAAATATCTGAACCAAGCAAAACAACATAAAGTAATTAACATACTACAAAATACATAACAATAATTATTATTACTTGAATGTGTAGGATTCCTACAGGATTCCTAACCCAGGGTTTCAGAGAGCAAAAATCAAAACTTGCATCATACCAAAATAATACTGATTAGTATATGTACATTGTATATACCACACCAGTGAATATCACTTTTCGTGTGCTCTGATTGGCTACTCATGATCAAACTGAATATGATTTCATATTCACCTCTGAGTGAAGCAGCGATTACCTCACGCGAGTACAGAAAATAAAATAACTAATGCTGGCTATTCACCTGCAGTGTGGTATATGTTGCAGTTAATATTTGTTTTCAGTTAATTTTTATTTCTAACTAGGTAATTTTTTTCTAACTAGTGAATTTTTTAACAAGGTTTAGAGCCCTTATTATCCTTATTACCAGGTGAACCCTAGCCCTAGGCCAGTGAAAACTCATTGTTTACCTGTGAACCCTAAATTAGTGACTTAGCTCTAACAACCCTAAATTAGTGAGCACCCATTATTGATGGTTAGGGTTTTTTTTAATGGAGGGTTAGGCTTTGAATTAGTTCACAGGATCATTGAAGAAGTGTTATGGTTCTTTGTTGTTTACTGTAGTGAGTTAGCCCTAAAACCCAAAATCACCAGAAGAAAAAGAAAACAAAGAAGAAATAGGAAAAGAAAAAGGAAAAGAAAAAGGAAGAAAAAAAGAAAATGGTTAAAAAAATTAACTAGGGATTTTTTTGGATGACTTAGTATCTTACTGCATATATGCAAATTTTGATGAGATTGTGAGGGATTGGGTACTAGTAGCACTCATATATAGTAAATAAGTAGAGGGATTTCACATCAATCACTTGGTGGCGCAGTGGTTAAGGCTTGGACCAACAGATTCAGTATGGTAATTCAATATGGTAATTAGTATAGTGTGGGGACTTATGGGGAGAAGGGTAGGGGAAGAAGTGATAAAGGAAGAGAGAGGTAGGAAAAGAAAGGGGAGGGGAGGGTGAATATATTTTTAGTACCCAAAAAATATTCCTAGGTACTAAAAATATTCCTAGTTACAAAAAATTAACTGCAACATATATTATACCAAAACAATTATTCACCTCCGTGTCAGTGAATAGTGGTGGATTGCCAAAGCGGCTCGGTAAATATCCACCACTATCCACCTGGCCACTTAATTGGTGAATAATAAATTGTATTGTTAACAATAAGATGATGATGTTGATGATGATGACTAATTTGCTTGGTCGACCAAACTGTAAGTTATGGATCCTTGTTTTGTTCCCGTTTTTATGGTCCATGCACTTTGCATGAAAAAAACTTGGTCCTGAACTAATATGGTACATGTACATGGGCCTCACATTTGTTTACAGTTTGACTACTGAAACCTGGGCCACTTAGCCAATACATGAGAACCAACAATTCACATTGCAGAATGAAAACAACCCAGTATAAATATGGTTATTTGAGCCATTTGAGTGTTTATTACAAGACAATAGCACCATTTCGACTTGCTCGAGCTTCGATCCGGAAAAAGGTAAATTTGGTCAACTAGTTCTGAAGTCTTCCAAATGAGGAAAATTGCAGGAAAATGCAAAATATATATTTTGGAATGCTTTATTTTCGTTTTGCAATGTGTTTAGTTCTTGTTATCTTAATGGCCCTGGTTTCATTAGTCGCACTGTAAATTTATAAGTCAGAGGTCTGTACATGTGATGATGTTAGTGATGTTGGAAATGTGTTGATGATGATGATGATTATATGAAATGGACAGAGAATAATAACAATATTGAGCAGAGTTTTACTAACTTACTTTCCCAATACAGGTTCTGTTCTCCAAAAACAGCAAGGTTTCAATGTCAAGTGCTGGAGAGTGCTGTAAGGCTTGTATGACAACTAGGGAAATCAAAGAGCAATAGACTTTCGTTGAACACTTGTACATCGATGCAATTACAGGAAAAACCTTTAAAATGCCAGACTGAAAATCAAACTTCCAGCTATTCGCAGAGCACCACCCACCACCATATACAATGCAGGGCCCAATTATTCAAAGGGTGGATATCTTTATCCACCGGATAAATCCTTATCCAGTGGATAAGTGTTATCCACTGGATAATTAAGGATTTATCCGGTGGATAAAGTTATCCACCCTTTGAATAACCGGGGCCAGGTGCAGGTGTGCAATGCAATGGGTTAGTGCAGGGCACATTAAGCAAGCTGTCTGAAGTTTGACCCTGCCATGAACCCACAGCATATCTGTACCAACTCTTCTTTGTTAATCCAAGAAGTTCAAGTTCAAGTTCAAGTTCAATTTTATTTTGCACTATTTACAAGTTCAGTTTTAACAATTAGTAGGAAAGAGTGGAGAAAAAATAAAATAGGTATTCAAGGTTACAATTTCCAGGAAATGTGCGTAGTGGCCAAAGGAGCAAAAGCTTTCGAGTTGGCCACTACCATGAAGAAACTAAATGAGGAGAATTACCAAATGTTGCAGTCACTTAGTTTTTTTAAATACTATAATATGATTGAAAGTGAGTTTAAACATGGTTGAGAAAAGGAACAAAAAAATGGAGTGGAAAGAAAAAAATATATATGTATATATATAAGAGAGATAGGAAATTACTTATATAATAACCTTTGTACAATAAACCCAATCTAAGAATTAATTTACAATAAATTTGGTAATACTGATAATCTAAATTTACATTTAATATTTACAAATACAATGCAAATTAGGTCTGGTTTTCAAGTAGAAACAACTTATATTGTAATTTGAAGTTGTTGTGGGTTTGACATTTGATCTCAATTGGAACTTTTTCCCATATTCTTGAGGCCAGGGATTTAAATCTTGATAACCCATAATTTGTTTTGGAAGCTGGTCTGTACAAATTTTGATTAGCAGCATATCTGGTATTATAATTATGGATATCAGAAGCTGATGAGACTAGATCAGAGAAGACAATTGGAACATCTTTTTTAACATATTTGATTTTATAAATTAGGGATGAGATTTTCATTTTAAAAATATTGTCAAATTTAAGAATTTCTAGAATCCTATAGTAAGGTGTGGCACTTTCTAATTTATTAGCAAAGAAAAAGCAGCGAACACATTTATTTTGTTTTGTTTTAATCTTAATTAATCTAGATTGGGTAGCAGTACCCCAACTCATCAGGCCATAGTTCAGATAAGGAAAAATAAGGGTATAGTACAATTGTTTTAGCATTGTAATGGAAACATAATTTCTTAGTTTATATAAAATCCCTATATTCTTTGCAATTTTATTATTAACATGCTTGATTTGAGGATCCCATTTTAAATGTTCGTCAATAAAGACACCTAAATATTTTATTTGTGTTTTTTGTTCTATGTTGCAAGTTGTTATTGTAATTTTTGTTTTTTTTCTAGGAGAGGTTATTAACATATAGTTTGTCTTTTTAAAATTAATTGATAACTTATTTGCTAAGCAAAAATTTAGTACATTATAAAGCTCATCATTTATGACTCTTTCTAGTTCAGCAGGGCTAGTTGAAGAATAGAAAATATTCGTGTCATCTGCAAATATTATAAATAGAAGCTTTTTTGAAGAGTTTGGAAGATCGTTAATATATAATAGAAACAAAAGGGGCCCTAGGGTAGATCCTTGTGGAACACCACATGTTATACTTTTTAAGCCAGATTCAGTGCTACCTATTTTTACATATTGTTTACGATCGTCAAGATAACTAGAGAACCATGCATGTGGTAATCCACGAATTCCATATTTGTACATTTTCATTAAAAGAATGTCATGGTTAATAGTATCAAATGCTTTTGAAAAGTCTAGAAAAATTCCACAAGTTATCTTATTTTCATCTATTGCAGTCTTTAAATTTTCCACACTTTCTAAGATTGCATGCTCAGTTGAATAACCTTTCCTAAACCCAAATTGATAATCAAATAATATATTTTGTTTTTCAAGAAAAAATATCAGCTGGTCATAAACTAATCTTTCCAAAACTTTGCTAAATGAGGAGATAACAGCTATAGGCCTATAATTTCCAAATTCTATAGCACTACCACTTTTGAATATTGGGGTAACTCTTGAAATTTTAAATATTTCAGGTACTCTTCCTGTTAAAATAGATTCATTGTATATTTTGGTAAAAGGGATGGAGAGTGGTCCACTAGCAATCTTAATGAGTTTATTAGGTATATTAATGCATGTCTTGTTTTCATTTAAACTAGCAAATAATGTAAAAACTTGTGTTACTGTTACAGATGATAAAAAAAAGCTAGAAGATGGAGAATAGGAAATATATTGGGTAGGGCTGATGTCAACATTTCTTAATTTACTTGCCAGATTTGGACCTACATTTACAAAGAAATTATTAAATTGTTCAGCTATATCAGCCGGATGAGTTAGGGTTTTATTTCCATGAACAATTCTGGTAGGAAAGATCTGGCCCTTAGTTTTTCTTTTTATAAGAGTACCAATAAGTTTCCAAGTAGATTTGAGATTATCTTTGTATTTTGCAAATTGAGTACTGAAATAGTCTCTCTTACTTTTATTTTTCAAATACGTTAGCGTATTCGAATACTGCTTATATTCACTTTTTTTTTGTATATCTTTACTAAGAAAATGTGTTCGATACAATTTTTGTTTTCTCTTTATTGACTTTAGAATCCCAGTTGTGATCCATGGTTTATTTAGCTGTTTTTGTTTTGTCTGAGTAGCCTGCTTCATAGGAGCATGCTTATCAACAATGGTGTTTATAGTATTAATTGCATCCCTAGCTTTTTCATCTAGGTTTTTATTAGGGTTCAAGATTTCATCCCAGTTTATCATGTGTATATCATTTAAAAATATATCACGTTTAAAGTTTGAATAATCTCTATAATATTGCTTACTACTATTTTTGCTAAGTTGCAAATTAACTATACAGAACACTGGTAAATGGTCAGAGATGTCAACAGTTGCAATTCCAGCTGTTAATTGAGATATAGGTGAGTTGGTATATATATGGTCAATGAAGCTTGTATACCTTAATTTAAATTCCCTTAATCAGGTCGAGCTTTCACATGGAAGGAGGTAAAGCTCCGGCCTCCTGGGAGAACACTCAGAGAGTGAAGGAGGCACAGTTGTTAACAAATATTAAAATAGGTCGGGCTATATTGATGTTTCAGGAGATGGCTATGACGGCCAAAGGCCCGAGTGGCTAAGGCTCTCTCAAATATGATTTTATGCATTCTGAGACCAGAATATATATTTTTCTGGGTTGTCTTGGGGACCTAGTTTTGAATTAAGTAACAAATCAATATTAATACTGAACAGAACCTGTACAATATGAAAACATTTACATTTAATGAACATGTTCAAATCCAATCTGGTTAAGAATAGATTAAGAACTATGCTGAGGATTTGCAGAACTATTAAAGTCCTTAATCTGTTTATATTTATTACTGTATTTCAGTTTCACAATATCGCTATGGAATTAAAATGGATTAAAATGCACATTATTCATCAAATAAAATGATGCAACGCAAAGGAATTAATAATAGCTAACAACATAGTAATAATACAATAATTATTCAAAATAGAACTTTCCGACTGCAGTTAAGCCACACAAATCAAAAAATTATTGGATTGGGCTACCTGTGTTCATGATAAACCACAGGCACACCAAGCTATAGGTCAAATGCAGCCAGTTGATCCATCAGAATTATATATATTTAAGCATTTCATACTTTATTTTCTTTAGTGTATTGATTATTTTCCAATATTTTGGATATATGTGCAGCACTGCACCTAGCACCTAAGGATGGGAATTCAAAATGGTGGCTTAAACTGTCTCGTGAGCATTTCTTTGCCAATAGTAAACGAAATACCCCTTGCACATTTTCGAGTGGTGGACCTTAGTTTAACAACAGTTTGGTAGGACAAAATATCATTGCACCTTTCTATTGTCTGTTTTTCACACTGGAACACATGCCGACTTCTGCAACATCTTCAAAGTTTGAGATAAAAGTATGAAATTTGTACTTTGAAGTATGACAAATAGAAAGCATAACTGCTAGAAGTTTGCTACTTTGTACATTCTCTTAAAAGATGAAGAAAATTTAGATGTTTATGGTCAAAATATGCAGCAATTAATGTTCCTCCCGATAGCCGGCGGATTTCTGCCGCCTACCGCCTTCAATCAACAACCCTGAGGAATTACCGATGTTAAATAAGGGGCTTTATTATGTAATGTTACGGTATGTACATGTACATTGTACCATAATTTGCACTGATTTTAATTTTTTAGATTCAGAGATTAAGTTCACGAAAGCTGTAACATCCATAACAATTGTTAGCCATTTGGTCTAGCCTTTAATTTTCTACCCCAAAAAATCTAAACTTGAGCTGATGACCTCAAATCAATATCCGACTACTTACCGGTAATCCCATAAGTATCAATTATTGGAACCACTGGGTACTTATGTACATGTAGCTATTGTCAACTGAGTGTGTGGTGCAGCCATTTAGAATCTTACCCATTGTTTCTACTGAGTGAGCAATGTCCCCAATGTGAACCATGTTGGCATCTATGTCAAGCTGAATGTCAACTTCAGGTTCCAATGGAAGATTCTGGAATTACAGTCCAATTTGATGTGTAAATTTAAAAAAAACATAGTATAATTATATTAACAACAGTAAAGAAAATGAATGAAATCAAGTTTTAAGTACAGTGTCAAATTCAAGCTAACCGCTATCACAAGCTCGTCTTTCGTGCGGGGTGGTCCAGTGTGAATTTGGTCCTCCTCATTTTCCACATCCTCAATGATTTTCCTCAGCTCACTATCATATCACAGATCAACATTTAATAGTGTCCGTTCTTTTGGGACATATTCCAGCTATTCTGAAATGAGAATATCTCAAAATACTGCAGATATAAATTTATCTTCCAAAAATATAGACATTTATGTAAATCATTTGGGAATTATATCTTTTGTTTGATAATTAGGGGACTGGACATTATTTAGAGGTGGTGGGGAGGGGAGGGGGGGGGGGGGGGTGCTACTATATACATGTAGATCTGCATTGTGGCTAATATCTCAAAATACTGCAGATATAAATGTATCTTCCAAAAATATAGACAGTTATGTAAATCATTTGGGAATTATATCTTTTGTTTGATAAATAGGGGACTGGACATTATTTAGAGGTGGTGGGGAGGGGGGCTACTAGATCTGCATTGTGGCTTGCCCAAAAAATTGTGACCCTGCAGTTCTCTGTCTTACAAAATAATGACCCTCCCCTTGGATAAGCCTATAAATATATATACTTAATCGTGACACCCCCCTCCCCCCTCCCTACAAATCTAGTAGCTCCCCCCTACCACTAAATAATGTCCAGTCCCTAAGGTAAACTACATTATTGCTGCTTTGGTGTATTCATCTTTCAGAATAGCCAGAATCAAATAGGCCATCAGACATCACTCACTAGGTTATGATATACATGTAAATAGGGCCTTAGGATGTCACTCACTGGGGTAAAAATATGATATTATTATACATGTAAATGCACTCACACACATCAGGGCTCAAATAGCGACCTGCCAATGGTAAAAAAGCAGGTAATTTTTTTAGGAGTGGCAGGTGAAAACATGCTTGGATTTGATTTAAAACACTCAATGGCCTGCCAAGAAAAAAGAAATGTCAGGTCATATTTTATTTCTATTTCGAGCCCTGCATATGTTTCTGACTTTGACAACTATTGTTCCTTTTTTTCCATTTCTGATTTTGCCTAACCTAGCTTGTCCCCAAATCCAGGCAACAACCCTGATAACATTCAAAGACACTAAACATCCAAAGTTCTACATAATCTGGGGTATCAGGTGTCAACTAAATTAATCATCATTTCTCCTCCTTATTTGTCATCCAGAAATTCCAATGTCCTAAAGAGACACAAAATGCAGTTATAAACTCACCTGTGACTCATAGAATTCTCATCACTACTAGTGCTATCAGACTCTGTTGAACTATCACTTGAGGATTCATCACTAGACCCTGATTCATCATTGCTATCAGATAGTGACTCATTACTTGACACACCCAATTCATTATCAGAATCCCCGACCATTTTGTTGTCTTTAGTTTTTTTATCAAGTCCCTGTTTAACAGCTTTGAGTTCCTCCTCAACAACACTCATTATATAAACACTGTCAGATGTCAGTTCTTCTTTTGGCTCACTGATTTCATCAAGTTTTGTTTCTGAAAATGTCCTCTTGTTACCACACTTTGGGGCTGAATGATTATGTTCTCCCATTAACTGTGAAATCTGCCCATCATTGTCATCGTCTACTTTACAGACTTCAACATCAGATAATTTTTCAGCACTCAACAGCAAATCCTCAACCAGTTTCTGTACTTCTTCAAATAACTGCACACCATCATTAGTTCCACAGATGCCCATGCTCATTTCATCTGCTGCAACAACACTTTCTTTTTCTGATGTGTCTCCAACTTTTTTGTCCATTAAGATACTACTTGCACACCTAGTATTTTGGGTGCCAGCAGGTATATTGTCTGCAGTACCATTTTCAGGCAAAGGTGCATGTACCGCCTGAACCAAAATATCCTTCATATTTACATCTGGAATTACAGTAGGTCTTTGGTTACTAGAACCATCCATTTCAGTTGCAGCATTACAGCTGTTTCCAGTATCAGAAGTACAACTGTCAGATATGTTTGCAGCTTTATCATTCTGCCTAATTCGATTATGATCCATTACTTCGTCTGATAAAGCATCCAGTTTGATTCCTGTAAGATCCATAATCAAATTCGGAGTACTTCAACGAAATAATTTCTAGGGTCACTGCATGTTGTAGTACTGTGCTTTTACGGACTTATTTCTCCATAACAAAACCAGCCATAACATACATAACGCACCAAACTGTACTCTATAAGATGTAATTTAACTACAATACCTCAGAACAGCCAGTATTAGCGTTTCAAAGGTTGTTTTTAAGTCAAAATGCACCTAAACACAAAACCTTCCTTGGCACGTGTTGGGTGGGTACACAATGCTCGTGGGCTCACGTAAACCCAAAATGCCTCGCGCACCGTCTCTCGTCCTCTTCCCGTTCTTTCTCGTTTGGAAAGGTAGTTTGTAAACTTTCGTTGACAATCTGTTAAAATCCTTCGCAATCTTAAATTCTAGATCTTTAAGAATACTGTAGTAGTAAAATCAGGATCTTCCTTTATCGATTCATATAATTTTTTTTCAAGATGGCTCAGCGATTGACGTTCAGGAGGCGGCTTTCCTATAACACCAAGTCCAACAGGAGAAGAGTGTATGTGTTCCGTAGACCATAGACTTTGTGGGATACATTTTATTCTTTAAACTTTTATTGAATTCTAGGACAAATAGATAACTTAATATTGTTCTTTTTCTCTTGTGTTGACGTCTCCTTGGGAATATACAGCTCCAAGACTCCAGGTAAGTCGACAAGCATGATTGTTATTGAATATTGTTGACTTGGCGATAATTTAATCCCCATTATTTAGTATTCTTTGTTACCTATATTTCGTCTCATAAATACAGTCTTACGCTGTACCTAGTTGTAATTTAACTTTTTGGATGTAATTGCTAATTATCCCTTGCACAAATACATGTCATCTGAAATGGCTGAGAGAATCCGGCCGGCTGAGAGTGAGAGCTTATAAGTTATTATAATTTATATGCCTGTCACTTGCAACCTGCTAACGACACGAATAGACCTAAGTAACATTTACAGAGCAGATTTAACCAAGTTGCATGGTTGATATTATGGTAGTGATTTGTTTTATAAGCTCAGTGCTTTAATTAATCTGTGGCCATTATACTTGCCATGGGAACTGGTATTCACACTGGCGACAATTTTCTTAGTAGAAGTCACCAATTTGGTGATTGCACTTGATCTAAACAAACAAGGAAATTGGCTTTGTCCAATGCTTAAATGCACCTATCACTGGCATGGCATAAGCAGGTTACATGCGACACATTTAAGCTGAAATTGTATTCATTATACAATTTCAGGAAGATTGTGAAAAGGGTGGAGCAAACTTGACGATTTTCCACAGGGGTGCAGGGTTTTCAATAGAAGCCGGCAGCTGGCGAATCTCACCGGGTATTTTACATGAAATCTCCGCCTACTTTGATTGAAAAATTCCCCAAAAATTAGATATTTGTGCCAATGGCGCTCGATGCTCGCCGCCTACTCTTCAAGTTTTGCCACTTACTTCAAATGTTATTGAAAACCCTGGGGTGGGGGAATCTTACGAGTCAAAGTCCCCTGGTTCACGTTTTCGTTAACATGAAAATCCCCTTTGTCAGATTACAATCTTACAAATTCCCCCTATCTTGCAACTTCAAACAAAGTCTAGAATTTTCCCCTCCTCATACTAGAGCACTGAAGCATGGCATAAGCAGGTTGTATGCAACACATTTAAGCTGAAATTGTATTCATTATACAAAATATATCAGCTTCGCAGGATTGGTTGATTTGAGATACCATTACTTGTCCTGACCTGTGCTTTCTATCTAGGTGGTCGTCTTGTGTACCTGTACACAAAAAAGCCAGGAAAAGTTCCAAAATGTGGTGACTGCAAGAGAAAGCTCCAAGGAGTAAGCCTTGATAATAAAGGAGATGGCACTAAATCACGGGTGTACCATGGGGGGCAAGCCCAATTAATGACAAACCAAATCCTAATCCTACATTTAAAAACACCCTAACTACCAACAATGGGTGCTTGCTAATTTAGGGTGTTTAGAGCTAGTTACTAATTTTTGGGTGTTTAGAGCTAGTCACTAAATTTTAGGTGTTTAGAGCTATTGGGTGTTTAGAGATAGTCACTAATTGGGCTTGCCCCCATGGTATGCCCATGATTTGGTGCCATCCCAATAAAGATGGTAGACAACATGCTATTATTACATTAATCTGCAAAGAAAGCGCACACATGTACAAGAGCAGAAAAATATGTATGAGACCTTATTGGGACTAGTATCAATGGCTTGCCAATTGTCATAGTACCATTTATTGGTAGATTTGTACAGTTATAGTATTTGGCTAATATGGCTGTAATGGGCCTTTTGCAGCTAGGCATTCACGTGATCGTACAGGATTGTACTGGATGGCAAAAAAATATTTAACTTCATTTATTTAGAAGCCTTGTACGAGATCGGTATTGTTATTAGCAAAACCTGTGTTTGTAAATGCTTTTTCTCACCTCCAATCGATTGTTGATCTTTCTAAGACAGCGTTTTTTTAAATGGCTTGCTATCCAGCATCCATGGCAACGTCTTTCCCATGGGGATCACGAGCTCATTCATTCGTTAACAAAGTATTTTATCAGCACGTGACTGTTAGCTGCAAAAGGCCTGTTGGTATACAAGAGTGCACTCTGATGTATTCTATTCCAACCAGAAATTATTGGCTAGTGAAACTAAGGAAATGAGAACTGCATGGTCATTCACCATCTCCTGGTTAGCTCAGTGGTTAAGCTCCAGTCCCTCCTGGTTAGCTCAGTGGTTAAGCTCCAGTCCCTCCTGGTTAGCTCAGTGGTTAAGCTCCGGTCTGTGAAGTGGGAGGTTGTGGGTTCAAACCCCGGCCAGACCAGCACTCAGGTTCTTAAAATAACTGAGTAGAAGGTGCTGCCTTTGTGAAACAACTGCAAATGGTTAGACCTTCACATCGTAACATCGTAGGTCCACTGATGGAGGCAGGTTTAGAAGGGACCTGGTTTGTATTCCTGTGATCAGGCTCTGATCCAAATGTCTCAAATCAAATTTGTGTTGGCATAATTATTTGAATAACAAAGGATAATGTTTACAAACAATGTCCTCTTCTATCAGCTGGTTAGCTGACTAATAACCTATTTACTGTGTTTCTAGCTTGGGCCTTTGTTATTGGAGTTGCCATAGCCTCCGGTCATCTACTTAGTCATTCCATCATGCAAAGCCGTTTTTTTCTTTCAATAATGTAAGCCTTTTTGACTCCAGAGTCAGAAGCCTGGCAAAACCTTTGGGGTTAACTCTCGCCAAGGGAAATATTATATGTATTTTCAAGTTTGTTTTTGACCTAGGGCAGAACAAATTGACTTATGTTTAACACATACTTCATAGACCTCCCAAAAACTGTCATTGACCTCAATTTTGCTTTCAAGAGGTTTTGACCAGGCTTCTTGGCGTGCGGCAAAACTGATTAAGCAGTGATGTCACAATATCCATCCCAGGGCTCAAAATAGCAACCTGCCAATGGCCAAAAAGCAGGCCAATTTTTAGGAATAGCAGGTGAAAATATGCTTGGAAATGATGTAAAACACTCAATGGCCTGCAAAAAAAAAGAAATGTCAGGTCATATTTTATTTCTATTTCAAGCCCTGCCATCCATGTAAATGAAAAGCTTAGGGACAAGGATAGAGTTGTCAGCAAAATGAGATTTGATATGAAGCAGTTGAGAAGCATGTATATATTGTGTACCATGCATAATCCTTATAATGATCCCAAATGCTGTTGCAAGTCTACCCTCCCTCCAATCCCATACTCATTTCTAAAGTGGCCTAATATCTTCATGCATCACATACAACATCAGTTCTATCACGTTTTATGTTGTCAAAGCACCAAAGTAGTTTGAATTTCAGTAACTAATGATGACTTCTCTCTCATCAAGCTCCCAGCCATGCGTCCCATGAAGCTCATGCACATCTCCAAGCCCCAGAAGACTGTTTCCAGGGCATATGGTGGATCACGGTGTTCAACTTGTGTTAGGGAACGGTCAGTAAAATTAGTATAGGTAATCAAATAGGAACGAGTGAAATTAGGGATAAATTTCATGCGTGTTTGTCAAAATCGAAGCAATTTTCCAAGCCGCTTCGGTGAGGGGAATTATGTATTTATCCCTAATTTCACGAGTCACTATTTGATTACCCATTAATATTATGGAGGGCAAATTACGATGCAGAAAAACATTATTTTATGCGCGCGTAGGTGGCGTTTGAAATTTCACGTGTGAAATTTCAAGTTGAAATTAGGGATTAATTTGTCCACTATGGTATTAACTATTGGACTAATAATAATATCAGTAATTACAGAAAACTGGAAAACAGAAGATTTCATATTATTGGAATGAATACCAAAATCAAAGAGTGAAATGTTGATTATTTCTTCCATACCCTACAAACTACAGCCAACATCACATTCAAGTACATTATTCGAGACTAAATGTAATTTAGGCATGGTTAAAGAATCAGCGACTACTGGGGGCCCTGTGTTGCTAGCGCGGCCCTGGGGCTTTCATCCGGAACTTGTGCTTTGCGATCACAGCGACGTGAAACTGACAAGCGGGAAACCGAGCCACGATCAAGACAACAACACAAAGCACAAGTCCCGGATGAAAGCCCCAGGGCCGCACTAGTAACACAGGGCCCCCAGTAGTCGCTGGTTCTTTAACCATGCCTAAATTACATTTAGTCTCGATTAATGTGAAAACACAGGAAACCCAAGTAAAAAAAACAACTATTTATGGCTTCATTTTGACGAAGAGGGTTTTGTGCCTAAATTCCGGGTGTGGATTATAGGCTGGTTTTTCAGATTTTATTTCGAGTAAGACCCCCCAGAATGAGCCCTGATAACCTTTTTATTTATTTTTTCTCATAATATTGTGTTAATAGTAAATCAAAAAGGGATCTTAAAAATCGTTTTGTAATTCATATTGTGGTTCCCGTTATTATTAAAGTTCACAGTTTGCGAAGTTCGATCTGTTTGAGTCTTGTTCTTTAATGTAGTTGTTGAAAGACTAAATTTCAACGATTCCCGGAGGAAAAATGTTCAGTCGTTCTCTTTTGACTAAATTTTTGACTTTCTAAATGTCCTTAATCGCACTGCTTTGGACTGCTTTAGAAATCCGGCTGAAAATAACTGTGTCGGCCAGGACTGTGAAACAAAGGCATCTGGCTGTGACACAGCCCTTTGATTAACTTTATTTTTAAAGTAAGCATTGTTTGGAGATGAAGCTAAAAAAGATTTTCCTCCTTGCCTTATTAGGATCGTCCGTGCCTTCCTCATTGAGGAACAGAAGATCGTCGTCAGAGTGCTCAAGGCACAACAGGGCAAGAAGCCTGCTTCATCATAGGCTGCCTTCTAGCACTCCTAGTCAATAAAACTGTTGGTGTAAATACTATGGAGTTTTGTGTTTTGATAAGTAGATGTACTGTCTATTACAGGCACAATATTATTCATTAATACTCGAAGCGGGTCCGAGTCTGAAGTTGGTCTATGTCGTATTTTGGGGGGAATGGGGAATTGGCCTGTTATCGATGTGGGATAAATTAGTTTCTCAGATTACACAATTACCGTGTCGGACTCTATTTACTTTTTCACTTCTTCCCAACCTTATCTCTGACCGAAACGCAGTACACTGAAAGCTTCTAGACAAAACACATTGTATAAGGAGCGCATCAAAACAATTAAATATATTAAAGCTTTCAGATGTCTTAGGATATGTTTTTACCTACAAAAATGTATGACTCGTACTGTATTTGTCTGCATTGATTTCTCGATAACCGAATTATTCAAACAGGACGTGTTGTCTGACCCGGGTTTTGAATCCAGACTGTTCCCTAAAACAATCAAATGAAAGTCTTCCCTGGATTCCAAAGACGCATAGAATAATGCATTTGAGGCGTGGTGGGTATGTAAACTAATACGAAACGTGGCTACGTTTTTGTGTGGGCTACCTGTGGTAGTCTGGAAGTCTGCTCTGGAATCTTTGTGCTCGATCGCTTTCGGTAAGTAAAATTCTACAATTTTCACGATGAATTTGGGCAGAATTGCATTCGAAACTTACCACAGCTTTCATAGCGTGAATCAAGTCAGTCGAATGAAAGGAAATTGTGCTTTTTTGTAGTTTTAGGTCGTTTTCGTCGACTGCAAACTACACGGACCCACCGAGCGAAAAATTGATGGCAGACAACCATGTTGATGGCTTCTCACAAGAGTTTATAAACTGCGCTATGACGTTGTTAGGAATGTAGCCACACGTGTACCCTATGGGTAACTATTTTTAACCTTTGTATATCTTATCGCACTTTATTTTCGCGATTTTATAAAAATCAAATAATAAGTGTCACCAAAATTTGCATACGCGAAAACTAAGTGACCATATACATATAAGTAATATCAGACTTATATTAGTCCTTTAATAATCATTCTGAGTCCACTTATTCAATATTTTCGTCGTCCTCGTCTTCAATCTCCTCTGCACCAAGTTGGGGTTTGAGTATTTCGCTCGTACAGTCGTTGCCGAAATTTCCATTTACGGGCTCTTTATAACTGAGTTCAACCAAAGACTTGAACCTTTCAACGGCTTGAATGTTGTTCTCTACCACCAATGGGGCAATGGGCCTTTTGCAGCTAGGCATTCACGTGATTGTACAGGATTGTGCTGGAAGGCAAAAAAAATCTTAATTCATATATTTAACGGCACTTGTACGAGATCGGTATTGTTATTAGCAAAACCTGTTTGTAAATGTTATTTTTCACCTCCAATCGATTGTCGATCTTTCTAAAACAGCGTTTTAAAAGTGGCTTGGTATCCAGCATCCATGGCAACGCTTTTCCATGGGGATTTATATCAGCACGTGACTGTTAGCTTGCAAAAGCCCTATTGACCCATACCAATGCATTTATTCATGAACCATTTAGTTCCTAGGTGCCTTTGCAAAACTTGTGGGGCATAAATGACTGTAAATAGCCATTGAGGTTTCTTGTGGTAAGGCAGTTTATTACCATTCAACGTTTCACTCATTGGCCTACCGGGAAGTTACACCTTTACCTTGCCCAAGTTACAGTTTCGTTGTAGGTAATCGCTATTTTTTAACACTGGACATTGTACCTTGCAGGATTTTACCAACCGGTATGCCATGATTACGAGTGTAAGATAAATACAAATCAAAAACAAACATGGTATACGGTAGTCTGGTTCATTTTCGTTTTTAACTCTAATAGCGAAGGTATTTAATGATTGAGTTATTGACGCAGTCGCGAAAACAAAGTGACTCGGTTTCTACTAATTTAACAAAATCGCGAAATTAAAGTGTCGCAAAAAAAAAGTGTAATAAGGTACCATGCTGATGAGTCGTAACAAGGACGAAACAGCTGTACGTGCCTGCCACTGCACGGGTAAAAAAATATATGTGAGCATGCGTGTTAGACGCTAGCACGTCAAAGCGTGTGTTGGGTAGTGCCGAGACTTGCTCCAAGTCGAACTCGCCGAGTCACTTGGTAAGCGATTACTGGAGTGCGAGAATCGTACCGGGGGCTAAGAAGGACTTTGAGAAAGTCTAGGTAGTGCCATGCAACTTGCTTGGTTTTGTGTACCTGCGTTCTAAAACTGAATAACCTAACTTGTGGAAACATCGAACAAATTAATCTGAACTGAGCATTCCCATTTCGTCGAGCATGCGGAGTTGGAAAGTTTTGCCGCGTAAAAAAATCAATGATCGTGTAGCTGTTCATATTGAACCCCCCGGGGGAGGGGGGGGGACTCCCTTATGCGAGGGGTACATGGATGCTCGTCGTACCTTTTAGCGGTCAAAATCAGGACTTTGGTACCACTTAGAGTATCCCACGATCAAACACAGACATTTCTATGTAAAGCGGTACCTTTTAGGGGTCGGGTGTCGCCGAATGCTAGAGAATGACAGCGCTTTTGAAAACAACAAGGAAGAATGTGCTTGATGATACAACATCAAGTAATAGCAATAAAAGGCATCGAAAGTTTAAAATGTTGGCATGTTTTTTATCAGTACCTTTTAGGAGTCAAAATAAGGCTGAGCCACGCCCATTTCAGTACCTTTTAGGGGTCCAATCGAAAATGTCCGACGAGCATCCCTACCCCTTTTATATGGGAGTCCCCCTCCCGGGATTGAAACGTCATTGATCTGGTGGTGATGACAAAGACTGAATGCAATGGACTTACAAGAGGGTCTGAATGGGGAGGTCTACATGTCAGTTAATATTTTGGCCAGTTGTCAGTTAGCCCCAGTTAATCATTTCTAGAGAGAATGTACAATGTTTGACCCACAAAAAAACAAATTTTTCAGTTATTTTTCGGTTGTCGGTAAAAAAATCGTCAGTTGTCAGTTATTTTTAAGGACGTTTGTCAGTTAACCCCATTCAAACCCTCTTACGAGCAAGTGGCCCGAGACCAGATGTTTTTTTTTATAGAAAAATACCATAAGGAAATGATATCCGGTGTATAATAAAGTGTCGGTGGTGGGCTCGACCTTGTGGACTGGGAATTCGCGCTGTCGGATGAGCTATCGCAGCAAAAATTGATTTTTGTGGGACGGGCGGCATTTTTTTCGACCGATCGCTTTATGCATGGTGCTCGGCTCAGTCGCTCTCCGCTGTGAAGATCAATAAATAAACTGTTGACGAAAATTTGGAGTAACTACAGAATACCTCACAAAAATGCAAGTATTCCCAAAATTTACTGGATGACTTTTCTTACTTTCAAAGAACTAGAAGTAATTATACTAGAGTGAGACCACCCCTTTTATTATTATTCCCCTACAATTTTGGGCTCAATCCCGGTTTCTGGGACTACCCACCCACCCCTCCCTTGGATATGCATCGCTCTATTAATGATTAACTATTCAAGGTTAGGGTGAAGTGTGAGGGTTTCCCAGAAACGGTGATTGATCCCAACTTGGAACTACTGCTACGGCCACTCTCGGACCAAAAAAATGGCCTTATTAACGAGGTTGGCCTAATCCTGTGTAAACATGCTGTCGCCTTTGTTGCTGTGAACGATGATTAAAAACATTTACAACTGTCATAGTGACAATCTTTTTAATACATGTTGTCTCTGTTGTGTACAGTAATGTGTACTATTGTACAGATTGCGGGTATTCTACAGACTTTGGACAGGTTTTACGCTAAAACAGTTAAAAAGAAACGTAAGCACTGAGCACAAGGTAAGCGTCTAATCAACTTTTCCCATAAAAATGTAACAAACCATAATGGAGAAACGAACAGTTCTCAAATGTGTTTGTATGTCGTAACACCATCAGTACAGTATTGGCACTGTAAAAACAAAAGAAGGAAAGGCAATCGAACTCTTATCTCGGCTTACTGACGTTGACTAACAATCTATCTGCATTTGAGAAAGTCTACCGTCATGACAGAGGAAACGACGTAAAATTCTGCTGAAAGAAGTGAAGCAGTGATACGCGTACTGTATGTTTATTGAGTCATTAATTTGTTATGTATAATCCGTCTGGTATTAAGTGGCCGTAATACAGGGTGAAATTACAAAGCGATTGAACGCTCGGTATTAACGGGGTTATTTTAATAAGAGACTGAGTGAAATTTTGCCGGGCCAAAAAAAGTGGCCGTATTAACGGGGTGGCCGAAAGGTGGAGTTCCACTGTATATCCCTGGAGTAGTAGATACGCGGATACCACCCCTCCCCTACAACGTTAACTCGCTCACTGCGTATGTACCGCTTTGAGGGGATGCATTGAAAATGCGGGCTATCAGCTGTAGTTGCACCGAAAATTTACCTCTATTTATATGCTGAGTAGGCTCGTATCACGTGCTGCCACTCTGTTAACGTTTTAACTATTTTCCGACGGCACGTCTATATATAGGACACTGGAGATACGTCTTATTACGTGAAATATATAAAATGCAGATCAGACGAGGTAGGAATCTGATATTGCGACATTATTTCAATGTATGGTGACTTAAAAAAATCTGAGCTGTAATATTGATCGATTGGCACGAATCGCTAAAGAAAAACGCATTTGTTTGGAGGCATCCCTGTGTCTTCGATTTCGCAATTTCGCCGGAGAAGCTGAAAATCAGCTCTATCACAAGATCCTGCCAATTCGCGCCCAAAACCAAATTAAAACACAAATTCAGCACTTAGTCATTACAGTACCTTTTTAATCTCTCCAACCACGAGGTTTGTTTGCAATGTGAACCACATTTTCCTGCACCCACCTCCAATTGCCTGCTGGGTAATCGACAAAAACCTTCCTCCTCCTGTAGGGTCGAATGCAAACTGCTCTAATTTTGGACAAATAAGCCACTGTAAGAGAGCCAGAGGCTAAAAACGGCAGAAAACTACTTGGCTTGCTTTTAGTTGGCTTTGTGAGGGGATTTCACTACTCCTCCTGTAGGGCAAACTGCTCTAATTTTGGACAAATAAGCCACTGTAAGAGAGCCAGAGGCTAAAAACGGCAGAAAACTACTTGGCTTGCTTTTAGTTGGCTTTGTGAGGGGATTTCACTACTCCTCCTGTAGGATTGAATGCAAACTGCTCTATAATTTTGGACAATAAGCAACTGTAAGAGAGCCAGAGGCTTAAAACGGCTGAAAACTACTTGGCTTGCTTTTAGTAGGCTTTGTGAGGGGATTTCACTGGATTTTTCTATTGTGTTTCTGCATTGAGACAACAAATTATTCATTGCAATTAATTCCCAGATCACTGCAGTTGGTGATCTTTTTACCCTGCTAAATCTACTAGGCCGATAACTGTGTTTTTGCCCCTCTAGGCCTCTGCTTGCATGAGTACGTGTCAAAATCACCGCTCTGGACATTAAAAAAAAGAGAGAGCCCTTCCCTTTGACATATCCGTAGAATTCTCGCAAATGGCATCGTGGGTAAAGTTACGGGGGAGGGTTGAGTTAGCACTCTGGATTTAATTAATTTAACCCAAATAAACCTCGCTAGCTTCTAGTTGTTTGGTCAACTGACCAACATGGCCGCCATCGTCTTACTGATCTGAATCACTGTGGATATATTACACACCAGCAAATTACTAGAAATCTCAATAATAGTAAATCCGTGAAGATAAATCGTATTTAAAGATTGATCAGATTGTCGCTGATCTTCCATCTCGTGCGTGCGTGCCCTCACGTGACCAAACTAGCGATTGACTTTATTTTGTACGCCTTTCAGTATGACTTCAGACGAAACGCCCTTTATTTCTTCCGACAAGTACACAACTGAACGAACGGTACAAACCCTTTTAGCCTCAGTGCGGTAACTTGTTCTTCGGTTATTCTCGTTCATTGAGTGAACAAGCTTTTGAGTTCCGTCTCAAAAATATTTATGAACATGTACGAGTCCATGAATACAAACACCATCTCACTCTTGATTGGTCACTCGCGAAATACACCAGCTCAAATCCTGATGGACTCATAATTTATTCATACAGTGCTGTCTTGATTTGTGCTTAGCCTGTAATCTTGTTATTAGTCACACAAAAACTGGCATTCGCTTCGCTGAAATGGTAAAACTGAACCCTTCCGAAGCCCAGCTTCTTGCCGAGGCTCTCTTCGACACGGCTTCACCGGCGGAACTTGAAGATCTTCAGGCATTGGAATTTGAAAATGACAAAAATGAGGTTGGAATCCCTGTACCGGAGTCAAAAGTTCAGTTCCCTATCAGGCGTCGACGTTCGTCTGTTTACCGCAAATTGTTTTGTATTGGTCTTTTCCTTGTTCTTCTGTGTGCTGGACTGATAATCGCAACATACCTTCTCAAAACAAACGATTACATAATTGAGATTAAACTTACTGAGGGCCAACTTCTCACGTATCGACTTGAACAGGAAATGTCTTTCGAGGGATTGACCAATAATAAGACATCTTTCTCTGAATACATTTCGCTCCAAGTTGTGAATAAGACCGACAATGGACACTGGCTGAGATTTAAGATGGGTTCGCTGCCGAAATTTGGAAAGAAGAATTTAACTTTTCTTGTACTTGTTGATCTGGACGGGCAAAAGGTAAGATTGGGAGTGGGCGATGGAAAAGAGCGCTATGAGATATACACAGGTTTCTCGAGGAATGAAGATTTTGACTTTTATGTCCACAACCTCTTCAACCAACTCTTACCCGTTGTTAAAATCGACCTTTTTGAAGTTATTCTTAGTCAAATGACAACAAGAACGAAAGAGATTCCAATGAAAGAAGCCTGGTTTCTTCCTGGAAAAGCGAACATGCAGCAGAGCATCAGTACACAACGGGATAAGATTATTGTCAGCACTAAAATTAACCCAGAAAACTTCGAAGGCTTTGCTGAAGGAGTGAGCAAAATGAAGTTGAATGTAGAGGAAAATGCCGTGATTAGTAAGCAGAATGGGTTAGTGATTACTAGCGATATGACTCTGTCTGCAACGATACCAATCGAGGGAACTTTTGAACCTAGGGCTACTATAGGGGTGAAGTTTACGAGCCTTATACGCCTTACAGGAGACTCCACAGACGCCAGTTATGCATCTGATTATATTACAGAAGAAGATGGATCAAGTTATTTGAAAATTCCAAAACCTTCCTCACTTCTTAGTCCTCGTTTGAAGTACATCCCTCCATCCGAAAAAACCGTCGCTAAAGAGAACTCGGATTTGGTGAGAGAGATTAAGGAGTTGTTCAATATTATGATAACAAAAGATGTAAGAAAAAACAAAGCCCAGGCACTGGTCCAAGAGATCATTCAATCGGACTTTTATAAGACTCTTAAGCCCCAGGATGGGACAGGTTTCGCGGAAGTGGATTCACCCTTAGGGTATATGGGACCAACGAAGAGTCAGCAGCAAAGCCACGAAGGACCTGAAGGACCAAGTGTTGAGATCGGGGACTGGAAGACTGACTATGGCAAGGATGGGTATCTGGATAGAGACCCCAACGAACTTGATCCTGAAATTATCAGGGACGACAAAGAGTCCAGTGATGATATGGATGAGAGTCCAAACAGAGAGGAAGAGGACACTGGCATGGAAACGAAACATGAAGACAGCCAAGCGAATGGAAAACTAACTGACACTGAAGGAAAAACAGAGAATGACAAACATATCGAAACAAAGAAAAAGACTGAAGATAATTTAAGCAAAAGTAATGGCACTGATACCCAAGAGAAGCCACATCACCAACGCAATTATGGATCAGATGAATCTTCCACCAAAGACACTAAGAACCGTAGCAAGAATGAATCAACGACACAGAAAACAACTGCTGAGGAAAAAGACATCTCACAAACGGAGTGGAACCCGTTCAAAATATTTGACGATCTCAGGCACAGTTTTGATAATGATGACACGGAAGAAGACAACGATGATGACAACTTCAAAATCTCATCCATGTTTCCTTTCAAACTTCCTTCCTTCCCTTTTTTTAAATTTCCAGATATGCGCAAGAGGAGGTCTCTTGAACCTGAAAAGGACGAGCCAGCTACAAGCCACCTGCCGCGGCACCAGAAACACAGACGTGATAAAAGACGCTTAACGGAAGATGGACAGGAAAGGATCAAAAACACTCGTTTTACTGCCAATGATTTGGACATGATCTGGGACGTAGTCTCCGACACAGTTGCCACAATCCACCAGCGCCCAAGAAAAACCATTACAGTCTTTCAGGAAACTATACTTGGAGTCGAGGTAGTGGGTGATCTAGAGCATGAGGTCGAGGTTGTAAGGAAAGGGGATGATTTAGAGGAGAGGAATGCCTGGAAGATACGGTTCACGCTTGGTGTGAGTGTTGGGCAACATCGTTTCAAGGTCCTAAACAAGGAATACAGCCTGAATGAGATAGAAGAGATCTTCTTAAGACATAAAACACCTAAAATGGAGTACGGAACAGTACATGGAGGAACAATGGTAAGTAGGTTAGCGTATAGTAACTTCTGCGCTGTGATTGGATCAGAAGGACAAAATTGCCGTTTGGTGCGCACGTCGATTCGATCTCGTTCCCAGAGCCCGCGTTCCTTTGGTCACCGCTGCCCGAAAAACGCGCGGACTTTGGGAACGAGATTGCGTGCACGTAAAAAATATTTCCATCGCTGCATGAAGTCGCCAAATCGTCTACTTTTACTGATACGAATCTTCTGCTAAAATATCATTATATTGTCATTTATTATTGCGAGTCCAGATCTGTCAAAAAGCAAAAGATACTAACAGTATACATAACATACTCATAGCAGAGAGCAAACTGTCTTCTAGTGTGAAAAAAATATGTTAGATTTGTTTCTTGTCACCAAAATTACATATATATATATATATATGACTTTACTGATTTTGGCTATGATTGAAAGTCACTGTTTGGAGTCTCATCTCAGAAAATTAAAACTGAAGGGAGAACTCTTATCAAGGGCCTAATAAATCATACGTATCGATACCGTGTGAGACCAAATTCCTCTGTGTCCCGCATAACATTCCTCACGTCTCTTAACATGTCTTATATTGAGAAATTTCCATAATATTCAAATGTTTTCTGCATCACAGGTCATATGCACACGGTTGTTTTACATCCAACATGTCTGCGTGGAGATCCGACTTCATTTCTCCCTACACTTCTCTCACACTATCAACAAACTGACCAAAGAATTTCCAGTGGAGTTCTCGGTTCATTTCAAACATGTGGCCAAAGTGAATGCAATTCTGTCTTCTTATGCGTCGACACTGCTGAACGGCGGCGGAGTATACGGCAAGGGAGCTCTGGTAGAAGCTAGAATTCCTCTAGAACTACGCTTCACGGAAACAAAGAAACCCGAATGGTGCTCCAAAGCAAATCTGAAGAATAAGATTGGATCATTCTACAGGATGTGGTCAGACATGACTCAGTGGAGTTGTCCACTTGATGACGCTCGCACACTTGGAGCTAACTGCACTGGATTAGATGAACGCGCCCAGCACTCTCTTGGAAAACTGACTTCTAGGAATTCGTACACGAAGAAGTTGCATTTTCTCAATAGCTGTTAGAAAGCTATAACGTCGTGTAGATGTCTTTGCACATTAGGCAGGAACTGTGGCAGGCGCTGATTCAGACCGTTTCCAACGGTCAGAAAACCAAATAAACTACCGTAATTTTTGCTCTTCAGGATTCAGGTTGATTGTCGAGGAAATATTGCATCGAAAGCGCTCAGTGGAAATAGCGTTCCAGAGCTTGTAAATTTCAAAATTTCCTGGGGGGCATGTCCCCAGAACCCTCTATACACCTCCCTCTATAGGAACTCGCGCCTTCAGCGCTCGTTTGGCTTGTACCTTCGTCTAGCTCGGAAAACGTTTTTTTGTTCATGGATCAGCGCCTGTTGGGGCCAGGTGCATGCTTGCCATTTATATCAAGAAACTAGTTCGGCCGAATGTTGAATAATGGTACGGGCTTTCTCAAACTAGCAGCAAAACTGCATGGTAGAGTTGATACTTACTAATTTATACAATCAGTACAATTCCAGCAGATAATGATCTCGCGGAAACTGACCATAAGCCTTGTGCTTTAATTATAATCGTGTTTAAATAAAGGCTATCTATCTATCCCGAGGTGGGAGAAACATGCATTATACAGAGAATCCCCGTAGAATCAATCATGCAGATGGATGCCTAGTACCTGAAAATTGGTGTAAGGAAACTGAGGGGGCAAAATGATGAATTCTGGGACATTTTCATTGATCAGTCTGGCAATCTTTCTTCTGGGACTGGGCAGAGAGGGCACCTCTGAATAAGTGACCTTTATTAATTTAACATTAATTTTCCGTAGGTAATCGTAGATGTCATAGACCTATAATTCGCTTCCTTCAGTACCAATACAGATGATAATACAGATGATAATACAGATGATAATACAGATGATAATACAGATGATAATACAGATGATAATACAGATGATAATACAGATGATAATGATGATAATAATAATAATAATAACTTTATTGAGAATTAGTAGCCATAGGTTAAATTCATAGCTCATTACAATAAAACTAGATAAAACTTGAGATACGCGACTAATTTACATGCAAGTGCTTAAAAAACCTAGTATCACTTACAAATACAATATTATTCCATATCATTGCATGCAGCTTTCACAATAAGATTGTTCCTAACACGATTTGTACGGTGCTGGAAAAGGGATCTTAAATTGCTTACCGCTCGCCTGCGATCGCCGGTGTAATGTGGGCTTACTTACGTATCTGACACGAGACTATTACGTTTATGACTGGATGTCTGCATATTCAGAAAGAATGTTTAGCCTCTCGCGTAACAGTCGGATACCAGCCAATAATTGGGCTTCACGGTAGCTACTTCCGGGAAATATAATGCGCATGATTCGGCGCTGAATGGCCTCCAGTTGGTCCCTCAGATACGAAGAGGAACTAAGGAACCTCCAATTCCTCGCCGGAGACGCGTACTCCAGTATAGATCTTATGCAGGCCACATAAAATGACACCAGGTCATGCACGTCCTACTTTGCGACACAAGCCCTCTTCAGCAACCTGACTAGCCTCTTACCCTCTCTCCAGCTCCACTAACGAGGGAGAAAGGAACCTCTGCCACGATCCGAACTGCTAGCAGGGTTCAGAAAATTTGCTCAACATGCATGGTAAACTTGAAAAAAGCATGAAGCTCAAGACTGACGTTTAAGTGAAGTAATTATTGTTTCTGAGACAAAACAGTAACAGTTGGTCCTCCAGAATATTCAGACGATCCAACACTGATGAAGATGATGTTTGTCATCTATATCGGCGGTATTAATATTCCACTGTATTAATAGACGACAGCTCTTGTATGGCTCTACGTGTCAGTTCTTCGACATAAAGCACACCAGTAAACCTAGTTATTTAGCAAACTGTATTTTACTGGCCTGGATCCTCCTCTGTTGTCTGTTGTTAAAAAGAAACAAAGAAACATGCATACTTAATATTTAAACTAATTGCGATTTTGAGACGCCGATACCGAATTATATTGCCGGCCAGTTGGGAGAAAATATATGTCGTCAATTAGTTTTGTATCGCGATTCAACAGTTAAGTCGGGAATTGTTAAAAGAAAGAAAATGAAGCACCAAACTCATGCTGATCGTAAAAGACGCCTAGTATATCCATGGCAACGGTTTCACGGCCTTGACTTTTGAGTCAGTGGAGGAAACTTTCTCAACGCGTTTTGAAATCGTCTTCAACGCTTCTACATGTACATTAAATTCTTGTCAAATAAACATCAGTTTCAAAAATGATAAGTGATTTCGAAATTAAGGGTTATCTAATTTTTTTCTTTGAAAGAAACCCTTTTTCATTTATTTAGGAACTTTGCTTTGACTTTGAGGTTTGATTTCTGAACGACCGTTCTGTCATTTTACTGCTTTGAGACGGTGAAAATTGTACATTTAGTGGATAAGAGTGTTAGATTTCTGACGAAAACTACAATACCAACCTTACCTTTAGGATTGAAGAATTCTTATCTTGTAATTTACAACGATTTGAAGGTGAAATTATAGAAATCTTGCCACGTTCATTTTTTTGCGTTTTCACGCAAAAAATGAACTTTGCCAATATCCCCCATCTTGACCTCACGCTTGGTCAATAACCTCTATATATTGGCGTCTCAAAAGTAAACAAAATGATCAGTGAATCGTGATATATTATTATGCGAAAACTGCGGCAAGGCTGATATTATCGGACGGTTGTATGATGTTATTTATTGTACCCTATATATAGGATACAACTAGAAGTTCTCATGGAGAAGTGAAGTGCTGCGTTTTTCAAAACCTCACATTGTAGCATTTCAATAGAAGCATCGTTTCGATATTTGGTTTGGATGGAGTTCAAGAGCATCGAGATGCAATCTGTCTCCTTCGATGAGAACCTACAGGTACCCCAAGCTCCCTATAGATATGTAATATATGAACTTGACTTAAATTTGTTTGTAAATTTTAAAATCGATAAATATGAAATAAAGACCCACCTTTTTATCCAAATGTGTTTTCCTTTATTATCTCTATCGAGTCTAAAGGACATTTGAAGGGTTTTATGATTTCACTTTTCCACTCATGGAGTATGGCCATGTAAAGTTTTGAACATGAGACCAGCCAGCTGGTTTTGACGTCTTTCATTAAGGTTTTTCGGCAATTCTGGCAGCTCTATTTTGAAGCCTCTGTACATTATCTGATGATCCCTTCCCCGTTGATCCCCAGACGGAGCTACAGTAATCCAAATGGGGAAGAACTAACGAATTGTTGATGGAAATTAGAGTGTCGATGGGCACGATGTTTTTTATTTTTCTCATTACACCGAGTCCTTTGGCAACCTTTTTAGAGATATGGTGTACATCAGTGTGATTCCCACGTGAGGAATTCATTGACATGTACCCCAAGGTATTTATAGGACTTTCGATATTACAGGCATTTATGCAGATATCAGGATTTTCTGGAAACAAACCAAGTTTATGACGTGTACCTAGGAACATAAACTTTGTTTTGCTGATGTTCAAACTAAGTTTGTTGGTATTAAGCCATTCGTACACATTTGCAAGATCAGTTGTCATAGTTTTCATTAATTGTTCTGAGTTATCTGAGGCATATGTCAAGGTAGTGTTATCTGCATACATGCGGACATTACACTGTAAATTCAAAAGAGCTGTTTCAGCCCCAAAAGCCAAATCAGCCCCAAAGGCACTAGGGCTGATTTGGCTCTTATAGGAGTCGTTTAGAAAAATGAGGCCAAATCAGCCCCAATAAAAACCAAATTGACCCCATAGATTTCTAATTTGGCCCCTTTATGTCATCTTAGTGCTACACTAAAGAGCCAATTTAGCTTTTAAGCAAGGGTAATATTGACTCCATTATTTCTAATTTAGCCCTTAGACCATATCAGTCCTACAATAAGGGTCAATTTAGCTTTTAAGCAAGGGTAATATTGACTCCATTATTTCTAATTTGGCCCTTAGGCCATTTTAGTCCTACAATAAGGGTCAATTTAGCTTTTTAGCATGGTCGTATTCACCCCAATATTTCTAATTGGGTCCTTAGGCCATTTTAGTCCTACAATAAGGGTCAATTTAGCTTTTTAGCATGAGTCATATTGACCCTATTATTTAAAATTATTTTTCCTACTCTTTGAAACCACATAGGCATGAAGTCTGGTGTCATGGGCTGATTCCTATACCGTAGACCGCAGCGAGTGGATATATAACATAAAGCCGCAGAGTCCGGAAATTTTCTCAGATGCGAATAACTATTTAAATAGTTTCTACTTTGTGAGGAAGTTAGCATGTACATGTACATTGCTTATGCACTAATAAATGAAAAATAATTCAAAAGTACGAAATAATATTATGAAAATAGTCCAGAAGAATCCGCAGTTGTACCGCGAGTACAACCGTGTCTCCTGGTGCACAAGTAGAGACTGGTAACTACAGTACTGCAAATTTGTCAGCGGCAACGCTCATGAGTATATCAGGTTTCGATTTCGGCGGTACTTCAACGGTCACGATCATCGAAGCAGTTTCTGGTTTTGAGCGGTCTTGTCCTACAACTTCAATGGATTTACAAAAGGTTAGCTAGTTTAAGAGTTTTGGAACCAAGCTAAGAACTTATCAAGACGTCGTTTGGACCGTGAATGGCTATTTATGGGCTGGTATCCTTGGAGGAAAACGAAACACTAAAGACAGTTCGAAGATGATAGATGGTAAGCCTTGCTTCAGATTTAAAGTAATTCCTAATTTACCTACAAGTAGATATGTTGATCAGTAAGTCCCTTAATAATACTAACAAAAAGTAAATGAGTATTTCATGGACGAACTAACTGTGCAAAAACAGGATGAACCGGGGTGGCGCAGTGGTTAAGCGCTTCTCCTCTCACCTCTGGCTCTGTGGGAAATGGCAAGATGTTGAGGTTTTTTAGCAATCTAGCCTTAGCCTTCTAGGGTCCAGGTTCGATCACCAAAGCGGCGCTATACTGTATGTGAGTTGAGTTTGTTGGTATTTTATATATTACCCTTGCTTCGAGGGTTTTTCTCCGGGTTATCACGTTTTCCTACCTCTATAAAAACCAACACGCTAAATTCAAATTCGATCTGTAATTTAGCCAGGTCCTGGCTAAGATTAGCCCCGCGGTGCCATTGCAAATTCAAGATTATTTTTATCTGTCAACATGCACCTCTGTAGGTTTTTGCATGGTCTGTTTTTTTGGATGAACAGGTACAGTAAATGTTGAAGACCTAATTTTGTTGGCAGGACTCCTTTGAGGACTTACATGTAAGTTGATTACAAAATAATATTCTTGGCTTCATGTTCAGTACTGATATGTAATAGCTACATCTACAGTATATACATATAGTGTGTATTAATATTACCTGCTTGTTTACATTTGTCAATAGGTTGTTTGTCAGTAATTCTTTATTTATTTAGAAAAAAGGTTTATCATTTTCATGACTAAGTAACCAGAGAGTAATCCTTAAAATTTTGATTTTTGGGCTAGATTGCAGAATACCACCCCCCATGCTCAAGTACATTAGGTGTTGATGCCAACATGTCAATGCGTTGACATCAAACATGTTGATTCGTTCTACTACTGTGAACAGAGACTCGCTCACATCCAGACATACATTGTATCTCTCCAACGCGTTGACGTATTAACATCATACATGTTGCTTCGTTCTACGAGACTCGTTCACATCCAGACATATCTCTCTAGAGAGATAACCATATATGGACTAACGCATTGACATGTTGTCGTCTCCACCTAATGTACTTGAGCGGGGGGTATTCTGCAATTGCTTCGATTTTAGTTTTAATTTCTTAATTTAAATAGCATTATATACTTTCATTGTTAGTGGGGCTTCTAATGGGCACACAGACAACTTGAAAATCAAAAACAATGACTTTAATTCCCCAAATAATGTAAATTAAGTGGCTAGAACACTGCGAACAGTAATGTTGTACATGTACTCTTCCTTTTTTCAGCAAACGTGTATGCCAGAAAAGCAAAGATACAATGTACTGTAGAACAGCTAGGACTGGCAGGTATACACGTACAATATGGAAAGCAACAAGACTGCTGGTTGGCTGAATACACATGGGAGAAGACCACAGATAAGACTTATAAAAGCATAAACTAGGCTATTGTAGGATAATTAATGTTTAAAAAATACCTGTCCAGTTACAGTATTTCTCAAAATTATGCTTACAACATTTTCTGGAATATTTTCCCCCTCTATTTTTTTTGGGTTTAAACTCGTTGTTTACCTGTGAACCCTAGCTCTATGTGGGTGAGACCTTGTCGTATACCTGGGAACTTATTTATTGATGGTTAGGTTTATGTTACAGGTTTAGTGTTAGTGCGTGTGAACTCTACTTAGTTTGTGAGGCTGAAAGTTTCAAAATGGCTGATTAAATGAGTGGGACTCGAAAAGATTCATGGCCGCTTTCCTACAACATTTTGCAAAACTTACGGTCACTTTGGCCTTGCCCGAGTAATAAGTGACAGAAGTGAGTTTCTTGAACAGTAAAAATTGTGCCTTGTGCTCATGTTGTTTGACATTCAACACTAATCCAGTTTTCCCATGTGATAGAATGCAGATAACAATTTATTTCACTATTGTCAAAAATGTTTGCCTTCTATGTTATTAACAAGTAATCGCATGGGTCCTCGTAAAATAAATTATTAAAGGGAACCTTAGCTGAAAACAATGTTTGTTCTCAAGTGTTTGTTTATACTGTAGATGCCTAAATACATTGCTGTGTTCATCTTCAGTCAAGTGTACACTACATATAGATACAGGTTCTCCCAACACGCATAGTTGGGGGAGAAAAAATTGAGTACCTTGGGGGAATTTATTTCAAATCCAGGCTTCTACTGTTAAGAGTGGTAAGTAAAAAGAAAACTTGTAGCTGATGTGGTCAAGTAGAGTACACTGAGAAAATCGCTGGTTGCCTAGATGCTTTGGGAGAACTCTATACAATGTAGATGTCATTTATGCACCGATTTTCCTGAAAATAACACTCATTTGAATTGTGTGTGCATCGACATCTTGGATTACATGACATCACAGTGTTGTCCATATTGTTACAGAACAAAAACATGTGCTATTGTTTTCTGACAATAAGGCAATACTGTGATGTCATGAGATCCAAGATGGTGTCACACAGGAAATTCAAATGAGCCCTATCGATTGGAAAATTGGTGCATAAATGACATCTAGTGTACAATTTACTGGAGACAGAGGCAGAAACAGACTTAGACATGCATTTAATAATCATTTGAGAGCAAACATTGTTCACTTTTTATGAGTTTTTAAGGGATAACTAGCAAAATAATACTGGGATAAGGGATAACAAACCAAAATTCAAAAAAGCAGGGATAACCAAAGTCCATTGGAATAAGAGATAATCAATAACAGCTATCTGCATATCGGTGATAAGGGATAACTATCCTGAAAAACATAGGGATAAACCGTACCACCTCCCCTAACCGGGCCTCTAAATTGAATTATGTATATAAGCCTCTGTTATAAATTACTGTATTTAAATTAACAAATTAAAGTTAGTTTTTTATGTGTCTGTCCTAATATTGACAATGATTTTCGTCATAACATGGTTAAAAAAGCTGTGGATCCATGAGGCATCTTCTCCGAGTGGATCCACAGCTATTTTGGCCATGTTATGATGAAAATCATTGTCAATATTAGGACAGACACATAAAAAACTAACTTCAATTGTTTTTTACAACAACAACAAACTAAATCGTCAATTTTACAATAACAAAACACTTTTAGCTTCAAACGAAAGCCGCACACGCACTCCTTGACAAATGACGTCAGCTTTTGTTGTCTATCAAAATATTCCATGAAAATAAGCCAATCAGATTGCGAGAAATTTGGCGGTTGTTGTAAAATTTCGTACTTTAAGAAAACATTAGACTCTGTTCTATTGATAATCGATAATTTCAAATGTAAAAGAAAATCATTGATACAATTAAATATGAATAATTACAAAGCTTACCAACTTTGTTATCTTAATTCGTAAATTTCAGTCTGGGTGAAATACAACTGACACTGATGTGAATCATTTCTGAATTCAGAAAAGTGCATTAAATGCATTCAATATATCCATTTTGTTTGGAACCAATCAGCCCTTATGATATGCTAGGTCCAAAATAGCTCCTGAAATGGGTACCAAAATAGCTAATTTGTGAGGCTATTTCAGCCTCCTGAATAATAAAATTGACCAAATTTTTGTTTCCAAATCAGTACTTTGGGTGAGTCTATTTGATCCCTAATTAAGGGCCATATCAACCCCTAATGTAGGGCTAAAATACATGTACCTCCTAAATTGGGTAACAAAACAGCCAATTTCTAAGGCTATTTCAGCCCCCCTGAATAATCAAATTGACCCCCGTTTTTTTCCAAATCAGTACTTAGGGTGGATCTATTTGACCCCTAATTAAGGGCCATATCAACCCCTAATGTAGGGCTAAAATACCTCCTGAATTGGTAGCAAAACAGCCAATTTCTAGGGCTATTTCAGCCCCCTAAAAAAAAAAATTACCCCAGTTTTTTCCAAATCAGCACTTCAGGGGGTCGATTCAACCCCTAACAAAGGATCAATTCAACCCTAAATAAGAGTCAATTCAGCCCCTAATTTTAGGGCTAAATTAGCACCATCAAAATGGGGCCAAAACAGCTCTAAAGTATGTGCCAAATTTGACTCACCGTTTTGGCCCCATTTTTGGGGTCAATTCAGCTCTTTTGAAATTACAGTGTAGATATAAGATTAGAGTTAGGCAAATTGTTTACTGATATATATTAAAAACATCGATATCAAGGGCCCTAAAATGGACCGATGAGGAATGCCGCATGTAATCAGGCTGAAATCAGAAAGAACTCCGTACCATTTACAAGAGTTTTCTGTTGACGTTGTGATAGGTAGTCAGAAAACCAGGCCAAGGTTTTAGGTTGAACCCCATATAGTTTCATTTGAGATATTAATATTGAATGGTCAATAGTGTCAAAAGCCATTTTCAAATCTAGGTATAAAAGAGCATTGGTAAGGCCATTGTCAATATTGAGGAACCATATTGAGGGAACTGTAGAATGGAGTGGTATAAAAAGTAACCGACTGGAATTTATTTAGTAAATTATTATCAGTTAAATATGAATAAAACTGATTAAAAACTACTCTTTAAAGTACTTTGACAATGACTAAGAGAATTAACAGAGATAGGCCGGTAATTGTTAGGACCTAGCTCCTTCCTTGTGTACTGGAGACACCCTAGCTCTCTTCCAGTCAATTGGCAAAGTACCATGATTAATAGAGAGATTAAAAATGTGAGTTGAAGGTTTAGCAATGAATTGAATAGAAAGTATCCCATGAGGGCTTCTGCTGGAAATAGTATGCTGCTTCGCTATTATTATATATATAAACGCTGCGCAGCAATAAATGACATCGTACAGCCGTCCGATCAGCCTTGCATTCAGTCCGTCATATATTTCACTGAATCCTTCTGCTGATCCTGGTCTCCACGCCTTGCAGCCTTTTTCATCAGTACTATTGTTACTGAGGTGATCTGTTTAGGTGACAACACATATATGGGAAGAGAGTGAGGTCTAACACTCAGTCATATTACCGTACGACGAGAAGGACTGGGGCTAGAGTTCGTGACTTCAAAATTGGACGTGCGCGACGCATCCTCGGAGACCCAGGGGAAGTTAGTGAAGGACGGGTAGAAAACGGACGGAGGGAGAGGGGGAGGGAAGAAGGAAAAGGGGAAGGGGCTCTTCTTTCCCCGTCCGTTTTCTGACCGTCGTTCACTAACTGCCCCTGGGTCGCCAAGGATGTGCGCGACGGTAGCAAAAATATTATGTTTTGAATTATGATTGTAAATATAAATAATTCATTGAATTAAACATCAGTTGCAATGCATTGTACTAAACTGCAAAGTTAACTTGTAAGTACTTATCGAGATTAAGAATGATCTATTGTTCTTTGAGGTGATTTTACTAACGCTGCATTGTCCTGACTATGGTTTGATTGGATTCCCAAAGTGTGGGCACGTGCATGAACTCCCGTGAGATCTGTTCTAAATATAGCTCAATCCGGTTATACGTTGACTCACAGACCTAGTATGGGAGATGGACGCTCCTGGTAATGGGCTTCTGATGTTTTCTATATTTTTGATAGCCTTTAGGCGAGTGCAATTTGAGAACTTTCAAAATATCACCAGGAGTATATTACACAGGAGTGTTCCTATGCCCTTGTGTTGGCCCCTAACACAGTAGATGATGTGTCTATTTATAGTCGCCAAGTTCTGGTATGCGATTACGTTGTCTTTTGTTCTCTTGCGCTAGTATTAGTGCATACTGATTGATTAAAAGTGACGGCCTTTGTTTCTTCTCGCGGGAAACTCTATGCTAAAAATAACTCTACCGTCCACAGTGTTGTGTGACAATATAATGTGGGAAGAGAAACACTCCTGTGATATACTCCTGATATCACTCAGTGCCTATAAATCAAGTATAAGCACGAGCAGTTCATGCGAGTTTTTGTTTATAATATATATATACAGAGCAAACATTTGCTGAGAGCATGCGGCTGTGCACTCAACTGATAAGATGTACTCGTCATTGACCAATCAGAATCCATATATTTTGTTGAGTATATATAAATACGCAATACGTTAATGATATACGTGACGTATAGCAATATCGCCTGAAGGCTTGTGCAATATAATTAACGTTGTATCAGCTTTACGGCTGTGCACTCGATAAGATGCACTCGTCATTGACCAATCAGAATCCATATATTTTGTTGAGTATATTATAAATACACAATACGTTAATGACATACGTGACGTATAGCACTCTCGCCTAAAGGCTCGTGCAATATAATTAACGTTGTATCAGCTTTGCCGTAGTCCTTGGACTTCTCATTTACAAAACGGACCCAGGACAGGAGCCAAGGGTACCACAACACGATTTTTTTTATTTAAAGAAATTGAATTGGCTAAGTTTAAAAAGAGTCGGCTGCCGAGCATAAACTATTTAATTATGTATCCCCCACCCTTTACTCCCACGCAGCAAAACGTCTACCGCTATGTCAGTATGTGCATATTAATAATAACGATAATAATAATGGTCTTTACTGATTCATAAGATAAAAGATAGATATCCTATGTTACAATTTGTATAAATAAGGAAAAAAGCTAAAAATTACAACGGTATGCTAAAAAATGTAAACAAATCTAAAACTATAATAATTTTATAATTTAGTTGTGCTTGGGGGCAATTCTATGCTAAAGGTACTATGGTAAAGTACCTATATAGCGAGGTACTCTCTCACACACATCATGCTAAAGGTACTATGGTAAAGTACCTATATAGCGAGGCACTCTCTCACACACATCATGCTAAAGGTACTATGGTAAAGTACCTATATAGCGAGGCAATGGGCTCCTGAGCGAGGTCATACTTATCAGCTCAAAAACCCAAAAAAACTCAAGGCAAAACAAAGGTCCAAGGCTTTGGCTTCCTGTGGCTTAATGCAAATGTCAATCAATCAATCAATCAAATTTATTTCATCACAAGATTGTTATATATTATCATAATTTAGAAATTACAATATGAGTAGCAATGGGGAGTCTACTAGAAAGCATAACATTGCTTATTTATTGTAGACCCCTTATTACAATTAGTTACAGAGAAACAAAGCTAGAATATTTACATTGTAATAATATTGTTGATTTAAAATATTCAGTGATGTATTAAAAATGTTGATCACAACGGGTGACATAATATGCGAAAGGTAGGTGCTCGATTACGTTCGATTACAAGATTCATCGAACTCCATCGAACGATAAGGGTTCGATTGAGTTCGATTGCATTTTGGTTCGATTGAGCTCGATTAGACACGTCGGGGTATATATAGTCATTTAATCGAGTTGTAAATTTTGATTCGAAAAAGAACAAAACAATAGCATGTTTTGGAAGTTTTAGCGTGTGCTGAATGATTTATGGCCAACGCATGCATAACTTTTAAAGACACTTCAATTCAGAACTATTCAAGACGAACGGTTCCGTGATCACGGATCGATTGTAATCTCTTGCTATCGATCAATATCTCTGGAATCTCGTAGATTTCGGTATGTAACATGGGCTCGCAAAGCATTAATCCTGAGTAGCATTCTTTAAATAGTTGGGCAACAACAACAAAGTCCCACCTCACTCCTTAGCTCCGGCAATAACAAGAGGGAACTGTGGAAAAGTCCAGAAGTATATCAAGTGTTTGTCACCAACTGATCAAGCGCCTTGGCTTTGGCTTGGGTTAAGATTTGAGCCGACGTTTCTATTCTATGTCATAATCGGCGATCGGAAAAGTGACATTTAAATACAGCAGGAAAACAAATTTACGACTCACGTATCTCTTGATCTTGACACCGGATATTACACAAGTTCGGCCGAAAACGGGGGAAGATCGAACGTCGTGCTCGCAACGCTGCGGCCTTTAATTTGGAGACCGTATTTGTTTGGATTCATTTGTTTGCTGTATATAAAACTTGTTGATTCAGGTCTAACTTACTTCAGTATTAGGTTTCGCTAAGGTTTTCATTTCATTATCTATACGAACAAGGAACATGGAAACCAAAGACGAAGTGCATCCGAACACAGAGGTACTATGCAGAGAACTCGAGGAAGAAAAAAACTGCAAAGTAGAAATTCGGGGAAAGGGAGCAAACGGCGAAACCACAGAACTAACATGTGGAATTCTTACATGGAGGGCGAAATTTCTACAGCGGTTTGCAAACCCAAGATGGTTTCTCGTATTCCAGTCTTGGCTTGTTCTTTCTCAGGGATTGATTGTTTCAGGACTGACCGGAGTAGTTATATCGTCTCTCGAGAAACGTTTCTTATTGAAGACAAAAGAGGTTGGAGCGATCACAAGTTGTTACGACATCGCCGGAGCTTTCATGGCGATTGTCGTGAGCTACTACGGCCACCACCATAAACCTAAATGGTTATATAGGTAGTGGTGCATTGATTCTTAGCCTGGGCTGTTTCCTGTTTGCTCTTCCTCACTTGCTGGTAGGCGACTACGAACCGGGTACCAGCGCGAGTGATCTGTGTAAGGTCGCCGATAACCCATCAATGTCTTCGACAAACACAACTAGCCCTGCTCAGGCAATAAAATGCCAAAACTCTTTTTGGTATTACATTTTTGCGTTCGTGATTGCGGAATGTTTCATTGGTGTTGGAGCTACACCGATTTATATTCTAGGAACTGCATTTATTGATGAGAACGTGCGACACACAACTTCGGGTATTTATCTGGGGATCATGTACGCCGTTGCTACCTTTGGGCCAGCTGTGGGATTCCTTCTTGGGAGTCAATTTTTGAAAATCTACGTTGACTTGGAACAGGTGTGTATCCCTAGTTATCATATCATCTTTCCTGATGACTATCTTTGAAGATATTTCGTTTTAGTATATACCACACAAGTCAATCTCCAGAGGTGAATATCCTTTGCTAGTCACCTCCGAGGAAAGCAGTATCACCTTGCCCGAGTTTTTGTCCATTTGACAGAAAATTAAATAACTATTTGGTGCTGGCTATTCACTTGTGTGGTATCTACTAAAATAGTAATATTATTCACATCAGCGTTGGTAAAATTAGTGGTGGATATCCAGTACCAATATTCACCTCCACTTCGGTGAACAATATTGTTCATTAACTGATGAAAGACCCCCCCCCCCCCCCCCCCCCCCCCCCTGCAAGACGACTGGGCACTAATAATCAAGCATAGAGCTAAACATTTGTCACGTGCTGAGGGTGGATGAGTGTTCTGACAGGAGCCCATAACCAGGGGCATCCATATCTCCTATATCAGTTGTCACAGCGTTTTCACAAGTTGGACTAGTTTTAGATCATTTTTCCCACCAATTAGAAGATTGCATCAGTAGCGAAACAAAAGATGCCTCATTACCTACTTTTGTTATACCAACAACATGGCTGCTACGCTTTTGTGATTTTATTCCCTTAGGAATAATTGCAACCCAAGAATAGCGGGAAACCGTTCTAAAAATAACCTAACTTGCGAAAACGCTGTGACCCCCGGGGGGGGGGGGGTACTCTACCTAAAGTTGGGTAGGGGTGTGCCGCTGGGGCTCTGAAACCCTTACCCTGTTTAAGACAAAAAAACTCAAATTTCCATACCCTGTTCAAGACAAAGTGTTAAAATTTTCCCTCTATAAGACAAATAACAAATTATCTATACTTGGATGTCAGTGTTTATTGTGATCTTGTATAATGAGTGTCATAACTAAATAAGTCTTCAGCAAGCACTAGACTAAATAACGGCACTAGATAAATACCATACCCTGTTCAAGATCAGTCGATGTGAAAATGGATACCCTGTCTAAGATCAGAAACTCGAAAAACCATACCCTGTCCAGCGGATCATCCCCGTATAGTCCATATATGGGAGTACCCCCCCCCCCCCCCCCCCCCCGGGCTGTGACATAGGCCTGGTATGCAGGATAGACGCTCCTGCTCCTGGTTCTGAGTTTGTAATCCATAATATCCTCACATTTTTCTCTCTCTGCTTTATAACTCGTGGATGTGCACAAGCAGAGAAACAAGTTATTGTGATGGTTGGGGGAACCATGTCATGCAATCATTGGCTCACGAATTTTATGCTGTTAGCAGAATGGAATGCCTGGAATGTAAATTGATAATAATAATAATTCCCTAGGCCACTTGCTACTAACTGTAAAGTGAATGCAAACATATTTATATGTTAGCGAGCAAACTTTGACAGACATAGTATTGGGTCCCCATTAATTAGCGATGGTCACACGATTTGAAGTACATACCTGTGTATCTCCCTCACTTCTAATGCCAGGTGGCTCAAACTGTGACAGGCATGGTATTGGGTCCTCATTAATTAGCGATGGTCACACGATTTGAAGTACATACCTGTGTATCTCCCTCACTTCTAATGCCAGGTGGCTCAAACTGTGACAGGCATGGTATTGGGTCCCCATTAATTAGCGATGGTCACACGATTTGAAGTACATACCTGTGTATCTCCCTCACTTCTAATGCCAGGTGGCTCAAACTGTGACAGGCATGGTATTGGGTCCTCATTAATTAGCGATGGTCACACGATTTGAAGTACATACCTGTGTATCTCCCTCACTTCTAATGCCAGGTGGCTCAAACTGTGACAGGCATGGTATTGGGTCCTCATTAATTAGCGATGGTCACACGATTTGAAGTACATACCTGTGTATCTCCCTCACTTCTAATGCCAGGTGGCTCAAACTGTGACAGGCATGGTATTGGGTCCCCATTAATTAGCGATGGTCACACGATTTGAAGTACATACCTGTGTATCTCCCTCACTTCTAATGCCAGGTGGCTCAAACTGTGACAGGCATGGTATTGGGTCCCCATAAATCACTTAGTGGTGATGTCGTAATGATGATTGGTCACATGGTTTTACAGACAACAGCAATAATAACTTAAACTTAATGTGAAACTTTTGACATCTTTACTATTGAGATCACACTAAAATACACTTTTGCATCCGATCCATTGGGGTGCTATGTTTTTCTCTGCCAGAACCCTAAATCCCTAAAACCCTGTTGTTTACCAGGAGCGTCCATCTTCCCCACTGTGTCTGTACCCCAGCACAGAGGTAGATTAGGCTATTTTTAGCATTGCGTTTCGCGCGAAAAAGAACAAAGGTAGGCTATTCTTAGCCAATCAGATAGCTAACGTCACTTCTCATTATTATTCATTATCATTCTTCTCACTTTCAACGCGGGAATTCGAATTGCTGGTTTTCACTCAATCCCCAGAGATTCAAATGTTGGTGCCCCAACAAAAGAAGCTAACGAGGAATCTATTGTTTAAGGGCACCAACATGGCGGCAACCTCTTTTCGCGGGAATTTCGAATCTAAAAATAGCCTCATCTACTCCTGTGCTGGGGACCCAACCCATAACAGAGGAACGCTCCTGGTAATGGGCTCCTGTGTTTACCTAATAACTTGTTTTCGAAGTGGTTAGGGTAAGTTTTGTGGTTTAATTAGGTTTGTGTTAGAAATTTGGTTTGAAGTCTATTGAATGGCTCTTGTCATTTGGACAATGTCCCCTTGGCCCGTAGGATTTTATCATCTTGGATTTTTTGACGTCACAGTGTTGTCTCTATTGTCAGAAAACAATAACTCTTTTGTTGTGACGTAACAATAGGGACAACACTGTGACGTCATGAGATCCAAAATGGCGGCACGCAGGAAATTCAAATGAGTTTTATCGACAGGAATATCGGTGCATAGATGACATCTAGTGTACAATTTACTGGAGACAAACACAACAGCAGAAACAAACACTTGAGAACAAACATTTTGCTGGGTCAGCACTCATTCGTTACCAGGCTATCGCACGGCCAAAGGCAAAATCCGGCGGTACGAAATCAAACCTCCCTCCGAAAGAACCTTTCAGGAATCCACTTAATTAAGCAAACAAATATTCAAAACCTGGCGGGAGCTTAAAGGCCAAGGAACTTTTGGTAGTGACTCGGCCTTCGTGTCCGAGTCACTTCAAGAGTAGTTGATTGAGATTGTTTCCACACGAAACGTTTACTGAGTGAAAAAAGACGTGTTTGATTCAAGGTATAACAAAAAGTAACGCCAGAAGATAAATAACATTGCCGAAAACCTTTTTCTAAAAAACAATGTTTTATAAAACGGACAAAATGAAAGAAAAGAAAGAGTTTATTTTGCGACTTTTCTGAGCACAAGCCAAAACACACCAAAGCCAAGACAAAGGACAACCCGAACTCACCTGAAAACGTTTTCCAGAATCAAAACAAGGTAATAAAACGTACCTGAATTTTAGCTGAACCTGCAACTTTGTCGGCTCTTCAAAAATAATTATTTAGGAAACGGCGAAGTTCGAGCCAAGCTATCTCACTGACTTTATTCCAACGAAGCATTTATAAACACTTCATGCACGAACGAACCAGGCTTCACAAGAGGGGCTGAATGGGGTTAACTGATAACTGAGAAATGGCCAAAAATATTACTGTTAACTGAGAATTTTACCTTTTTTTAGCTGTTAGCTGATATTTGTGAGATAGCTGTTACCTGATATTTCATTATTTTTTATTAAAATGACGTAACGTCACATGCTATTATTGGCTTTTCGGATGGTTTTCGACAGATTTGATCCAGTTGATAATAGTCAAATATTAAACATGACACATCAGAGTTATCTGATACTAGAAAAATCTATTGAATAGACAAAATGTAGTGTTTGATGTTGAATTAGCGGTTATTATTCATTTCATACCAGCAAATATGTATTCAAATCAGGTTAGGGTAGTCTTTTTATATAACTTAACTGATAACAGAAAAATTTAACTGATAACTGATAAATAGCTAAAAATTTAGATGTTAACTGATATTGGTACCCCCCCATTCAGCCCCTCTCACAACAATTATCATGAAAGGAGGCGAATTCCAACTCTCTTTACAAGTCTTTAGAACTCCAAACGATGGGAGTTTTCCGTTCAGCAAGGCAAGGAACGACGACTAAATTTGAAAACCGTCTGTTCAGCGTTCAAGTCAACACGGGACCAAAACCACGTTTCGCAAAATGTTGTCAATTTTCACAAGAAATGGCTCGTCTCCATCTCAAAGATGATTCTTACGAGTTGTTTGGTCATTGGCAAAGAATAACAGTAATAGATAAATAAATAAATAATTAATAATAATAATGAAAAACGGAAAAGTAATTAGAGCTGCATCAGTTAATTTTACAGGAAGTGATGATCAAGCTTTGTTTTGAAGGAGGAGATAGATTTAGCCTGGACTATATAGAGTTGATGGTAAGCTGTTCCATATTCTCTTATGGTCTTAGGGAAGAAAGAAAACTGATGATAGTTTGTCTGTGATGGAGGGACTTTGTAGGAGAATTGATGTAGATGTCGACTTGTTCTCCCCATTGGTGTTAAATACTTCTGTTTGACCACCTCAACTACATCATTACGAATCTTAAATAGCACAGACAGCCTATTCTTTTTCTTCTTAGTTCTAAGGTTTCCCATTCGAGTTCTTGTAGCATTTCAGATACACTTGATGTATTGTGGTATCTGTTTAGGGTGTAGCGCGCTGCTCTTCTTTGGACCATCTCAATTTTCTTGATGTTTACTTGGGTATATGGGTCCCAGACTGTGGATGAGTATTCAACTGTTGGACGAACCAGACTCTTATATGCGACAGATTTCAGGAATGGCGAATTTCCTTTAAGATTTCTCTTCAGAAAGCCCAATGTTTGATTTCCCTTGTTTGCAATATTAGAGATGTGAGTGTTCCAACGAAGTTCTGATGTGAGTATCACTCCAAGGTACTTTGCTGAATCTACTGCCTTAAGAATCTTTCCATGCAGTATGTAATTATAGATGAACGGGTTTTGTCTGCGAGTGATCCGTAGAACATGGCATTTTATATCTGTATTAAATTCCATGAGCCACTTATTTTCCCACACTGATTTCAAGCTTATACAGGTCACTTTGGAGAGTATTTGCATCATCCTGTGATTGTATAGATATATACTCAGGGGCATTAAGGCATGGGTCTCAAACTATTTCAATATGGCCGCCGCAAATCAAGAGGGGGTGGTCTATCTCTTTGTGCTTGTGAGATATAATCTTGACACTTTGACAGATTTGATAAAGTCACAACCTTAACACATTTTTGTGACAGTTTCCATGGAAATGTGTAATGTGACCTTTGAACTCTAATTTTAAGGAAAATTGGGAAAAGCCTCCTGGAGGTCGGTAAAAGTTGTTAATATAGTGGATATTTTCATGCAAGTGAATCAAGGTTAGTGCACACGTTGCTGCTCCAATTTGAAAAGTTCGTAAGGCAATTTAAGGCAAATATGAAATTTGATATCCTCAACTTTCCACGGAATTAACAAACATTCCAATAATAACCAACTTTTCAAATTGGAGCACCGAAGTGTGCACTAACCTTGATTCATTGGCATGAAAATATATATTATATCAACAACCTTTACCGACCTCCAGGAGGCTTTTCCCAATTTTTTTAAAATTAAAGTTCAAAGGTCACATTACACATTTCCATGGAAACTGTCACAAAAATGTGTTAAGGTTGTGACTTTATCAAATCTGTCAAAGTGTTAAGATTATATCTCACAAGCACAAAGAGATAGACCACCCCCTCATGATTTGCGGCGGCCATATTGGAGACCCATGCCTTAACGCCCCTGAGTAGGTACAGCATTGTATCGTCTGCAAAAAGTCTGACTGTTGAAGCTAAGCCTTCAGGCAGGTCATTTATGTATAGCAAGAACAAACATGGGCCCACGACTGACCCATGTGGGACTCCGGATTGCACTTTTACTTTGCTTGAATGTTCTCCCATTAGAACAACCTGCTGTGAGCGGTTTGTGAGGAACGCTTGGATCCAGTGCTTTGTCTTTCCTCTGATACCATAGTGATCGAGTTTATGGATAAGCCGTTGATGTCCAACCTTGTCAAAGGCCTTAGAAAAGTCCATAATCATGGCATCAGTTTGGCCACCCCCCTGTGTATTGCTTACTAGATCTTGCACCAGTTCAAGCAGTTGGGTTTTACATGACCTTTTTTTCTCTGAATCCACATTGCATATGGTATAAGATGTTGTTTTTATATGCATGCTTCATAATACCACTAACAAGTATATGCTCCATTAATTTGCAGGCTATACATGTTAGTGATATTGGTCTATATGCTTTGTGGATCTTTAGTTGCTGCAATAGTTTCAAGACCCCTGCTTCTGATATTTCAATCTCAGGCATACTTGGGAGAGGGGAGGTAGGAGGCAACAAGTCAGGTGTCACACAGATCTCTGATGTAAAGACTGATTGGAACTGTTTGTTCAATATATTAGCTAATTGTTCTGGAGCAGATACCTCTGACCCTTTATCTTTGAGTGAAGTAATCCCCACTGTATCTGTACGGCAGTGCTTTATGAAAGTCCAGAACATCTTCATGCCTGATTGCGTGTTACTATCAAACATCGTTCTTCAACCCATGTGCACGAGCTAAACCGGTGTCCTAGCGGATTTGGACCCCCGCAGATTTGGACCCCCCGGTCCATATCCGCTATTATATCACACTTGACACGGTTTTCTTTGTTCTTCACAGGGGTGAAACTCTGGTATAAACCCGTTGAACAATAGACTAATTAAATAACAAATCTGAGGTTTATAACTGTTGCAGGGAGGTTTATAACTCAGTTTTAAACCTCCTTTCTACTCGAGAAAACCTCGCCAAATGTGATATAAGTCACTTTCATACCGAGAACCTTCGGTTATAATCCCTAAACATCCCTCGGGGCCTACGGCCCTCGGGATGTTTAGGGCTTAGAACCTCGGTTCTCGCCTATGAAACTCTTACGTAGATTTGGACTCCCCGGTCCATATCCGCTAGCGGATTTGGACCCCCGGGGGTACGAATCCGCTAGCGGATATGGACCCCCCTCGCGGATTTTGACTCCCCCCAAAGAAATACAAAAAGAAGGAACAAGGAACACAAGCACCTGAGAATTAGAAAATAAAGTTCATTTAATGTTGCTAAAGCCAACTTTTCACACTTTTGTTTCGTTGTTTGTTTGACTTCTAGAGAATACAGAAGCATTGCATTATTTTAAGCTGAGGATTTTAAGAATAGGTCTTTAGTATTGGTTTTGATGTGCATACGCTAATCAGAAATGCTCTCCCTAAAGCTGACTTTTCACACTTCTGAGAAGACAATAACGAGTTAAGTTTTGTTGTTTGTCTGAATTCGCACTTCGATTTACCGTGCAATGGGTTCCTGTTATGTGCGTCTAAAGTGGATTTTAGTTATTTTCGCCATATAATAAAAACCGTATTGACCAAGCTTGTTCGGTCAAGATGGTGGATATTGGCCTAGTTCATTTTTGGCGTTTTTATGGATCACAACTTCTTCTCGGCCATAAACATGCAAAAAAATGAACTCGACCAATATCCCCATCTTGACCGAACAAGCTTGGTCGGCAATAACCTCTATACCTCTCTCTATATAAATAGACCAGTTTACGGTTCGTGTTGTTCGAGTCCTTTGTTTATTTGGTGGCAGGCAGATGTTAGACGATGGTGGCTCGCCAGTTGAAACAAAAGACAACCACACATGAACCGTAAATTGGCCTTATAAGATGTACGAAAACAAATCTTGCAAAAAGGGATGCATTCAAAGTTGGAAACAGAATTAAAATATTGTCTTTGTAGGGGGTCCATATCCGCGAAAGGAGGTCGAAATATCCGCGGGGGGTCCAAATCCGCTGTGACACCGGCTCGAATTGGTTGTCTAGATGAAAAAGTAATGCTAAAAGCACCTCCACTTCCTTTACAAGGTTGATTAAGAGTATCATTTTCACTTCCTGGCATTCGCTGAGCAAAAAAGAAAGCTATAAACAGAATAGACAGCGGAGCGCGAAAATACACGTCCACCACACAGCGGTCAAACGTCTGCGCGTGCGTATTACGGTCAGTCTGGTCGGCGGCCGCGCGAATTTCCCGCGCAAAATTTACCTTAAAACATATTATAGTGAACTTCTACTCACAAAAGTTAAGAAAAATACGTGAAAGTTAAGCTTTTTATTTTCACAGTCGACGGGAAATTGAACAAACTTCAAACTGTGAGTTTACAAAAAAAATTCGTAATTTACCAAAAAAGTTCTTAAGGTTTGAAAACGGGTGTGTGAACAGTGACGGCCGCCGGCTCGCTTTGAATTTGTTTTGGAATATGTGTTGTTGCAAGACTTTTGACGCATGCGCAGACGTTTGACCGCTGTGTGCACGTCCACCATCTTGAAAAACCGTTGACCAAATCCAATCCTAAGCGATGACGATTACAAGTAAACAATCCCTAGTATTACATTTGACGAGTTGAAGGGTTTTTGTACACATTTAGCCGGAATTTCATTGTTTTTTTTCGGATAAATCGAGGTGAACTTCCGTATCTGAATTTTACTTTCTTACACAATATCTACCCGCTAACATTGAAAGGGTTTCAGTCTTACCCCCAGCCAATCAGAAATGACCTCTCATTGAACTGACCAATTAGATACAATGCTACTGTTGCTTGCGAAAGATTGCGATCGCAGAAGAATTTTGAACGGTTTGAATATTTATGATATGCTATTTATCTCAAGAGCACCATACTTACTGCACACGCAAGGAGGATTGGAAGGCCTTCCCACAATCCTTTGCGTAGCAACCATATTATCAATTTTCCCGGTCACGTGAGCAATTCATTCTGCGTTGAATTTCGTGGAGATCGGACCTCAGCAGCACAAATTTTCACAAAGTATCTCAAAACCAAAGTTTTTCCTGGGATTTTGACGTATGTTTAGGCTAGCTTCGACTTCTCCGTATTTCCGTATTATTTTACAATGAAAGCCTACGAAAAATGGGAAATATGCAGGGAATTACATGTGATTTGAGAGTGAAAAGTTTTCAATTTTAGAGGTTCGCGCGCGCTGCTGACGTAATCTGATCACGCCATTTTCGAACAATGAGCGCAAAGCTGCTTTTGTACGAGCGCGTGACTGAATAAACCAAAGTATTACTAATTTCTGCCCTTTATCTTTTCAGGTAATCATAATTGTTTTTTAAGTAAAATGATTAACAAAGAATAGTCTATTTTTTGGGGGTATAATTAACAATAAACACCACTCGTACTGTTCGCGAAATGCTTCACGAAAGATCGGCGTGAGTACTGTAGTCCAGTGAGCGTGACACGTGAATGGTATTCAAACACCGTAAACAATACGCATTTTCAACGGCTTTGTAAACCTCTTAAACCTGGAGCCCTTTGGAGCCCTTTGCACAAATTAGATACTTAATTTATTTATGTCACTGCTCATGCTAATTTCCAGGTAAGGTTAGTTGTCTAAAAGGTTTGTAGTTAATTTCTTTCAGGGTAAGATTTACGACTTGAGTTCGCGGGAAATTTCTCCCAAACAACCTCTCAAGAAAAGTGTCCGATAAATATGCTCAGATTGTATGAAAATATCAAAAATTAAAGATGTTTCGCGAGTAGTAAAGTTAGAAAGTATATTTCTGACTTCGTTGAATCCATCTCTAGTTTCTAGAGTTAAAAAAACTTCAAGGAGAAATTTAGTTGGAAATAACAAAAACTCGCGGGAAACTCCAAGTTGCTTGCCTTCTTGATTTTTTTTCAAGCGCAAGTGTTCATGGGAAGGCTTTCCAATCCTCCTTGTGCGCACGTGCACCAGGTGACCCAGCCCTTTAAAGTTATTCCCAATCTCGTACCCAGATCCCATTTGTTTCTTACTGCGCATGCTCGACGAAAAAATAGGGCTCTGGAATAATATGATTCCGGAAGTCCGCGAATCACGGACTTCCGTTGACTCTGCGCATGCTTATCATTACGTCACCATGAGAAGTCGTTTCTTCGGGTTCGATTCTCGCACAGCGCCTCAGGCCTTAGCCTGATTTTCAGACGGTCGAGGTCGTCCGCTCACTTCCTCCCACCTTCCCCGTCTGATGGACTTTGGCAGAAACCGTGTTCCTGACGTCATTTCATTTCGACCAATCAGAGCGAAGGTTTTATTTTTAGAGAACTGAGGTATGTGTGGAATGTCAAGTGGAGCCTGCATGAAGGTGAAGCCAAATAATAATAATAATACTTTATTCAAAAAAATACCATCAAAGATACATAGGAAGTACTGGAAGTACACAGTAGCTAGGTACAATCATTAAACATAGTCATAATGTCGTGGCAATATTTTGCTGTACACCTCATTACAGACTCATCCTTCATTGACAAACAGTACGAAAATAATTCTCGCCGACTAAAACAACTGAATGAATCATTGATAGCTAACAAATTGCCCAAAAAACGTTCTCTAAGATTTACAATTTTTATATTATTACAACTGGTGAAGTAATGCAATTCATCACCTAACTCATTAAGGTTTCAAAGAGGGCAAACGCGTGCATCATAAGTAATATTTGCGTAGCGACCAGTTTCAACAGGGAATTTGTGCGCAGAAATCCTAAATCTTGTCACCGCCTGACGATGCTTAACGCTCGATCGAGACATATGACAGGACGATATGGCGGACGATACAAACGGACTTGATATGGCTTTGGAGAAAGCGTGCGAAACTTTCGGCATTTCTGAATTATTTTCCGAACTGCGAAAGGCAATATTACCCCTCGTTTCCCGGAAGGACCTTGGCCATCACAGCTGCATCTATAGGCGATGACCAGGTAGAGAATCGAGAGAGTAGAAATTATGTAGCCTTCTAGTATAGCTCGCCAGAATCACGCACTTTCCTGCACTGCAGAATTCTTATGTTTTACGGCTTCAAACTTATGTTTACTTCTTAGAACTAACCCTAACCATATCCTGTTTGAGCTGCTATGGTTTTTTGGGCAGCAGGGACTTTTTAAATAGGATTTTTCGTACAGTATTTCAAGCGCATGGTCACAATACTTATCTAACTACCGGATTTGTTGTACTTTACAATTTGTCAAAATCAAGACTGTTCAAAATTTTGATAACATAAATATTTAGGCAAATGTAATCCAACTTTTACCATGACATATTCACTATATGTGTTCACTCCTGTAAAAATTTCATGCCATTCCATGAAAGATTTAGTCTTCTTAACTCTTTACCGTCCGAGCTTGTAAATAGGAGACGCCGGCATGAGTCCGTTACTAGAAAAAATATTGCATCACGTCTAGACATGCTGGAAAGACCATGTTGCGATATTATGCGAAGGGATGTATGGCTTCAAAGTCAGAGCTATAACAGGGATCGCTCGACTCTTTCACTATGGAGAAAAGCCCATTTGTTTTGGCGATTGTTTCGTTTCTTCGATTTTCACGAATTTCGAGGAGCTGAAAATCGGCTCAAAAAAACCTTCCCATTCGCACTTGAAATCAAGAGCAAACACAAAATCACGACTCAGTCGTTACAGTACCTTGTTTAATCTTTCCAACCAGCAGGTTCGTTTGCACAAAACACACCAAGCGACGGTGAACCACGCCGATGTTTGCACTGCATTTCACTCGACCACATTTTCGTGCTCCCACCTCCGATTGCATGCTGGGTAATGGACAAAAAATCCACAAGGGGTCCCCCCCTCTGGGACTCCGGTAGGGGAGCACTACAACCAAGAGCGGTGATTTGGACTCAAGCCGTTGCTTTAAAGTGACAAAAACATCCTAATAGGTTGAGCAGGGGTAAAAGAATGCCAACTGCAGGATTTCAAGGATTTCATTGAAGAATTTTTTCCCGTGTCTGAAAGCACAAACACAACGGAAAAACCCTGTGAAATCCCCTCACAAGGCCTACTAAAAGCAAACCAAGTAATTTTCAGCCGTCCTCAGACTTAATGATGTCCTCAAGCTCTCTGACAGTGGCATTTTTCTCCAAAATTAGAGCACATTTCATTGGAAACCCTACAGAAGTTGCAATACCTACCGTCGACCAGTTCGTAGAATTCACCCGAATGGCATTGTGGAGAAAGTTTGAGCCCTCGGCTTAAAAAGTCAGCAGTATTTAACTACCCCGGGCTAGCCAAACTTGAACTGAGGGGGGAGGGTTGAGTTAGCACTCAGGATTTCACCAATTGAGCTCACACACGATCGGACGACAAAGAGTTAAGGCGAAAAAGCTAAGATATTTCAGCTTTCAGGACAGCAAAATTGTCAAAATAAAGTGATAACAATTTTGCAAACATAAATAATTGTCCAAATGTCGTGAAACTATTACCATTACATTCTCAGTATGTGTGTTCACTGCTGTAAAAAAATCATTACATTTCATGAAATATTTGGTCTTCTAAATGCCAACATTGTAGGAGACATTACATTTTAATACAAAGCGGTCGAGGAAGATTAATGATTTTCCAAAGCCCGTAGCTAGTAGATTCATAAACATCGCGATATCGATAGCGCTTCCTATCAGATTTTCCCGGTACACGTCTGAGGACAACATGTTTCTCCACGTTCGTTCTGTTTCTATAAGTTTGAAGCTGTAGAACATATTCTGCAGTGCTTGAAAGAGCCGTGATTCTGACGATCTGTAGAAGTTGTAGAAGACTACATAATTTCTCCTCTCTCGATTCTCGACCTGGTCGTCGCCTTATAGATGCAGCTGTGGTAGCAAAGGTCCTTCCGAGAAACGAAGTATAATAATGCCTTTCTCTGTTCGGGAAATAATTCAGAAATGTCGAAAGTTTCGCACGCTTTCTCCAAAGCCATATCAAGTCCGTTTGTATCGTCCGCCATTTGGCTTCACTATGGCAAGCCGATTGTAGAATTATTTAATCTTTCAAAATATATATTTAAATTTAATCTTGTGTGAGAAATTTGCTTCAATTTAAACTTGTATTATTCATTTAAATTTAATCAAGCTACGATTTTTTACTTTGATTTGATCTTTCGTTTGCCTTTTAAAATGTGCTGTAATTTACTAGTTTGAACTCCCTATTTATGATTTGATTTAAACCGGGAAATTCATTTAACCCTTTCACTACTAGAGCGGCCAAAAGCGGCCAATATGAAGCATGTACCTGGGAAAAAATATTGCATCAAACCTAGACATACTGGAAATACGATGTTGCGATATTATTTCAAGGGATGAATAACTTCAAAGTCAGAGCTATAACAGGGATCGCTCGACTCTCCCACTTTGGAGAAAAACGCATTTGTTTTGGACATCGTTGTTCGTTTCTTCGATTTTCGCGAATTTTGAGGAGCTGAAAATCGGCTCAAAAAAACCTTCCCATTCGCACTTGAAATCAAAAGCAAATACAAAATCACGACTCAGTCGTTACAGTACCTTGTTTAATCTTTCCAACCAGCAGGTTTGTTTGCACAAAACGCACCAAACGACTGTGAACCACGCCGATGTTTACACTGCTAAAAGCAAACCAAGTACTTTTCAGCCATCCTCAGACTTAATGATGTCTTCAAGCTCTCTGACAGTGGCATTTTTCTCCAAAATTAGAGCACATTTCATTGGAAACCCTACAGAAGAAACCATACTCACCGCCGCCGAGTCTGTAGAATTCTGCCGAATGGCATCATGGGGAAAGTTTGAGCCCTTGGTTTAAAAAGTCAGCAGTATTTAACTAGCCCGGGCTAGCCAAACTGGAACTGAGGGGGGAGGGTTGAGTTAGCACTCTGCATTTCACCAATTGAGCCCAAATGCGTCCAGGAGTGAAAGGGTTAATCCACCAAATCTATTTGATATTCCTGGTACGAGCGCGATCGGAGCAGCCTCGTTTTCAGTCTATATTGTCCATTCTTGGCTTCTTGGTCTACCTGTGTTATAATCCAATATGGCGGACGAAGATTCGGAAGATTTTGATCTGCCAAAGTTTTTGACTTCAGTTTTAGCCCAAGCAGAACTTATTTGTCAAAGTACGTACTTCTGACCAAGGAGCTGCCGAAGTGCATCTTAGATCTTAGGTATTTACTTCCTATTTAGTGACATTATACAGTGGAACCTCTCTTTGCGACCACCTCTAGATCTCGTAGGCGACCACTTCTCTTTAAGCTACCACTTATCAAAAGCCCGTTTTGTCTCTCAGTCAAATCACTGCATTGAATACCTCTCGCAAGCGACCGCGACCACCTTTTGGGCTTGGGAGTTGGATTATTCTTTGTTATTTTACCTCCGGTAAGCGACCATACAACTGAAATCGTTCACACAATCCTCGATTAAAAGGTTTTTCAAGCCATAAACTGTAAATATTTTTTGACACTATCAATCTGATCAATCTCCATTTATCTGTTGAAGTTCATGTTCGCTGAAAATTTTAAAGGTTTTGAGGTTGGAGCACTACAAACCCATAATAATAAACTGTAGTGATAAAATATGTTGTTGTATTGATATTTCCTGTCCCTATAACGCTAGAGACCAGATATCATATTACTAAAATTTGGGCTTCCTGTGGTGGTTACTCTCGTAAGCGACCACTTTTCCAGGTCCCGAGGGTGGTCGGTTACGGAAGGTTTAACTGTATTAAAATACTGGAAGGTGAGCATGAGTTATAATACTGAAGTTACTTATGTCTGAAATTACTTATTGAAGATCCACTATACAAGGGCGGCTTGATGAAGAGCCTTATGATATGGAAGTATATGGATATGACCCCAGGCACCATCTTCAACTGGAAATTATAATCATGCTGTTGTTGGACCAGTTGACTTGGGCCATAATGATGTAGTCTGCAGGTCATATGTTTTGGAAAAACTGGACCCTTGGGAGTGAAACAATCGAGTGAAGTGGGAATAGATGTATATACAGAGGCTTTAGAACTAGTACTGATTAAAATTGAAGAACTTTCAGATTCTTTATGCTTGCATGTACTATTTAATAATGTACCAATCAATTCAAAACATCAACATGCCCCCAGGCAACCCCAGGGCATTTGACTCGTTTTCGCAGGGGGGTCATCATCCTTGGGGGGTCATCAAAGTTTTGACGTACCTGTCATGTAAAATGTAATGAAATTGTTACTGTAATGCTAAGGCAGTTTAGTCCAGAACACAGGAAACCAGTGTTTAGAGAGCAGTAAATCTAAAAAAAATAGGCTAGGGCCTTCGGCCCTCGCAACATTTAGGCAGTCTGCTTTGTTTCCTTCATACACAGGATGGTATTCTCTAAGCTCATGATCAAAGGCACATCCCCATTGGACAGATAGTGCATCGGTGTCCAGGAGATTAGTTATGCCAATACTGAGCTCTTTTTCATTTATTTGGGACTACGGAACAATGCAATATGATGCAATATAATGCACGAATTAACAGTACTTATTTCAAGTACCAATGTGGGGAGGAGGGTGAGGTAGAGATTTTCAGTAATGTGTCATGGAAAATACCATAAATCTAATAAATCTAGAAACATTAATAGTACATTTAATAGATTACATATGTACAGTATATGCAGTTTGTATTCTTTCTTGCACATCCATCTTTTTGGTTGGGGAGGGGGGGTCAATAAAGTTTTGAGCAATTTTATAGGGGGGTCATCTAAGTTTTAATTCATTCATAGGGGGTCATAAAAGTTTTAACAAGAGAAGCAGATGAAATGCCGACCCCTCCCCAAGCCATAAATAATGAACACTCCCTAAGCTTATAAAAACATATTGCATAAAATCATGTGTCATAAAACATGTCATAAATATTTAAAACAGTACATATTTAAAAATATTATAAAATGATTTGCACATTTTATTAATAAGCTTATAAAAAATATTGCATAAAATCAGTACTCCTGTTTGTGACGTATTATGTATGTGCCGCCCGGGTGGGTCAGGGTTTTGAGCTTGGTTTGGGCAGATCAGGGTCAGGATTTGAGTATAATTTGGGTTCAGTCAGGGTCGGGGCTCAGGTTTTTCTAGGCAGTTAGGGTTCAGTTTTTTTTAGCTACTATGTCAAAAAAAGACATTCTGTTGCCGCATTTTTATCGCCTGTTCACATGCAAGTACTGAGGTTCCCATACATCGTGACGCCGCTAATTCGTACTTCAATACTTGTCTATGTACTTCATCTGCTGATTTTTTTACCCAATGACACGTCCCGACTTGAAATGTTCCGTATTTTGCATGCAATCCCGGTACGCGGTATACCAGCCGGGGTATATAATCCGACCGTGTTTTGAAAACAAATTAAAGAAGGGGCAATCAGGGTTTTTTTTTTCCCCAAAAGGGTGCAATCAGGGTTTTGGAGCTCGGATTGGGTCAAACAGGGTCAGGGTTTGAGCCTCTTGGCCTCACATACATACCCATTTTCATGTAAGTACCCCCCACCCCCCCTCCCCCCCCCCCCCCCCCCCCCCCCCGGGCTCGCTGTCTCGGTCCTTTCTCCGGAATTCCTCTACTCGCCATTCGAAGAAATATTCGAACTAAAATTTCATTTAAAAAAGAATATATTCAAAAGTTAAGGTAAAAGAAAGTCAGTTAAGCATATATACCTATGAATAATTACACGATGGCCCAAACTAGGGATGGATTTCGAAAGATTCGAGAGTCACATAACTCAACAACGATCTTTCTGATTTTCGTAGCCTACGGAAATGATTTGCGCGCGCAAAGCACCATGGGCTCGGACACAGGGTCTTTAAATGAATTTCCCGGTTTAAATCAAATCATAAATAGGGAGTTCAAACTAGTAAATTACAGCACATTTTAAAAGGCAAACGAAAGATCAAATCAAAGTAAAAAATCGTAGCTTGATTAAATTTAAATGAATAATACAAGTTTAATTGAAGCAAATTTCTCACACAAGGTAAAATTTAAATATATATTTTGAAAGATTAAATAATGCTACAATCGGCTTGCCGAGAGAGAGGAACGAACCAGAGGAGACGGCTGAAATTCTCTCGGGGGGAACGAACTAGAGGAGACGGCTGAAATTCAGGCTACAATCGGCTTGCCATCACGCCTTCACCTTCATGCAGGCTCCACTAGACATTCCATGCATACCTCAGTTCTCTAAAAATGAAACCTTCGCTCTGATTGGTCGAAATGAAACAATGACCAAAACACGCTTTCTGTCAAAGTACATCAGACGGGCGCGGGGAGGTGGGAGGAAGTGAGCGGACGACCTCGACCGTCTGAAAATCAGGCCACTCAGGCCTAGGTTTTGGTTTGGACGTTCACCCGGTATCTTGATAGCGTTCTTTTGGTTGCTAGTGTCAGGGCAAGCCTTAGGGAGTCTCTTTCATCTTCTGCCGTTTTTAGGTTGGATTTTAAGGCTTTATTTTCATGCATTTGGCTCGTGTTTCTTTATCGTGCGATGGATATCAGACATCACAGATTCCTGAGTGCACAAGAGCATTCATGGGGATCGAAAACTCGCTGAAATCGCGGCACCAACAAAACCTGGATCGGATCGGATCGGATCGGATCGGATCACGGATCGGATCGCATATATTATGATTTCTCACCAAAAAATCACAGGGCCGTTTAATTTGCTCGAGGGTTTACCTATCCTTCAAGTCAAGATTAAAAGTCGGGATTTCGAGTCAGGCTTTAGGGTTTAAGTGTACTCGCATACTGTCGTGGAGATTTATGTCCCATCACCCAGATCACCGACCGACAAAAGAAGTGGATGCATAAACGAAACCCGGCCATAAATCAAAGCGTATCATGGAGATGGCGAAACGGATCAGTGTACCAGCAGACATTCGCATACATTTAAAGCTTCGATGATAATTTGACAGGAATTTTTACAATGTGAGTTACAGTTTAACTTTCTAAATGTTTATTTTTTCTCCACATTACAGGGGAATCGATCCAGGAGTGTTAACACGACTGGTCTCGACAGCAAAAGCGCGGTGGTTGTATTCAAACGAGGATGGTCGTAAAACATGGACGGGGACGCGGGGACGCGGGGACGTGGTGACGGGGACGGGGACGTGGTGACGGGGACGGGGACGGGGACGGGGACGGGGACGTGGGGACGTGGGGACGTGGGGGGACGTGGGGACGTGGGGACGTGACCTTAGAAACACAGTATTTTTGACCGCTAAAATAAATAGCGAGTAATTATGTGTGTATTCAATGCATTGTTTTATCCGCTAACTCGTCATTTAGGTTGCTAGACAACTCCAGCAACTTGCAATGTAAAATTTGACTCTAGAATAGAGTTGTGCCGGGTAGGCGAGTTGTCCCTAGCGAACTCTAGATCTTTACATGAAGGTTGAACTAGTGCGGCTAGGATGATCCACGAGACAAAAGTAAACAGAACGCAGAATACAATGGCGGTAGAATGATTCTACTATTAGGATGACCCTAGTACAAGGGTTACCCTCTTATCATGTCAACAACCCCTTTTAGTTTTAGTGAGTATCTTTTTTTCCACCCGGGTTATTTACCTCACTCAGGGCGCATGGAAACGAGGCTTTTCCAAATGCCAGGTCAAACGGCTTTTGATTACGTTTTTTCTAACCTAAATGACGAGTTAGTGATAAAACAATGCATTGAATACACACATAATTACTCGTTATTTATTTTAGCGGTCAAAAATACTGTGTTTCTAAGGCCACGTCCCTACGTCACCGCGTACCCGTCCCGTCCCCGCGGCCGCGGCCCCGTCCCCGCGGCCCCGTCCTTGCGTCCCCGCGTCCCCGTCCCCGTCCCCGCGTCCCCGTCCCCGCGTCCCCGTCCCCGCGTCCCCGTCCCCGCGTCCCCGTCCCCACCTCCCCGCGCGTCCATGTTTTACGACCATCTTCGTGTTAACACTCCTGGATCGATTCCCCTGTAATGTGGAGAAAAGATAAACATCTGTAACTCACATTGTAAAAATTCCTGTCAAATTATCATCGAAGTTTAAATGTATGCGAATGTCTGCTGGTACACTGATCCGTTTCGCCATGTCCATGATACACTTTGATTTATGGTTTCGTTTATGCATCCACTTCTTTTGTCGGTCGGTGATCTGGGTGATGGGAGACTTTAAATCTTGACTTGAAGGATAGGTAAACCCTCGAGCAAATTAAACGGCCCTGTGATTTTTTGGTGAGAAATCATAATATATGTGATCCGATCCGTGTTCCGATCCGATCCGTCCGATCCGATCCGGTCCGATCCAGGTTTTGTTGGTGCCGCTGAAATCGCCTTACCTGAGCCAGATGACCACAAACAGCAACTGAATACACCGTAGAAGCGAGGCAAGGCATTTTTACTTGCGATTCTCTCGTATTTTAGCTCCTTGAAAGCTGGAGTTCGTTACATTCCCATACAAACGCTTATATTTAAGCGATCAGCGCCTGTTCACAAGTTTACGAAATCGGAAAACGCCACTTCTGCCTATAGAGCACTTACGAACATTGTTGTTAATATGGGAATCAGTATAGTATTAACTATCTGTTACGGTAAATTCCTCGGCTATATCCAGTTGAGTTCGATTTTCGAATCAGTCTGAGAATTCATGCACTGTGTGCGATGTGTGTTGACGATGAAGTGATATGAACTCCCGAGTGGATACAAGCAAATCTAAGAATCCCTAAAGATTTTTAGCGGCACCATTTAGGTAAAATCCAACGGTTTTAGCGTTTAGATAACCCGGCCCCATATTTTCGATGCCTTTGTCCAAATAAATCAACCCTCCAGAAATGTTTTATGTTTGACTTCCGGTGAAATTGCATTGTTCAGAACAGCCAATCAGAATACACAAAAATCAGATTATTCCAGAGCCCTATTTTTTTGTGGAGCATGCGCAGTAAGAAACAAATGGGGTCTGGGTACGAGATTGTCCAGAGCCCTATTTTTAATGCAAATCGTCGAGGTATCTTGTGGAGACGTTCGTAGGTACGTATAGTCAGTCACTCGAGTTGTAAATTTTTATTCGAAAAAGAACAAAACAATAGCATGTTTTGGAAGTTTGGGTAGCGTGTGCTGAATGATTTATGGCCAACGCATGCATAACTTTTAAAGACACTTCAATTCAGAACTATTCAAGACGAACGGTTCCGTGATCACGGATCGAATTCTCTTGCTATCGATCAATATCTCTGGAATCTCGTAAAACTTTACGAGGAGCTTAAATAGTTTGGCAACTACAACAAAGTCCCACCTCACTCCTTAGCTCCGGCAATGACAAGAGGGAACTGTGGAAAAGTCCAGAAGTATATCAAGTGTTTCTCACCAACTGACCAAGCGCCTTGGCTTTGGCTTGGGTTAAGATTTGAGCCGACGTTTCTATTCTATGTCATAATCGGCGATCGGAAAAGTGACATTTAAATACAGCAGGAAAAAACATTTACGACTCACGTATCTCTTGATCTTGACACCGGATATTACACAAGTTCGGCCGAAAACGGGGGAAGATCGAACGTCGCTCACCCGCTGCTGGGGGTCTTTGGCCTTTGGAGACCGTATTTGTTTGGATTCATTTGTTTGGTGTATTATAAAACGTGTTGATCCAGGTCTAACTTACTTTAGTATTAGGTTTCGCTAAGGTTTTCATTTCATTATCTATACGAACAAGGAACATGGAAACCAAAGAAGAAGTGCATCCGAACACAGAGGAACTATGCAAAGTAGAAATTCGGGGAAAGGGAGCAAACGGCGAAACCACAGAACTAACATGTGGAATTCTTACATGGAGGGCGAAATTTCTACAGCGGTTTGCAACCCCAAGATGGTTTCTCGTATTCCAGTGTTGGCTTGTTCTTTCTCAGGGATTGATTGTTTCAGGACTGACCGGAGTAGTTATATCGTCTCTCGAGAAACGTTTCTTCTTGAAGACAAAAGAGGTTGGAGCGATCACAAGTTGTTACGACATCGCCGCAGCTTTCATGGCGATTGTCGTGAGCTACTACGGCCACCACCATAAACCTAAATGGTTAGGTAGTGGTGCATTGATTCTTAGCCTGGGCTGCTTCCTGTTTGCTCTTCCTCATTTGCTGGCAGGCGACTACGAACCGGGTACCAGCGCGAGTGATCTGTGTAAGGTCGCCGATGACCCATCAATGTCTTCGACAAACACAACTAGCCCTGCTCAGGCAATAAAATGCCAAAACTCTTTTTGGTATTACATTTTTGCGTTCGTGATTGCGGAATTTTTCATTGGTGTTGGAGCTACACCGGTTTATATTCTAGGAACTGCATTTATTGATGAGAACGTGCGACACACAACTTCGGGTATTTATCTGGGGATCATGTACGCCGTTGCTACCTTTGGGCCAGCTGTGGGATTCCTTCTTGGGAGTCAATTTTTGAAAATCTACGTTGACTTGGAACAGGTGTGTATCCCTAGTTATCATATCATCTTTCCTGATGACTATCTTTGAAGATATTTCGTTTTAGTATATACCACACAAGTCAATCTCCAGAGGTGAATATCCTTTGCTATTCACCTCCGAGGAAAGCAGTAATCACCTTGCCCGAGTTTTTGTCCATTTGACAGAAAATTAAATAACTATTTGGTGCTGGCTATTTACTTGTGTGGTATCTACTAAAATAGTAATATTATTCACCTCAGCGTTGGTGAAATTAGTGGTGGATATCCAGTACCAATATTCACCTCCACTTCAGTGAACAATATTGTTCATTGACTATTGTGACCTCCACTTCAGTGAACAATATTGTTCATTGACTATTGTTAATGAACAATATTGTTCACCCTATTATTCTCAAGAATGTGGGGTATGTTAATTCTTGAGAATAATAGGGTAATTGCCCCATTAAAAAAAACTGTGTAACATGTCTCACTTCATTTTATGAAGTATTTCTTTTAGAATTGACCAAAAATTGTGTTTTAATAGCTAATATATTTATTGTGAGAGTACAGTGCTGCTAGAGTTCCTAAGGACATGAATTGCTGACTACAGATCACCCAGACAGCCCTTGGCTGCAAGTTTGGGGGGTACTCCCAGGAGTGCTGCCCAGGTCTCAAAACCATGACCCTATTTCAGACCAAAATATAAGATTTCCCATATCCTTTTTCAGACCTGTACTCTATTTCATAACAAGAGAACTATATGAAAATGTGTGATCTAGCTATAAGCTTAAAATTCTTTCTTGTCAAGATCATACCCTATTCCAGACTAAAGATGCAAAATTTATGACCCTATTTCTGACTAAAACAGCTTGAAAACCTACCTTTTGGGGTGGTACATACAGATATAGCTTATATATGGGAGTAACCCCCCCTGGAGCTGCAAGACGACTGGGCACTAATAATCAAGCATAGAGCTAAACATTTGTCACGTGCTGAGGGTGGGTGAGTGGTTATCACGTTCAATGGCTTTGATAACAGCCTCACATTTTTCTCTCTCTGCTTTATAACTCGTGGATGTGTGCAAGCAGAGAAACAAGTTATTGTGATGGTTGGGGGAACCATGTTATCACTCACTGGCTCACTAATTATATGCTGTTAGCAGAATGGAATGCCTGGAATGTAAATTGATTCTAATAATTCCCCTAGGCCACTTGCTACTTATAACTGGAAAGTGATTGCAAACATATTTATATGTTAGCGAGCAAACTTTGACAGACATAGTATTGGGTCCCCATTAATTAGCGATGGTCACACGATTTGAAGTTCATACCTGTGTATCTCCCTCACTTCTAATGCCAGGTGGCTCAAACTGTGACAGGCATGGTATTGGGTCCCCATTAATTAGCGATGGTCACACAATTTTAAGTACATACATGCATGTACCTGTGTATCTTCCTCACTTCTAATGCCAGGTGGCTCAAACTGACAGGCATGGTTATTGGGTCCCCATAAATCACTTAGTGGTGATGTTGTAATGATGATTGGTCACATGGTTTTACAGACAACAGCAATAATAACTTAAACTTAATTTGAAAAGTTTGACATGTTTACCCTTGAGATCACACTAAAATACACTTTGCATTCATACGTTTGCTATTGGGGTGCTATGTTTTTCTCTGCCAGAACCCTAAAACCCTGTCGTTTACCTGATAACTTGTTTTCGAAGTGGTTAGAGTAAGTTTTGTGGTTTCGGTTTGTGTTAGAAATTTGGTTTGAAGTCTATTGAATGGCTCTTGTCATTTGGACAAATGTCCCCTTGGCCCATAGGAAATCAATAGCTCTTTTGTTGTGTAACAATAGGGACAACACTGTGACGTCATGAGATCCAAAATGGCGGCATGCAGGAAATTCAAATGAGTTTTATCGACAGGAATATCGATGCATAGATGACATCTAGTGTACAATTTACTGGAGACAAACACAACAGCAGACTTAGGCACGCATAACAAACACTTGAGAACAAACATTGTTTTTCAGCCGAGGTTCCCTTTAAAATCCTGGCTAAGGTTATTCCACAGTTTAGTACCATGGTAAGAAAAAGACCAGTAGCCAGATGGCAGCGAGGAATATCTAACTGGTTGCTCTTACAGGATCTGGTATTTCTATTATGAATTTGAGAGCGCATAACTAATTTATTAGCAAGGTAATCAGGGACAAGCTTATGAATGCACTTAAATACCATAACAGCATCATTCAACTACAGTCTTTCAGTAATAGGCAGCCAGTTCAGAGACCTTCTTCCTTGTGAAATGTGATCATACTTTCTGAGACCCAGTACAATGCGTGTGGCGAAGTTCTGTACTAACTGGAGTTTCTTTACATTATATTTACTAGTGTTAGACCAAACTGTAGAGCAGTAGAACAGTTTACTAAAAACAAAGGCATTAATTAGTAACAAAAGAGTTTTCTTGTCCAAGAGATGCTTAATCCTATTTACTTGTACCAATTTGTGAAGGCAGCTAGAGGTAGTTTTACTTTATATGTGGTCATTATAAGTTAGGGACTGATCGATGTACAGACCGAGGTCCTTAGCAACGGAAACAGGTGTTATTTCCTTTCCTAGAAGTGAAATAGATACAGCAGACAGCTGACGAAGAAGTTGTGGTACACCAATCAGTAGGACTTTTGTCTTTTCTGCATTGATAAGTAATGAGTTTTGACAGCACCACGCAGAGATATGTGCTAAGTCCTCGTTCACATGGTTGATAGCATTAACTACGTCGGATGAGGGAAAAGACAAATATAGTTTGCAGTCATCAACGTAGCACGCTGACTTACAATGCATGGGGACTAAGAGAAGATCATTCACATATACAGTAAACAGGACAGGCCCTAAAATAGGCCCTAAAATGGACATTTGTGGGATGCCATGGTAAGTGGTAAAAGCTTGGAGACAGTATCCTGGAGGCGTACTCTTTGGTAATGGCCAGACATAACTATTAAACCAGTCTAGACTGGATGAGGAGAGACCAAGCATTAGCAGTTTTTGTAGAAGAATATTATGTTGAATGCTGTCAAAAGCTTTCGACATATCAAGCAGTACAACAATAGAAACTTTCTTATCATCCATAGCTTTCAGTAGATCATCCGTGACATGCAGCAGAGCAGTTTCTGTTGAATGAAGTTATTGATTACCACTCTGAGTCTTAGCCAGCTTTTTATTGATGGTTAAGTAATCGACAAACTGTCCATGGGCCAATCTCTCAGACACCTTAGATAATACAGGTAACAGAGAGATGGGCCAGGAGTCACTTCAGCAATTTTCCATGCTTTTGCAAAAGTTTTAGTGCTAAAGGAGTTGTTCATAATACTTGTAATCACTGGAAGGGTAGCTGGTAAGCTATCCCTCAGGACCTGTACAGAGACTTTGTCAAAACCAGGTGCTTTGTTAGAGGGAAAACGCAAAACAACATTCTTAACTTCTTGATTGGTTAGTACATCATAATTCATTATGTATCACACTTCTCGGTCTTTGATTGGTGAAACAAACATGTTGCTGTTTACTTGCCAGCTGTGGGTTTACCTGACGAGCATACAAAAACTCAATATAAACTCACATCAGTTTCCTGTTGTTGAAAAATATATTTAATATAGGCCGAAATGTTGTATCAGAGGAACCGGATGACTATAAGATTTCCTGGCCTTGTGATTTTTAAATCACCTACATTTGCATATTTGGAAACTAAGAGAGGAACATTTAGACAACATACAAGACACAACAGACCTACGTAACCATCCATGTTCTTCACATTTTTTAAATCAAAGACAAATTTTATGGCCTCAATTTTCTGGAATAATTTCACAAGCACTTTGTTAAAGTACTGATCGAGAGGGTTTTTTCCAACAAGGGATTTTGTTGATTTTGAGATGAAATTTCGAACTTGCTCAGTGACTTTGTCTTGTCGCATCACCTTTATCAGAGCTTACAATGTGATGGGAATCATTTTGAGAGAAAATCTTTTCTTTCTTTCAGTTTATTTTTTTACACAACTAGTCTTTATTAGTCTGTATAGGGAAAAGGAACCCATTATAAAATATTTTAAGGTGATATGTTGGTGATTTTATCGATATTTCTGAATGAACATGGTAATACGATACGGGTAAAATAATTATTGGACATGGTAATGTATGTGAATAAATTATTTGGAACAAGATTTATGAATGTAACTCACAGATGCTCTCTCTGACTTTTTAGGGTGAGCAATGGCTGTTGACAGGCTAATTACTTTCTAATAAATTATATAAAGCCTTCTAATTTACTGTAACACAACACCACTCATGCATGCTTACCACTACCAAACTAACAAAAGTGTTAGCAGCCCCAAAATAATGATGAATCATTTCACTACTTTTGGTTCACTCACATTACCATTTGGGGTGCCCCAAATGATCACTGTCTTGGTATATATGACGTTACTATAGCATGGGTAATGTATATCCTTTCAATCAAGCATTAAAGGATGGGGATTTTAACTTTCTGTAGCCAATTAACATACACCAATCAAACATTGATTCCATACATGTGCAACACCATGACATATCTCATTTAAAGATGGTGCTATTTACAATCTATATGCATTTACCACTCAGTATCACAGTTGAGACTCATGCAGTTTTCTCTTTTTAGCCCCCAGGAGCTAACTTAAAACCAGAGGACTCCAACTTTATTGGTGCATGGTGGCTTGGATATGTCTTTGGAGGGACTCTAGCCCTTCTCTGTAGCTTCCCCCTTCTCTTGTTTCCTAGAGAACTACCTGGCACTGCTGCGATCAGAGCAGAAAAAAAAGCTCTTTGTGACACTGTTGATGACCCTAACAAACCCCACACCATAAGAGAACTCTATCCTGCACTCAAGGATTTATTATCAAATCCAACATTTGTGTTCTTGTCTTTGGCTGCAGCATTTGAAGGCCTGGCTGTTGGTGGCTTTTCAACATTTTTACCTAAATTTGTTGAAGCACAGTTTCGTCTTACTGCTGGTAATGCAAGTCTCTATACTGGCATCGTCACAGTACCTGGTGGGGGCTGCGGCATGTTTTTTGGTGGATACCTTGTCAAAAAGATGAAATGGACATGTGGGAAGACAATAAAAGCCTGTACTTTTATTGCCACTATTGCTTTTTTGTGCACATCGATTTTGCTTTTTGGTTGTCCAAACAGAGAATTTGCAGGTGTTACAAAGCCATATTTCAACAGGTATGTCAATTAGATTCTATATAATTATTGTTACCACTGTAATAACAGGGTTGCATTTAATGGGGATCAAAAAAATTACGGTATACCAAAAATATGGAACTCAGCGCTAATAGCTACCAGTATATCAGCACTACCGATCACAAGTTCATTTAAAAACAGTCTTCTGAAATTTTTGATCACTAGCCAATGTCAAATGCAAACCAGTTCTTAATTTCTATCACTACTTGCTAAGTTATTAGCTCACTTAAGGTGTATCGATTGAAACTCCGAGGCCACTTTGCGAATTTTAAAAAGATGTCCTAATTTGAAAATTGAGCACGGGTGAAACTTTGTTCATTAGCTGAATACTGAATGTCTTTTACAAATTGTGCAAGGTCCAATGCCAGAAAAAAAATATTGCAGCAATTAAGGAGTCCTAAAAGAATTTTGAGCAAAAAAAAAGCTGGTTAACCCCCCTCCCCCCCCAATCAATTTTCAAATGGTCCATCCCTAACTTTAAAGATTTTTGTCTGATTCTGCTCAAATCTTCACAAACAGTACACAATAATTTATTCATACAACTGATAATGTCAAATATCTATAATATTATATTGTTTGTCTTTTCGTTTGTTTATGTGTATATTCCTTTGTTGGCTTTATTTTCATATTGTTATGCTAGTGCCGTCTGAAAAACATGTAAAATTACTGTACAGGAGAAGTACTCGATTAGTTTTTCTTCAAAAACTATTTTGCTAATCCTGTCTGTAAATATATATGTGATTAAAAAAAAAGATTTTCAAAGAGGAGCACATCAGAGCCAAGGTTTTGGATATAGTGCTTTGTTTACATCTACAATGTAGATCAGCCATAGCTGACTAACAGAATATGCACATGCATTCAAAACTCAACAAATTATCATAATGATCTGCAGGGGGTACAAGGGATTATCTGCAGGGGGTACAAGGGATGATCTGCAGGGGGTACAAGGGATGATCTGCAGGGGGTACAAGGGATTATCTGCAGGGGGTACAAGGGATGATCTGCAGGGGATACAAGGGATGATCTGCAGGGGGTACAAGGGATGATCTGCAGGGGGTACAAGGGATGATCTGCAGGGGGTACAAGGGATGATCTGCAGGGGGTACAAGGGATGATCTGCAGGGGGTACAAGGGATGATCTGCAGGGGGTACAAGGGATGATCTGCAGGGGGTACAAGGGATGATCTGCAGGGGGTACAAGGGATGATCTGCAGGGGGTACAAGGGATGATCTGCAGGGGGTACAAGGGATGATCTGCAGGGGGTACAAGGGATGATCTGCAGGGGGTACAAGGGATGATCTGCAGGGGGTACAAGGGATGATCTGCAGGGGGTACAAGGGATGATCTGCAGGGGGTACAAGGGATGATCTGCAGGGGGTACAAGGGATGATCTGCAGGGGGTACAAGGGATGATCTGCAGGGGGTACAAGGGATGATCTGCAGGGGGTACAAGGGATATTAACTGTTATGTACTGTAATTAATATCTATGTAATAAAAATAAAAACTTTCTGATTTTTGCAAAAAATTATAAAGATTGTCAGGTATATATAGTTACTTCACTCTTTATTTTTATTACTGCCTCCTGGTTTAAGCTCAGTGGGTAAACGTTGGTCTGTTGTGTGGGAGGTCGTGGGTTCACACCCAGCTGGACCACCACTCAGGTTCTTAAATAACTGAGAGAAGGTGCTACCTTAAGCTTGCTCTGACATTTACATCTGCAAATGGTTAGACCTTTGCATCTTCTCGGATAAGAAGAAGCCCCATATGAGAAAGCAAACAAACCTCTGGCAGTGACTTCCCACAGTGGGTAATAGCCATATATAGAGAGTTTATTAATTAGAAACAGTGTCCCAAATTTAATAGCATTATGCTAAATATATTTGACACTCAAATAAATCTATTATTATTACATTATATTATTACTAGTAATACATTACATGCACAAGCCTCGCCACCATTGTTGTCATAATTATGAAATAGTTTTAATGAAGCCTTGTGTTGTACACAATATAAAAATAAGGAAATACAAGGAAGTACAAGAAATACGATGTAGAAGTACATTTTTGCTATAAATTTGTATGCTGTTGTCGTCTGCTCCAACGGTGAAGGTGGTTTTCCCTGTTGTTGGGAGTTTCTTGTGAAATTATTTGGTGATAAATGTTTCTGAAATATTGAAATCGATCTGAGGATCTCCTTGTGTATGAATTGTATTTGATTGAAATTCCCAAGCTCTATCTATATATCTATCAATCTATCTATCTATATATATATATATAATATATATATATATAGTAGTATATAAAGTGGGGGGGCTGGCGCACTTTCAACAAAAAAACAACGATTGTTGCACAAGAAATTTCAAGCAAGAAATTTATAGCGCATTATTCTGGATTAGAGCAAACGTAGAGACGCATCGAAAATATGACAATTGTCCGTTTTGGACCCAACTGTGCCAGGTGGGAACACCTATTAAACAAATGGGAACATAAGTATATATCGGTAGGAATACATCTATCGAGATGCCAGGAAAAAGCGAAATTCCACCCTCAGCCTACACGGAGATACGAACAGGCGGGCTAGGATACAGAGAAGCTAGAAGGAGATACAACGTTGGGCACAAACGATACAAAAAGATCCAGCAAGGAGAGGAGACTCCCTTAATTCCAATTCCTCCACCTCCACCTCCCCCACCCTTCCGAAAGCGCGTGCAGGACACCAACGGCAAGTTTCTCGCCCTTCTCCAAGAGCTACTACGAGCCCGGCGAAGCATAGCAATGCCAAACGTCAACCACGAACGAATACATTATAGTATTTCCTTTGTTAGATGTTGGACCTTGTTTTTCACTCAACACGATAGTCCATGTTAAACATATAGATTTACTAAGATATATAAACCATATTAGATGGAATGTGAAAAGTGTGGAAGAGTATTTAAGAGGAGTCAGCACCTGAAACATCACCTAGAAGATCGCAAGACCCCATGCGTTAAAACTCCAAAGCCCCCTATACATGAGACTTGCGAAAAGTGCGGAAGAGTATTTCAGTGGAGTGGACGTCTGAAACATCACCTAGAAGATCGTAAGACCCCCTGCGTTAAGACTCCAAAGAAATACATTTGTGAGAATTGCGGAAGAGAGCTAAGCTGTTGCGCCAATTTATGGAGACATAAGAAGAATAACTGTCCCAACACGAATTTCATTATCTGTTAGATGTGGGACCTTGCTTTTTTACCCAACGCGATAGTCCCTGTTAAACACATCTCTACATTAAGATATAGTACCACCTTAGGACTTCATTTGTGAGAATGGCAGAACGTACACTAACGTTTATCCAAGTGCCCGGCATTAAGGGTTATTTACACGGATGGAAGATGGACGTTCCCGACGGTAATCCTCTAGAAGCAGACCCAGCTGCTTTCCTTGCTGGTGTGCGAAAGCAGACTACCGAAAAGATCAATGAAGAGCTACAAAACTTAAATAACATCAAGGTTCAGCTAGCTTTGAATATAACTCTCCGTCTCGACAAGCCTGAGGGTTCGGTATACGATACAAGCACATTTAGGAGTTCACAAGCAGTTCTGACCGACAGTTCTTATACCCGTGGAGTAATAGTAGAAGCGCATGCTCAGATCTATAACTACATCGAGAAATGGATCAGTCGAGGATCAAACTGGATCATAGATAAAGTCAACATTCTATGGGTGAACATCGCTCGATATCAACCACTACAAGGAGGTTCGTATTTGCCACTACCTAAAGAAATCGCGGATAAGAAAGCCGTGATCAATGTAAAGAACTATGACGACCATTGCGCATTTTGGGTGATAACGGCAACGCTGCATCCAGTTGCAAAAGACCCTCAGAGAATATCAAAGTATCGAAAAGAAGATTGGCCGAAACGCGAAGGGGTAGACTCACCAACACCAATTTCGCAAATACCACGCTTGGAGAAGCAAAATGAAATCTCAATCAACGTGTATGGTTGGGATCCAAAGGAAAAGTGTTTGATTGTACACCACATATCGAAGGAGCACCTTCTCAAAACGCATCAACATGCTGCTTATAGAGTGCCCAGATAGCGGTATACAACACTACTGCCAGATCAAGGATTTCAACCGCCTACTATTCGATCAGACAAAACATAAATGTAGGAAGCACTTCTGCGAACGATGCCTACATGGATATTCCAACGAATCTCTTCTTGTGAAGCACATCCCAGAATGTAATGGAGTCAACGATCGAGCCATTCGAATCGAGATGCCCACCAATGAGAACAACAAAGTCTCATTTCAGAACATCCACAAACAGCTCAAAGTTCCATACGTTATCTATGCAGACCTTGAGGCTTTGACTACGAAGATCGAAGGACCTGCCCAAGACCCTGGAAAGAGCAATACGCTGAAAACGGAAGAACACATTCCCTGTGGATTTTCCTACATCGTCGTACGTTCTGACGGTCATAGCGAACCACCAGTAATATATCGAGGTACGGATACAATCGAGCACTTTCTACTATGTGTACAAGATGAAGAAAGAAAGATCAAAGCCCAAAAAGCCAAACCGCTATGTATGTCGTGGGAAAACGAGAGGTATTTCAATCAAGCAAGGATTTGTCATATTTGTCAGAAGCCACTAGTTGGTGGTGATAGAGTACGTGACCATTGCCACATCACAGGTGAGTTTCGAGGTGCAGCACATAAAGTATGTAATCTCAAATTACGTATCTCGCCTATCATCCCAGTCGTGTTCCACAATCTACGGGGTTATGATTCTCACCTACTGATGCAATCTATTTCCAAGACAGAGGGTGATATCTCTTGCATTCCAAATAACATGGAGAAATACATTTCATTCTCGCTTGGCAACCTACGGTTCATCGATAGCTTGCAATTTCTACCATCCTCTCTGGGCAAGCTGGTAGAGAGTTCTACCCCAGACACCTTCCAACAAACTATGAAGTATACACCCGACCCAGAGAGAAACAAGTTGCTACTACGCAAGGGCGTTTATCCATATGAGTACATGGACTCTTGGGAAAGATTCACTGAGACTTCCCTTCCACCAAAGGAATCGTTCTATAGTAAGCTAAGCCTAGAGGACATATCTGACGAAGATTATGAACATGCACTAGAAGTTTGGAACGTATTTGATTGTGAGACATTAGGTGACTACCATGATCTTTATCTTCAAACTGACGTGCTTCTTCTGGCAGATGTCTTTGAGACCTTTCGGGCAACATGTATGCAAAACTACGGATTAGATCCTGCACACTACTACACCAGCCCTGGTCTCTCTTGGGATGCATTGTTAAGGAAGACCGGAGTGGAGCTGGAACTACTAACCGACTACGACATGCATCTATTCATTGAGAAAGGTTTACGTGGTGGTATATCCATGGTGTCTCAACGCAATGCCAAAGCAAACAATCCAAACGTACCCGATTTCGACCCTGATAAGCCAAGTAGCTATATACTCTATCTTGATGCCAACAACCTATATGGATGGGCCATGAGTCAATATCTACCAACTGGGGGATTCGAGTGGTGTATGCCAACAAAAGAAGAAATCATCCAACACGAAATCGATTCTGATGTAGGTTACATCCTAGAAGTTGACCTTGAATATCCTCGAGAACTTCACGATATGCACAACAACTATCCGTTAGCTCCTGAAAGAATGCAAGTGAATAAAGCTTGGTTCTCAGAGTATCAGACAAATCTATTCGAAGAGCTATACAAAGGAAATGGATCCTTGAAAGCGGAAAAGCTCGTACCTAACTTATATGATAAAGAGCGATATGTGCTCCACTACCGCAATCTACAGCTATATATATCTCTTGGTATGCGTTTGAAAAAGATCCATAGAGCACTACGATTCGATCAATCACCATGGATGAAGCCATACATACAAATGAATACAGAATTACGCAAACAAGCGAAGAGCCCATTCGAACAGGAACTCTACAAATTGATGAACAATAGTGTGTTTGGTAAGACAATGGAGAATCTACGAAAGCGTGTAGATGTCAAACTAGTTCGCTCCTCAGAAGGAATCAGACTACAACGTCTCTTGAATAAACCTAGTTATGCTCGCTCTACGATCTTTGACGATGATCTAGCCGCCGTACACAATTACAAAAGTAAGTTATATCTGAACCGCCCAGTATACGTTGGAATGTCGATTCTAGATCTCTCAAAACATCTGATGTATGACTTCTACTACAATGAGCTCAATCAGCAGTATGGACAACGTTGTAATCTACTCTACACAGATACCGACAGTCTTTTACTACACATCGAAACTGAAGACATCTATGCAGACATGAAAGCCAATAAACGTTTCTACGATACAAGCAACTACAACGAAGACCATCCATCATACGACGCATCCAACAAGAAAGTACTTGGCAAAATGAAAGATGAATGTGGAGGTATTCCCATCGTTGAATACGTTGGACTGCGATCAAAGCTCTACTCGATCTTGAAAGTAGGTGGCGAAGAGATTAGGAAAGCCAAAGGTACGAAGAAGGCAGTTGTGAAACATCGCATTCGTCATGAGCAATACAAAGAGTGCTTGCTAGACAAGAAAGTATTCCACCATGGCATGGATATGCTTCGAAGTGAAGGTCATAGAATGTATGGCATGCATATGAATAAAGTATCTCTCTCACCATTCGACTCCAAGCGATGGATTGCAGGAAACGGAATAGATACATTAGCCTATGGGCATAAAGACATCATTCCAGACAACGATTTCATAGATGAGTTGCTTAGGTATGAAGATGCCATTAAGGAGGATGATGATTTCATAGATGAGTTACTATCTTAGAATCCTCACCGCCATAGCCATGGCTTTCTTCCAGGCCCGTATCGGATAGAACGTTGGCCACCTCCCCCCCCAATAACCACAGATACCGTCCCTAGGTACGTGTTGAAGAGACAGATAACATATAGAGATACAACGATACGATGCCACACAAAGCAGTTCTTTCGCCAGACCAGATCCAAAGTATTGCTTCGGGAGAGGTAGGCATTCGAGAGGCAAAGCGACTCTATGGTATAGGACAAGATAGAGCCTACAGAATCCAGAAAGGTTTGGAAACGCCTCTCATTGCTCCGACTATACAACCCGAGACTGAAATCCAAAAGCCAATGCAGGATATAGCAATCCTAGATCGTATACTGGAGCTAGAAGAAAAAGTACAAATCCTAGAGGAAAACCAACGATCCCCTATCCTAGAGTTGGATGCAACCGAGCCAATGCAGGATGTAGACCAACAACTACTGGAGTACATACAAAAACTGGAGACAGATCTAGACGCTGCAACCCTGCGAGCCGATATGGCAGAATCGAAAACCAAAGGAGTAGTATGGCTATTTGTGCTTCTCGACATCCTTGCTATATCCTATGCATTCGTAATGTATCAAAAGGCAGAAAAGAGCACCCACATAGATTCCACCAAATTGGAAGAAGAAAAGAGTAGCCACATTGGTCCCGCCAAATTGAAAGAAAAAAGTAGACCAAACCCACATATATCATCACTCGACATGGAATAGGAAATTACCGATGTAGGCCACCATGAGCAAAGCAAAAATAGAAAACAAGTAGCATCGCAAAAATAGAAAACAAACGGAACCGCAATAGATAGGAAAACAAATAGCACTGCAAAATACGAACCATAACAAGCAACGTCCAGCCTACAGGCCACCACCAAGAACCCGCAGACAAATGCAATCCATAGACACCACAAAAGAACTACGATCTTTGGCGATTGCTTTCTCCAGATACGTACGTGTAGTATCTTGTCTCTAGATGCGTAGTATCTTGTCTACCCTTGTACGTTCGTACCTGTAGATACGATACGATACTAGTAACGTACTAGGTCGTACTAGGTCGTACTAGGTAACGTACTAGATCGCTACTAGGTGCTACTAGTATCGTATCGTATCGTATCGTATTGTATCGTATCGTATCGTATTCAAAAATACGATACGATACGATACGATACGATACGATACTAGTAGCACCTAGTAGCGATCTAGTACGTTACCTAGTACGACCTAGTACGACCTAGTACGTTACTAGTATCGTATCGTATCTACAGGTACGAACGTACAAGGGTAGACAAGATACTACGCATCTAGAGACAAGATACTACACGTACGTATCTGGAGAAAGCAATCGCCAAAGATCGTAGTTCTTTTGTGGTGTCTATGGATTGCATTTGTCTGCGGGTTCTTGGTGGTGGCCTGTAGGCTGGACGTTGCTTGTTATGGTTCGTATTTTGCAGTGCTATTTGTTTTCCTATCTATTGCGGTTCCGTTTGTTTTCTATTTTTGCGATGCTACTTGTTTTCTATTTTTGCTTTGCTCATGGTGGCCTACATCGGTAATTTCCTATTCCATGTCGAGTGATGATATATGTGGGTTTGGTCTACTTTTTTCTTTCAATTTGGCGGGACCAATGTGGCTACTCTTTTCTTCTTCCAATTTGGTGGAATCTATGTGGGTGCTCTTTTCTGCCTTTTGATACATTACGAATGCATAGGATATAGCAAGGATGTCGAGAAGCACAAATAGCCATACTACTCCTTTGGTTTTCGATTCTGCCATATCGGCTCGCAGGGTTGCAGCGTCTAGATCTGTCTCCAGTTTTTGTATGTACTCCAGTAGTTGTTGGTCTACATCCTGCATTGGCTCGGTTGCATCCAACTCTAGGATAGGGGATCGTTGGTTTTCCTCTAGGATTTGTACTTTTTCTTCTAGCTCCAGTATACGATCTAGGATTGCTATATCCTGCATTGGCTTTTGGATTTCAGTCTCGGGTTGTATAGTCGGAGCAATGAGAGGCGTTTCCAAACCTTTCTGGATTCTGTAGGCTCTATCTTGTCCTATACCATAGAGTCGCTTTGCCTCTCGAATGCCTACCTCTCCCGAAGCAATACTTTGGATCTGGTCTGGCGAAAGAACTGCTTTGTGTGGCATCGTATCGTTGTATCTCTATATGTTATCTGTCTCTTCAACACGTACCTAGGGACGGTATCTGTGGTTATTGGGGGGGAGGTGGCCAACGTTCTATCCGATACGGGCCTGGAAGAAAGCCATGGCTATGGCGGTGAGGATTCTAAGATAGTAACTCATCTATGAAATCATCATCCTCCTTAATGGCATCTTCATACCTAAGCAACTCATCTATGAAATCGTTGTCTGGAATGATGTCTTTATGCCCATAGGCTAATGTATCTATTCCGTTTCCTGCAATCCATCGCTTGGAGTCGAATGGTGAGAGAGATACTTTATTCATATGCATGCCATACATTCTATGACCTTCACTTCGAAGCATATCCATGCCATGGTGGAATACTTTCTTGTCTAGCAAGCACTCTTTGTATTGCTCATGACGAATGCGATGTTTCACAACTGCCTTCTTCGTACCTTTGGCTTTCCTAATCTCTTCGCCACCTACTTTCAAGATCGAGTAGAGCTTTGATCGCAGTCCAACGTATTCAACGATGGGAATACCTCCACATTCATCTTTCATTTTGCCAAGTACTTTCTTGTTGGATGCGTCGTATGATGGATGGTCTTCGTTGTAGTTGCTTGTATCGTAGAAACGTTTATTGGCTTTCATGTCTGCATAGATGTCTTCAGTTTCGATGTGTAGTAAAAGACTGTCGGTATCTGTGTAGAGTAGATTACAACGTTGTCCATACTGCTGATTGAGCTCATTGTAGTAGAAGTCATACATCAGATGTTTTGAGAGATCTAGAATCGACATTCCAACGTATACTGGGCGGTTCAGATATAACTTACTTTTGTAATTGTGTACGGCGGCTAGATCATCGTCAAAGATCGTAGAGCGAGCATAACTAGGTTTATTCAAGAGACGTTGTAGTCTGATTCCTTCTGAGGAGCGAACTAGTTTGACATCTACACGCTTTCGTAGATTCTCCATTGTCTTACCAAACACACTATTGTTCATCAATTTGTAGAGTTCCTGTTCGAATGGGCTCTTCGCTTGTTTGCGTAATTCTGTATTCATTTGTATGTATGGCTTCATCCATGGTGATTGATCGAATCGTAGTGCTCTATGGATCTTTTTCAAACGCATACCAAGAGATATATATAGCTGTAGATTGCGGTAGTGGAGCACATATCGCTCTTTATCATATAAGTTAGGTACGAGCTTTTCCGCTTTCAAGGATCCATTTCCTTTGTATAGCTCTTCGAATAGATTTGTCTGATACTCTGAGAACCAAGCTTTATTCACTTGCATTCTTTCAGGAGCTAACGGATAGTTGTTGTGCATATCGTGAAGTTCTCGAGGATATTCAAGGTCAACTTCTAGGATGTAACCTACATCAGAATCGATTTCGTGTTGGATGATTTCTTCTTTTGTTGGCATACACCACTCGAATCCCCCAGTTGGTAGATATTGACTCATGGCCCATCCATATAGGTTGTTGGCATCAAGATAGAGTATATAGCTACTTGGCTTATCAGGGTCGAAATCGGGTACGTTTGGATTGTTTGCTTTGGCATTGCGTTGAGACACCATGGATATACCACCACGTAAACCTTTCTCAATGAATAGATGCATGTCGTAGTCGGTTAGTAGTTCCAGCTCCACTCCGGTCTTCCTTAACAATGCATCCCAAGAGAGACCAGGGCTGGTGTAGTAGTGTGCAGGATCTAATCCGTAGTTTTGCATACATGTTGCCCGAAAGGTCTCAAAGACATCTGCCAGAAGAAGCACGTCAGTTTGAAGATAAAGATCATGGTAGTCACCTAATGTCTCACAATCAAATACGTTCCAAACTTCTAGTGCATGTTCATAATCTTCGTCAGATATGTCCTCTAGGCTTAGCTTACTATAGAACGATTCCTTTGGTGGAAGGGAAGTCTCAGTGAATCTTTCCCAAGAGTCCATGTACTCATATGGATAAACGCCCTTGCGTAGTAGCAACTTGTTTCTCTCTGGGTCGGGTGTATACTTCATAGTTTGTTGGAAGGTGTCTGGGGTAGAACTCTCTACCAGCTTGCCCAGAGAGGATGGTAGAAATTGCAAGCTATCGATGAACCGTAGGTTGCCAAGCGAGAATGAAATGTATTTCTCCATGTTATTTGGAATGCAAGAGATATCACCCTCTGTCTTGGAAATAGATTGCATCAGTAGGTGAGAATCATAACCCCGTAGATTGTGGAACACGACTGGGATGATAGGCGAGATACGTAATTTGAGATTACATACTTTATGTGCTGCACCTCGAAACTCACCTGTGATGTGGCAATGGTCACGTACTCTATCACCACCAACTAGTGGCTTCTGACAAATATGACAAATCCTTGCTTGATTGAAATACCTCTCGTTTTCCCACGACATACATAGCGGTTTGGCTTTTTGGGCTTTGATCTTTCTTTCTTCATCTTGTACACATAGTAGAAAGTGCTCGATTGTATCCGTACCTCGATATATTACTGGTGGTTCGCTATGACCGTCAGAACGTACGACGATGTAGGAAAATCCACAGGGAATGTGTTCTTCCGTTTTCAGCGTATTGCTCTTTCCAGGGTCTTGGGCAGGTCCTTCGATCTTCGTAGTCAAAGCCTCAAGGTCTGCATAGATAACGTATGGAACTTTGAGCTGTTTGTGGATGTTCTGAAATGAGACTTTGTTGTTCTCATTGGTGGGCATCTCGATTCGAATGGCTCGATCGTTGACTCCATTACATTCTGGGATGTGCTTCACAAGAAGAGATTCGTTGGAATATCCATGTAGGCATCGTTCGCAGAAGTGCTTCCTACATTTATGTTTTGTCTGATCGAATAGTAGGCGGTTGAAATCCTTGATCTGGCAGTAGTGTTGTATACCGCTATCTGGGCACTCTATAAGCAGCATGTTGATGCGTTTTGAGAAGGTCTCCTTCGATATGTGGTGTACAATCAAACACTTTTCCTTTGGATCCCAACCATACACGTTGATTGAGATTTCATTTTGCTTCTCCAAGCGTGGTATTTGCGAAATTGGTGTTGGTGAGTCTACCCCTTCGCGTTTCGGCCAATCTTCTTTTCGATACTTTGATATTCTCTGAGGGTCTTTTGCAACTGGATGCAGCGTTGCCGTTATCACCCAAAATGCGCAATGGTCGTCATAGTTCTTTACATTGATCACGGCTTTCTTATCCGCGATTTCTTTAGGTAGTGGCAAATACGAACCTCCTTGTAGTGGTTGATATCGAGCGATGTTCACCCATAGAATGTTGACTTTATCTATGATCCAGTTTGATCCTCGACTGATCCATTTCTCGATGTAGTTATAGATCTGAGCATGCGCTTCTACTATTACTCCACGGGTATAAGAACTGTCGGTCAGAACTGCTTGTGAACTCCTAAATGTGCTTGTATCGTATACCGAACCCTCAGGCTTGTCGAGACGGAGAGTTATATTCAAAGCTAGCTGAACCTTGATGTTATTTAAGTTTTGTAGCTCTTCATTGATCTTTTCGGTAGTCTGCTTTCGCACACCAGCAAGGAAAGCAGCTGGGTCTGCTTCTAGAGGATTACCGTCGGGAACGTCCATCTTCCATCCGTGTAAATAACCCTTAATGCCGGGCACTTGGATAAACGTTAGTGTACGTTCTGCCATTCTCACAAATGAAGTCCTAAGGTGGTACTATATCTTAATGTAGAGATGTGTTTAACAGGGACTATCGCGTTGGGTAAAAAAGCAAGGTCCCACATCTAACAGATAATGAAATTCGTGTTGGGACAGTTATTCTTCTTATGTCTCCATAAATTGGCGCAACAGCTTAGCTCTCTTCCGCAATTCTCACAAATGTATTTCTTTGGAGTCTTAACGCAGGGGGTCTTACGATCTTCTAGGTGATGTTTCAGACGTCCACTCCACTGAAATACTCTTCCGCACTTTTCGCAAGTCTCATGTATAGGGGGCTTTGGAGTTTTAACGCATGGGGTCTTGCGATCTTCTAGGTGATGTTTCAGGTGCTGACTCCTCTTAAATACTCTTCCACACTTTTCACATTCCATCTAATATGGTTTATATATCTTAGTAAATCTATATGTTTAACATGGACTATCGTGTTGAGTGAAAAACAAGGTCCAACATCTAACAAAGGAAATACTATAATGTATTCGTTCGTGGTTGACGTTTGGCATTGCTATGCTTCGCCGGGCTCGTAGTAGCTCTTGGAGAAGGGCGAGAAACTTGCCGTTGGTGTCCTGCACGCGCTTTCGGAAGGGTGGGGGAGGTGGAGGTGGAGGAATTGGAATTAAGGGAGTCTCCTCTCCTTGCTGGATCTTTTTGTATCGTTTGTGCCCAACGTTGTATCTCCTTCTAGCTTCTCTGTATCCTAGCCCGCCTGTTCGTATCTCCGTGTAGGCTGAGGGTGGAATTTCGCTTTTTCCTGGCATCTCGATAGATGTATTCCTACCGATATATACTTATGTTCCCATTTGTTTAATAGGTGTTCCCACCTGGCACAGTTGGGTCCAAAACGGACAATTGTCATATTTTCGATGCGTCTCTACGTTTGCTCTAATCCAGAATAATGCGCTATAAATTTCTTGCTTGAAATTTCTTGTGCAACAATCGTTGTTTTTTTGTTGAAAGTGCGCCAGCCCCCCCACTTTATATACTACTTATATATATATACATATACAGCCGTTTGCAAAAATTCTGACCCCCTTACCATATATAAATATATATCAAACATATATCTAACATTATGGGATGTCATTGCTGATATTTTTTTCAAGTTGCCTATCATCAAGGGCTTCAGAAAAAAATATAGGAAGAGGTATCCCATAATGTTTGATACATTTTTTATATATATTTATATATGGTGAGGGGGGTCAGAATTTTTGCAAACGGCTGTATATATATATATATATATAAGCCAATGTGTAGACTACTCAATTTTTGAGTACATAGATTTAATACAAATCTGTTTCGTAGACCGACGTGAAGTCGATCCACTCTTCAGTTAATCTCTATACACTGAAGCATTGCTAAGAGCTACAACAATAATATGATCACGTCAATAAACCGTTAAATAGTTGCGCGCGCTAAAGTGATCGTGTTTTATGTTACGCCAATCTCCACAAATCGGAGCATTGTTAAGAGCTACGACAATATGATTGGTATGGCAAACCTTCGAAATAAGCCGTAAAATGAGTGCGCACATTAAAGTGATTGCGCGCATGGTATATTACGTTTAATTATACTTGAGAATATATTTCCGTTGATGTCTGCATGTTGATACGAGTTCGTTACGTTTATTTAAGGTTGCCTTATGTGGCTCAGTTATTATCAGGTGTTTTTCTGTAGTACATAGGTTGCATCTCTTCGTGAGATTTGAATAGGACTTTGCCTTGGCGAGGATTCTCCACTTGATTTTGTAGTTTTCCTGCTTTCCCTTTAAGTGCCACAAATATTTACTGAGTTCAGTATCGTTCTTCCGTTTTTCGTGCTTGAACGACATCTGATGATTTCTCCATCTGGTCTTAAATTCTGTCGCTGTCAGTCCTGCGTATGTCTCTGTTGCGTCTTTGGTAGTAACTGTGGCTTGGTAGATAATTTCTTTCGTCAAGCATTCTCCCTCTAATGGGCACTCGTCTTTTTTTCTGCAGTTGCACGTGTTTGTAGTTTCGTCGTGTTGTGGCTGTACGTCTTTCTTCAGGGTGGCTTTGTTATGTCCGTCTATTATCTGCTTCACGTTGGGCATACAACTGTAGCTTAGTTTGAGTGTGTTTCTATTAAATATCTTCTTTAGTTTGTGACCAGCCGGGAAACATCTGTCTATCAAGTTGATGAACTCTCTTCCGATATTACTCTTAACGTTCTTGCTAAACGGCGGGTTGAACCAAATTATGTTTCTGTGACGATTACGTTTCGGTGTTGGTGTGTTTTGCGGCTTAGGTTTGTATTCGAGTTTGTGTGTATAAACCGCTCTTGCGTAACGCTTCTTGGTATACGGGTGCCGCTTCGTTGAATACATCTTCGTCCGATGAAATTTCTGAGAGTCTTCTGTTAACTGATTCAGGGATATTATTGATTATGTTAGGCGGGTGGTTTGATTTGCTATGCACGTAAAGGGGGATGTTTGTTGGCTTGGCGTATGGTTTGTATTTTTCGGTATTCAAGTCAAGCGTCACGTCGAGGAAGTTGACGACTTTCTTATTTGCTTCGATGGTTACTCTCAGTCCATTATCGGCAAAGACTTTGCAAATTTCTTTCTTAATCTTCTCGATTTCTCTCGGGGTTTTACTGAGTATGGCAAGTCCGTCGTCTCGATATAGGCCAATGTCATTACCGGATATCTGTTTTAGTTTTGAGAGGAGATAGCAACCGACTAGTTCACATGTTTCTGCTCCGTCGTAACTCCCCATGGTGACGTCAAATAGCATGGTCAAGGTCTTCTTACCCCACGGGTCGCCATTGTTAAATAGAAGAGAACGCTTTGCATGGAGAATTATCTGGCGATCGTCAGCTGAGATGGTCACGTATTTGGATGCAAAATCGAGGGCCCGGTTTAAGAGCGCTTCTGATATTGAAGGATAAAATTCAACCACGTCGAAGCATATAAATGCTGAATCATGTTTGTTTGTTATTTGTTTGTACCATTGAAGCATGGAGGATGTATTCTTCCACTGGTTAACTTTTGTGGTGTCTACGAGTTGTCGGTTGATTTTTTCGAGAATTTGTTTGCTTACTTTACCTATTTCTGGCTTCGATGGGTTTATCAGTCGGCAAGTAGGTTTGTTGTCAAAGTTTTCCTTGTGGTCTTTAAGTGTGATGGAGAAATCATCAGATGTCGTTCAAGCACGAAAAACGGAAGAACGATACTGAACTCAGTAAATATTTGTGGCACTTAAAGGGAAAGCAGGAAAACTACAAAATCAAGTGGAGAATCCTCGCCAAGGCAAAGTCCTATTCAAATCTCACGAAGAGATGCAACCTATGTACTACAGAAAAACACCTGATAATAACTGAGCCACATAAGGCAACCTTAAATAAACGTAACGAACTCGTATCAACATGCAGACATCAACGGAAATATATTCTCAAGTATAATTAAATGTAATATACCATGCGCGCAATCACTTTAATGTGCGCACTCATTTTACGGCTTATTTCGAAGGTTTGCCATACCAATCATATTGTCGTAGCTCTTAACAATGCTCCGATTTGTGGAGATTGGCGTAACATAAAACACGATCACTTTAGCGCGCGCAACTATTTAACGGTTTATTGACGTGATCATATTATTGTTGTAGCTCTTAGCAATGCTTCAGTGTATAGAGATTAACTGAAGAGTGGATCGACTTCACGTCGGTCTACGAAACAGATTTGTATTAAATCTATGTACTCAAAAATTGAGTAGTCTACACATTGGCTTAATCCGCTCCTTTATTGTAGAGCACTATCTTGGTTTCACCGGTGAACTTCACCTATATATATATATATATATATATATACAGTCAATTCCAAAAAGGTTGTCCAGCAGAACATAATATAATACTTTAATATCCATTGTTTTGGCCTATTGTCTTGGTCTAGACAATAGCCCAAAACAATGGATATTATAGTATTATATTATGTTCTGCTGGACAACCTTTTTGGCATTGACTGTATATATATATATATATATATATATATATACAGCCGTTTGCAAAAATTCTGACCCCCCTCACCATATATAAATATATATCAAACATATATCTAACATTATGGGATGTCATCGCTGATATTTTTTTCAAGTTACCTATCATCAAGGGCTTCAGAAAAAAATATAGGAAGACGTATCCCATAATGTTTGATACATTTTTTATATATATTTATATATGGTGAGGGGGGTCAGAATTTTTGCAAACGGCTGTATATATATACATACATATATATATTTAGTATGTATAATAATTATAATGTCCAAATGTCTTCAGGCCAACATGCAGCTATAGTCCAGCCAAGAGGATCAATAAAATTGATTCCAAGTTCTTGTCCACAGTAATTGTTATAAAATTGAATAGAAAAATGTGAACAAGAGCAACTCAGGACTGTTACTAAAACGTTTTGGCCTTCGGCCTTCATCAGTTAAAAAGGTTAAAAATACCTGCCAAGTTACAAGGTTCTCTTATATACTAGAGCTAAGTGTGTCATACCAAAGGCTTTAAAAATAACAAAATAGTTTTACAAGAAAGGTGACAGTGCAGGTACTAATTATAAGGACAATGCCTATATTATTATAATTACAAGGTAAATGAATTGTAAACCGGACAACGCACGAACTGGGGTGCGGTATTAAGATTTAAATGGTATAATTACAGCAATCCCACAAAATCCTAGACATGCAGTAGTAATAAAACAGCTAGGTCGACAACTACTACACAAATTTTTCAGGCTTTGATAAACAAAAGTCAAAATGTTCACAATTACGTCATAATTTAACCATGTCATGTGCTCTGAAGTTCAACTCACAGAAGCGTAGGTTTCATAACTTTCTCTGGGTCAAATAGGAACTTTGGAACTTTGCTGAAACATTATGAGACTTATGCAGAAATGAAGTACAAATTACCAGTTGCATGAGTTGGCCGGCAATATATTTAAACTTCATGTCCACAAGGAAAAACCATGAGGAACCCGCTCAGCTGCGATCGATCAAGTGAACTCTACTTTACATGTAATTTACATGTAACCCCAATAAAATATAGCTGTGTGCTGCAGATAAACCGATTTAATGGGAATCTTGGGTGAAAACATGAATGCTGCAGAACCTTCTCACTTTTCGTGCAGTTGATTAGAAGGCTCAGACTGCTCACAGAGTATATTAGTATACTCACCACCAGTCATGAAATCATTTGAATTGTGCTTTTATGTATTTGTATTTCCAGCTCTGCATCAGAACTTGGTAAGATGAACACATATTGTAATGCACAGTGCGACTGCAGTGTAAAACCCTATGCTCCACTGTGTACAAGAGATGACCAAGTTACATACTACTCTCCATGTTATGCAGGATGTACTAGCAGCAGTCTTGGGTCTGGAGATGTAAGTCACCTCAATTTAATCTCGAGAGGGTTAGTCAGCCCACACAAGTCTTACATTAGAGTCTCTCCCCTCCCCTAGCTATTAAAATGCGAGTGTTGCCCATTTTTTCCCTGTTGTTTTCCCTGCCATAATACCTTGTGCTTAATCCTCTGTGCATAATACTCCAAGCCTGTATATGCAACATTCCCTTAAAGGCCTTTATAATGGATAGTCCCTGGAGATATAAAATGTATATGTTGCAGTTGAAATTGACCATGAGTCAAAACAAACTAGTTCAATTTGACCATTGGTCATATTCAACTAGTTCAATTTGACCCGGTCAAACCAACCCAGGTTTCGCTATCAATGATTCTAAAAAATTTCACCCGCCCCTCCCTTCCTTCCTTCCATCCCTTCCCTCCCTTCCTTCCATCCCTTCCCTCCCTTCCTTCCATCCCTTCCTTCCCTCCTCTCTCTCCTCTCTCTCCCCTCCCATATACTTACACTTACCTTTCATTCAGATGTAATACCATGTACTGAACTCAGAGGGATTTGAACTCAGCAGCTCTGCCTTGACACACCCAGTTTTCCACCGACTTAACACACTGCACCACACAAGCGCTCGTTGATTTGGAAGCAACATTTATTATATAAGTAACTTAAACCAAAACCCAGATCCTCTCGGGCCAACAAGTCAACACTTACATGAAGTAGTAACCCACATGGAATCTGTCATGAAACTCTTTAGTTTGCTTTAGTTTGCTTCAAAGAATCAATAATCATGTGAACTAATCCAAATCCTACCCCTACATAAAAAAAAACCTAACCGTCAACAATGTGTGCTCACTAATTTGTTTGAGTCAAATTAAACTAGTTTGTTTTGACTGGGTCAAATTGACCTAGTTTGAATTGACTGGATCAAATTGAACTAGTTTGTTTTGACCCATGGTCAAATTGAACTGAATGGTCAATTTCAACTACAACATATATATTGTGATTGAAAAACAATGTTAGTTCAAACAGTTCCAATTTTTTTTAACCAGTTCAATTGTTTTAAACCAGTTCAAATTTTCTAAACTGGTTTATTTTTTTCAAGATCCTAAAAAATGTTTATTTTTTTGGGATTCATAAAAATGGCATGGGGAATTAAAAAAAAATCTACCTACCCCTCCCCTCTACTTTCTCCCCCCTTCCCATCTCAATTGTTTCCTTGCCCCCCCTGATACATCTTGCTATTTCACTTACCTTAACCATCACCCATTCCACTTACTTACCTTGTCCAATCGGGTTTAACTTAAGCTATGTCGCCTAACGCAATGCACCACAGAAGCGCTTCAATGTTGATTAGAACACCACTTATTCTGTAAGTAACTAATCGTTGAATCCAATCCCTTTTGTTATGCTAATTTGTTTCCAGTCTCTTAATTTTATTTGCACATGCACACTGCTTACAAAAACGGACTTGGAAACATCTTTCGAAAATATAACATGACAATATTAATCCCAGACAAAACTGCAGTAATTAACACAGACAAAGTTTGTGTTGACTCTGTGAACTGATCACAAACTGTGTCTTTTACAGAGTAATCACTGAACTAAAATAAAGGCAAAAGAAAAGCAAATCACTTCTAACATTGTATCCAGAAGAAGACTGCTACGAAAGAACTAAACTGCCAGTATCTCAGTAAAGTAACGAGTGCAGAGGATCTTGGCCATAATTAACCCTCATATTCGTTAGACTCATCAGCTTTTGTAATGACATTGAAAATATGTAAAAATGGATTTATGATCAAGAACTACATGTACACAGAAATAACTCAAAACATTATCAACAGTTACATTTCACTTTGCTGTTTCCATGCAGATCAAGAGCCAATAACAAGCAGATTTATTAAAGCCAGTTAATTAACACCGTCCCCTGACTTCAAGCAAACTCATTCCTAACACTTATAAATCCTGTGAACTAAATACGAACTCCAACCCAACATTTGAAAAACCCTAAACTTATTAAACTGACAAAAACGTCCTTCTGCAGTCTGACTGAGGTGCAAGTTTAAAATTGGAACAAAGAGCTAGATTGACACAATGTATCTTCTTTGCCTTTTGTCATGTTGTTTATGTGAAATTGTGATATTTTTACATAATTTATGCAAACTTAATGAACTGACCAATCAGCAAGTTCATCAGTTTTCTGAACAAGAATATGTCATCAGTATATGGAAGTTCTTTCCTCAAATCACAGATGTCTCTCTCGGGGGGCTTGCCTTTGGCCCTCAAATAGAGATGGTTGTTTTCACAGGCTAAAGATTGTGTTGTTCCAGAAAATATTTTCTGGAACCACAAATTGATACATACATATACATGCATGCACTCTAAGCTAGAATATTGATACAATGTGTTGCTCCCTTTCAGGTTTACACAAACTGTAGCTGTTTCATAGCCCAACAAAGTCAGGCATTTCAAGGCAGTGGATGTCAGCCTGAATGCAATAACCTCTATCCATTTTTGGTTGGTCTTTCTATACTAATGCTCACAACTTTTTTGAATAACATCCCTGCAACTACAGCCACGCTAAGGTGAGTTCTGGTTTGATTTTTTGTACGATATTGTACCATGTTCACATGATCACTTTACATAAGAAAGAAATCAACCTACATGTATAATTAACTGATAACTTAGAATAATTTAATGGAGATTTATAATTTAACAATACCTTCCCACTTCTCACAATTATAAACTGTTAAAACAAACCTATTTTCAATTATGGAGAGCTGAGGTGCCAATAGTGGTAAGCACTGTGACTGCAGTCGCCTTTGTGGCCTGGGTTCAATTCCCAATCGCAGTGCCTGATATGTGAGTTAAGTTTGTTTATATATCACACTTGCTCTGGGGTTTTTTCTCTGGGTTCTCTGGTTTTCCTCCCCCTTTAAAACCAATTAACCTAAATTCTAATTCGACTGAGGAATTCATGTCCTCAATGAGAAGACTAGACATGTCAATAAAGTTGTCTTTTCTTTACAGGTAATATAAATAGCCTACTCAGTACTGGCAATTAAGCCTTTGAAAAAGTCTTGACCAATTTTATAAATTGAACCCACAGATGTATCCCTGAGAGTCAAGGCTCTTTTGGTCTTGGTATACAGCAGTTGATAGTGCGTATCTTGGGATTCATACCTGGACCCATCGTATTTGGTGCCGCTATTGACCTTACCTGTCGTCTATCCCAAAAAGACCCCTGTGATACTGATGCAGAGCGGAACTGCCTTGAGTATGACACTAGTACTCTCAGGTTAGCAAGCTAGTCCATGATATTGTTACATTATATGTGTTTATTTATTTTACGGTTTTTGTTGAAGTGCGACTGTGTAAAGTTTGAAGTTTCCTTTGGGAAATTGTATTTAGCTGATTATCAATCACAATTGTACTGCCTTGATTTAATTAAGTCTAGGCAGTACATGTCTAAAAGCTTAAATTGTATGAGACTAGACTCTGTGTTTGATTGAAGGTCAGCTGAATACAATTATTGTCCAAATGAAATGCCTGGGCCCGAGGCAGAAACACGCGACCGTCTCAGAGCACCTCTGGGATTTAGGTCCTAACAGACTTCCTAATCCCTGAAGAAGGAGTCTGTTAATCAGAAATACACGCTTGGCAATTCAATTCTAATGCAACCTTAGTGTAAAAGTATTTTTCACATATTTTTACTCTAAATATTTTACTCTAAATATTTTAGATAAATAAAATAAAATGCAAAAGGGGGGGGGGGGGGGGGTAGAATGAACATCATTTAACCAATAATGATTACAGTTATATACTAGCTTAAGACATATTTTTATACTCAATATTCAAAGAAACCGTTTCCATAATATACTTTTCCCCTACATAATTTATTCACATATCATATTTTATCAAATCATATCCATGGCATAATCACGTTAATCGATTTTCATACCACTATTTATATATTTCATAATAACCCACTCTTCAAATTATCACTCAACATTTTTAGAATAAGTATGAATTGGTGGTGCTTGCTTACACAAGCACACTAACATTGTATCAGACTAGAGTCTGTGTTTGATTGAAGGTCAGCTGAATACAATTATTTTCCAAATGTAATGTTCACAGTTGTATGCACTTAATCAGCAAAAAATAATGGTAATAAGGCTGTTTTTTGAATTTGTTTATAAATGTACTACATAGCTATAGAGTGAGACATAATTATTAGAGTGATATTACTTAACCTGTGAAATAGATACTAGCATATTACACTCTAATTCTTTTGTTCTCTTTTGTGTTTATCTTGGTATTACACACTAACTAATAGTTTCTGTTTCACGGGTCAAGTAAAATCACTCTAAGATTTCTATAGTAGCCTGGCATTCATATTAGTTTAAATACCTTACTTTGTATGCCCAGACAGCAATAAAATTATAATTAAATAACTTGTAACTTGTTTTTGGATAGACCTCGAATACTATCAAAGTACTGGGTCAATATTTCCCATTATCCTATAAAATTAATAGTATATTTCAGCTAATCAGAGCTCAGATTTACTATGCAATACAAAGAGGTTATTACACAGAAAGTTGCGTAATACAGTTGGGTATTTTTTATGAGATTGTTTTATTTTTCAAGCCTGAAAGGCGAGAAAAAAAATTTGACAAGTAAAAATTCTCAGCCGTATTACACAACTTTTCATGTAATAAATTGTTTATTATACGACAGCTAACACGAACAAAAAATGTTTGTTTTGACTTACCTTACTGCTCTGTTTAAAGAAAATCTTGAGAGAAGAAACCTCTCAGCCTCAGTTGAAGTCCAATGTCGGGGGCGGCACACACTGAAAAAAGTTTTTTGCATGCTAAAAGCTGATTGGCTGTTACTCAAACAGCCCCATTTCGATTGGCTCATGCACTTACAAAACCTTTTAAGGGTGCGTTTACCAATTTCGTCGCTAAGCAGCGACGTTGCTATGAAGGGTCGGCGCGCGTGCGCGCGCTCATGCAATGGCGGGAAAAACTTACTTCCGGTTTAGTGAAAAAGCAACGCGCGCGCTTTGCAATGCTCCACTCCTTCAGTTTTGTTTACATTTCGTAAAAGTTACAATGCATGAAGTTGTTTTTGCTACTTGAACCCGGATTTTTTTTACATTCCATGCTTCAAGTTTACTTAATATAATGTCGAAAAAGAGCGATAAAACCGAGAAAACCATTCTAGCTGCGGAGGGTCGCTGGACGAGGGAAAATTCCGATGTCAGTACGTGGAATTCGGGTGTCAAGCGCAAACTAATTTTCGTTCGGATTTCGACAAAGAAAGTTTGGAAAGAGCTTGTTGATAACGAGGGGAGTCAGAATGTACTTACAAGTGAGCAGCTACACGTGAGAGGAGTCTTCGAAGAGTTTGGTTTTGAGCCACTTTCACACGAAAGAAATCAACTCCATTTTTACGGCGGCTCGTCACGATACTAGGAACTTGACTGGAAGTAATCGGTTAATAATGAACAAAACGTTTTCATATATTCTGATACCAGAGTGTTCTGATACCCTGGACACTATTTCTAACTATAAAGAAGCAAAGACCGATACAACGTAGAACGTAGATTGTTTGCTTGATTGAACAATTCGTCAACTATTTCTAAGGCCGGAAATGTCTGTGAAAAATGCGAAAGTTAAACATAAATACGGAAACGGACGATGGCAAGTTCCTATTAACTTGCGACCATTCCTTTAGGGCGAACAAAGCCTAAGGCCTACTTGCCGAATTTTGTAATTATTTCTTTATTGATCAATGGAGAATATTATAAGGATTACGAACATGTGCGAATGATATTACACATTATAGCAAGATATTCCTCTAGAATTGACATATTTAGCAGTGTTTTTGATTGCTATAGGATAGAAAACTGAGTCAGATTTTGATGTAAGCTTACCGTAAGTTGAATCAGGTTGTTTCTCCGCGACGCGACGTAAAGTATAAACGTGAGTGAATTTATTTTAGTGTCAATGTATTATAATTTAGCTTTGCAGCTAATTGGGGACACGTCACTAGTCCTACGATTTTTATACGTCCTTATCCGAGAAGACGTGAAGGTCTAACCGTTTACTGTATTATGTAAAGGCAACACCTTATACTCAGTTATTTTAAGACCCTGAGTGTTGGTCCGGCCGGGGTTTGAACCTGCAATCTCCCGCTCGACAGACCGGCGCTTATTACAACCGGAAGGCGGTTAGACATGTGACTGATTATGGTGCAAATCGACTTCATTGTGTGAATAAACCACTGGAATTAGATGTCTGATAATGCAGCTCTGTTTCAATTTCACTGATTTCATTTTCTTGTCCAATGGTTAGCGACCCTTTAGCTTTGCCCTCGCAAATTCCATCGGTACACGAGAATCCATGTATGTAAAGATAATTGCTTTGTAACCACCCAAACGCGGCCGCGCCCCGTTGGCCCTGGTAACAATATTATACTTCCGGTTTCACAAAAAATAAACCGAGTTCGTGAAACAAAGAAAAGTCAATCCTTTTTCACATAAAAATTGTCCTGAAGTCGCATTGCACAGAGCCAAGCATGGGTTTAGCGAAAAAAATTAAAACGCGGAAGTTATGACCATCTTACTGTTAAAATTCACGGAAAAAATATATAAAACGATCAATTTTCGGTATATCGCAAAACGCATGCTACACCTTTTGTGCCTAACCCAGACCAATGATATATGCAAATATGAAAGCACTATCCCAAAGCAATCATGAGTTGATTGAATTTTTCTGCCTTGATGACATAATAATGACGTCATACGATGACGTCATCAAAATAAAAAGGTCCGTCTCCCAGGAGTTCCTGAGTGATTTATTAATTATTTTACTCAAATTGTTGGTGTTTTATGGCGTTTTAAATTCTACTTAGCAACGGCCCAAAACAATTAGTAAACGCACCCTTAAGTGTTGAATAAACCTGTGTAAACCTGTTCACGACCTGTGTAATACGGTGATGTCTCATATTTGCACTCATTTTAGCTCGTATTTGCACTCGAAAACGGCAAGTCATATATTGTAAAAGGTGGTATTTCATGGTTTTTCTTTGAAATACAGAGCCAATCAAAATGCAGGAAATTCTGTTATTTTGGAAAGGCTCATAATTATACCAAATAATACAAATTTCTCTATTTGTGGCATTGAAATATTTGATGGGTTATAAGCGCCAGTATTCCATAGAAAACCATGAAATACCAGCAAATATGGCCGTGACTCTAGGGTAGTAAGAAGTCAATACTGCAGCCACTTAATGGGTCCTTTACTGATGTGATAATTTTGTTACAGGAATGTAATGTTGGGGCTAGGAGGCACCTTTAAGTTTCTCTCTGCTGTGTCATTCTTCTTGGCATGGAAGTTTTACAAGCTGCCACCAAAGGAGATGGAAAATGAACGCAATGTCCTGGAGAACTCCATAGCTACAGAGGTTGGTGGTGGTCTTGTTACCGATGATGGTACAAACCTAGTACCAATGACTCAAATTATTGAGGTGAATTCACCAAATGGCACAGTGAAACAACTCCAAGAAACACCAACCACTAGTTTAAATGGAGGAGATGAAGATACTGACATGTAGTGTAGCAGACAAGATTATTTTTGAATAGTTAAAAAAAAACTCTACAAATTTCTAACTAGACCTGAAACAACCATGGGGGCTGATCAAAGCCAGATCCTGGCTAATCCACAGATCAAATTGGAATTTATGCATGTAGCAGTACTGTAGATAATCAAGTAGAATTAGGTTTAGTGAGTAACCTGTACTCTATCCTGCAGTTAGCTTTAATATGTTTAAAGTGCCTTCAAATTGAAAATTAAGATCTCATTTAAAAATCCTTTCAAAGTGAGGATTGGTGATGTTTCCCATTTGTCAATATAATTATTATACCACATATTGTTCCAGAGATATTCAGGTTTTAAAATATGCAAATGATCATGAGTATGTAAAACATGAAGACATTACTTTGACACAGCCTGGAGACAAAAAAATGTACATGCTAAATTCCAATTCGATCTTGGACCTGGCTTGTTTCAGGTCCTGTTAGAAATTCAGAATTTTTAAATCACACTTGTGAACGTGCAGGTATGTGGTGTAATGGTTAGTGCAGGACACATTAAGCATGCATGTGGTCCCAAATTCGATTCCTGCTGTCAACCGGCTGCATATCTGTACCAACTCTTCTTTAATGATCCGAGTAGCTTTAACATACAGCTATGAATTCCCTTAATCGGGAGCTATGACGTAGGCTCGGTTTCAGCCGTTGGGGTGTCGTTTCTCCAAAGCCTCCCCCCACTAACGGCTGGGCGCGCGGTCAACACACCGTGTCCGTGACGTCATCTGATTAAAATTCAATATTATTCAATTTGCGTGTTTTGACAAGAAAAGCTGTTTATCCTTGCACGACTGTAATGTAGGCTCTAAACTTTCAAAACACACTAGAACTCTAAACTGAAACTCCAAGTGTGAAATGAATTCTCAAGAACAAGCGCCATTTAAAATTATTGAGAAACTAGACTGCATGAGTGTTCAGAACGCAGCAGCTGGAATTGTCCCGCTGTCCCGCAAATGCGATCATTTAACACCGGTTATGTTCAATCTTCACTGGTTACCTATAGAACAGTACATAGTCTTTAAGATTCTGTTAATTACTTATAAGGCCTTACATGAACTTGCGCCAACTTATATATCTGACCTTCTAAATGAGTATTTACCTAAATGGAATCTAAGGTCGTCCTCTGATAAAAGGCTCGTTGCTCCGTCATTTAATCTGCGTACATATGGCTACAGAGCCTATTCTTGCGCTGCGCCATCACTATGGAATGCTTTACCCAAGGACATAAGACATTGTAACTCACTAGACAGTTTTAAGAGACGGCTGAAGACCTACCTATTTCAGAAAGCATATTTAAAAATTATGAACAGTAGATCAGTGTTATTGTTGCAAGTATTATTAGTTAGTATTCATACACTTTGGCTTTATATTAAGTATATGATCAGTTGATATATTTTAATATTGTACCTTTATCATTGATTAGTATATCCACATATTATTTAGTTTGACATTAAGTATCTGTCATTAGTCTATTATATTCTCATTATTTGTAGTAGTATTTCTAAAGCACTATTGGGCACTCACTGTGGAAACAGCGCTGTATAAATATATGTTATTATTATTTGTTACTCTGTATAAATACTAGTGCCGCTCAAGACACCTCGCTGACAGAAATTAAAAGCCGAAATACGGGGATAAAGTTCAGATATTATCTCGGAACTATTCTGAGCTAGAGTCGAGTATTCCCGCTCAGTACTTGTGTAGAGTATGTTTTGGAGACCTTAAAAATGCACAAACTTAGATGCAGCGATTTTCAAGTGAATTGTGATCGCAGAGTTAAACGTGTAAACATGGCCTAAGTCAGACATGATTTCCTCTAGCTCTTATAACTCTTTTAATATGGAGTCGTCCATCTTTTCTTCTCCGATAAAGGCAGCACTAATGTTCTTTGAAGTAAGAATGGCTACCTGGTCTTGCATAGCCAAAGAAATGACTGAACATTACGGGTTTTGCAACCTTCGAGCTTGGTACAAGTGACGGTTTCCCAAGTGACTTTCCAAACCCGGTGCGTACTGACACAGTGTCTTCACCCAAAACTAACTATCTTGCTGCTTCCTTGTGTGAATCCTTGAAGTATTCGAAAGCAAACTTTTCCAAAGCAAATTTAAACGCATCAGCAATCCAAAGCTTCTGATCCGGCTTTGAAAAGTTTACAATATAAATTAGGCAAATATATTCAGCGACAGGATTTTAGTGGCAAGTTTTTGATTGGCTAAAAACCAACAATGCCTCAGCTCGCGCGCCCAGCCGTGAGTGGGGAGAGGATCGCAGGCTCACCGAAACCCCCCACGGCTGAAAACCGAGCCTAGCTCTGATGTGGAAAGGGGTAAAGTCGAGTGCACCGTTGGCTGCTCCAAGATAACAGTCTGCTAGCTGGACTGAAGGGGTTATACCAACATCAAATAGAGACTTTACTTTTTTTACTTCACAAAATGAATAATATCTCTATAAATAGTGAAAAACTTCTGTTTCATAAACTGGCCCATTGTATGCAGGCTTACTGAAATCAGTCAAACTGAAATTAAAAACATCGTCAGATTAACTTCAATAATTTCATTCCTTGCAATTTCACTTGTAAGAGATTTTAAATATAAAATCCACATTTTGTATTCATGCATTTACATTTTCTATATACAGTATTTTGGTTAATATAAAAAAAACTATTAGAAGTCAGGGGAGTAGCCAGGTTGAGATAAAGTTGTAGGCCCACACTATTGGCTCGCTACGGACCTCTCCTTTTAGTTGTTCAAATGGTGGATACCAATGCATCATCCACCAGATAAATCCCTATTCAGTAGGTAAAATAGAGTAATAGAGTACCACTCAAAACCTGTATTCTGATGGTATCCATTATACTGTAGCTCTTGTTTTTGTACTGCACGTTCTAAAGGTTAGGGTGTTTTGTATTGTTCGGTAAGACAATGCTGTGGCTCATTTTGAGCGATACAGGCTGGCTCATAAAATAATCTAGTTTGATCAATACTCCACTTGATAGAGATCTGGTGGATAGCATTATAATCTACCCTTTGAACAACATGGCCAATTATTTATATTTTTACTTTGGGAACTTCTAAATATTTCAGGGAAGTGCTTATAAATTATTATCTATTCTTTTCTTCTGCATATTGTAATAAATATGCTACAAAATATGTAGGCCGGGAGCTATATAGGCTGGCTATCCCTGGAAGTCTGGTTTATTGATGTTCCATTTCATTAGTTTTGTAGCATTATTGTTCTTTTTTGCAACAAGAAAAAAACAATTTTATTGGTAGCAGCTCTATCAAAAGTCCGTAAGGGTCTTGAGGTGTCAAATTTGAAGTTGCAGCCTTAAACCAAAATATATTTTTAATAGTTACATGCTTGGTCATTTATATCATCTTTATTATAATACCAAACAAATAAATAATGCATGCCCAAGGTCTTGAAAAACTGCAGATGCACGAGCAGAATGCAAGTGCATTTATAATTAGCACCTTTATTAGATCTCGAAAGTGGAATTATTTTGTTTTATAATATAAATTATGGACCATCCTTAGAATGCTTGATTTAATTATATTGCATGCTCTAGCATTTCTTTCCACGTAGCCTGAATTTGATAATATAAAACTGTTCTCCATGTTCTGTAAGTTACAAAATAATGCACGCTTGAGGTCCTGAAAAACTGCAGATGCTGAAGTGTTATACAAGTGGATTTAGCAGCTTTTCAAGACCTCGAAAGCAGCCAATGAAATCACACATTCTTCGGATGCTCCCATAATTTATACTATATTAATATGGTTAATATTCATGTTCTACACTGGCTCGATCATTATACATGCAAGCTGTTCTTCTCTAGAACCTACTTATATAGAGAGAAGAATACATGAGCACGCAGAGATATGGAATTTATCTTTGAGTGTTCAACTCGACATTTCACGAGTGAGTGCAGCGAACGAGTGAGATAGAGTTCAAATTCCATATCTCTCCTTTAGGTGAAATAGAAATGACTTGAGTTAAACACAAGCTAAATACATGTGGGTATGTTGTATATACATGTCATATACATGTATGTTGTTATAGTTCAAATTTTGTCTCAGTTTAAAAAAAAATTGAACTATGGAAATTTTGAACTAAGGGGGATTTTTGTGTACTAAAAAATAAGTTATGCTTTTCTACTCCCTTATCACTTCATTACCTTCTCTCCCTGTGCTCCCAACTTTTCCTTTAAATGTCCTGTCTACTTTAAGTGGCATTTCTAATTCACATAATTATATACTAAAATTTAGGTATAAGTGAATGAGCAGGCTCATTTCCTTGAGTTTTATAATAAACATGTACATGTGTATCTCACATTTGAGATTTTATACAAGATTGTGTGGTACATGCATACATTTATTAGTATATGTGTCCATTAATTGATTTCATAATAATATTACAATGTTAAAGAAATCATTGAATAATGTGCACAAGGTTGTAAAAAGTGATGTATAAAATATGATGTGCAATATCAAGTATTTAAATAATGTAGTATAAAGTTATTTAGTTTTGACTTCATCTGTGTGAAGTCGGCAAATCTAGAAAATGATTTTCAAAACTGTGAAAAAGTTTGTAACATTTGGACATTACTGTTTTAGTGTGACCCTGGAAGTTTCGATCAACTCTTGTTGGGAATTATGCATGTAGCCAACCATCAGTCAAATGCATAATGCCTAGACTGATTATTAATATCATGGTAGTACAACATTTCAAAGCTTTGTACGAGACTAGCTAGACTCCATGTTTGACGATAATGGCTGAATGTAATTTTCTAAACAAGTCTTGAAACTTCCATGTAGAGAACTTTGCCCTTCTACATTATGTAATAACAAAAAGGAAAAAGCCTGACAAGACGAAAATATTATATTCAATTACCAATATTTTTTTAATTATAAATTCATATTGTAGATTCCAGTTGTACAGCATTTAATTTACAGGTTTTGTGAACTGATTTGGATAAACAATGCCAGAAAAAAATGTGATAATACCTTTTAAGATATAATTATCGATGAAATACCAGTGTATATTTCTTTCTAAAAAGTGATATCTTCTTGTGTGAAGATATAACTTTTGAAAATATGGGTGGCTTTCAAAGATTTCTAGCCTTTTTAGTAAGAGATTGAAACTGATATTTCATCGCTAATTATATATTAAACAGAACATTACATGGCTGCTTGGAGATACAAATTTTATCTTCTCGTGTTGATGAAATATATCTTACTCGTTCGCTGTGCTCACTCGTATTAGATATTTCATCAACACTCTAAGATAAAATCCATATCTCCACGCCGCCATGTAATATCCTCTATTTAATAATTATATGGTAATTATTGATGAAATACCAGACTTAGTGTACATGTATACTGGTATTTCTTTCTAAGTGAAGATATCACCTTAAAAAATATGACTGGCTTTTACAAATTTCTAGCCTTTTTAGTAAGAGATGACAACTGGTATTTCATCAATAATTATTTTATATTAAACAGAACATATATTACATGGCCATTTGGATACAAATTTTATATTCTCATGTTGATGAAATCTTACTTGTTTGCTGTGCTCACTCGTAATATATTTCAACGACACTTGAAGATAAAATCGGATCACCAGGATTTTTCCGATTTTCAGTGAGGTAATTATCTAGTCTAGAATACTCTGATTATATAACACAATACTCCTTGGACACTAAGTAATCCACAGTGTTTTTTTTTAAAAGATAAACCAACAACAAGCAAAAAAATTAAGCAGGGCGGACAGCTTTTTTCATTATAATTGACCTATATAATTATGACGTCAAATCAAAACAATCTATTGTTTAAACGCTAAGGATCACGGTCGTGGGAGGGGGGACAAAACAGCAACAACACAAAGGAAATCGCTATCAAATGCATTTTGTAGAACATAGAATAGCGATAACAGCCACCAAATACGGTAAATATTGTGGGATAAACATTGATACAGCTGATATCTGGAAACCAGACAATTCAAAGTTAAATTTTCCTCAGCAGAGCAGATTTAGTTCAAAATTCTATTGTTCAAGTCGATTCTGCCCCCTCATAAACAAGCCGTGACGTCATAATGCTATAGGGCAATTGAAGGGTTGTGTGCAGCAAGGGCACAAGTGTATCCTGATCAAATTCTCCTTCAAATTCCTTGTTTTATAATAATTGTTTATAAGGGAGAATTTAGATTGTGATATGGAGTCACTTATGTCCTTGTTGCACACAGCCCTTAAATTGTAATCCATTCCCATATGTAGCTGGGAAGCTTTTCTGTGCTTTACTTCAAGTTATCAAATTATAGCTTTTAGTAAAATTAACCATTGTTTCTATTCGTTTGAAATCAATATAATTTTGAACTATTCAAAGTGATGTTAAAAATAGCTTGCAGCACTTCCGAGGGTTATAAATACTTGGAATAAAGATGATGTCATTTAGTCAAAACAAATTGTACTGAGAATGATTTTATTCTCTTGATTCAGTTTCTGGTTCACTCTAATATTCCTGTTCAGCTACCTGAAAAAAATGTCAAAATACAGAGCCATTTGGAAGTGGTCATTATATATAGTGGTTGGGGATGAGTGATTTTTAGCTATAATCTTTGAAATTGACTACCCCCTCGGCATAAATTATTCAAAATAACCCTCCTTCAGGTGTCTGAAAAACATTGTAACTCTCCTCTTTTAGTAACCCCTCGTTTTATTGGTTATCAAAAAATACCAAACCCCTCCTCAAAATCACCCACCCTATAAATAATGACCGCCCCCTTACCATGCAGGTCTTCCAATACTTCCCATTCCAGGCCGGAAACGGCTATTTCCACCGATTTAGATATGAACTAAAGAACCTCTTGGCCATGTGGGATGCTTAAAATCAAAGCAAAAATGACCAACAAACTAACTAAATAGTCTGTTTCCGATTAGACTATTTGGTACTGACCTGCACTAAGTTTTGTTTCTGGGTTTAATAAGTAAAACCACTCTAAAAAATCAAGTAAAGGTTTGTTTTAAAGGTTACAGTGACCACTAGGGAGTTTGTTTGGAAATCTTACTAGTGTTTCTTCTTACCAGTTGATCCAATTCAAGAAAGGTACATGTAGTATGTCAATGCAACTGAAATGCAATATCCAAAGATCAGCACTGCTTGGTTGTCAAAAGTAATGTGATTGATTTGGTTTTGCATAACGTTTCTACTGGCCATGAAAAAATCTACCAATCATCTTCTGAACTAAAACCAAACACTGTTTTAGTCCGTCATGCTATCAATTTTTATTTTAGCAAGAGTTACCACAATTGAGTTAACTTTTCCTTGTGATTGATTCAAGTAAATGATGAATCACAAATTACTAGGTGTTTTTACTTACTTCCATGATTGGCACCATAAATACTTTGGTTTTTAATATACAACACTCCATCAAAAAAACTGCTCTTTGCCATAACAATCAAAGAGCATAATATAATTATGCCACAATTGTTTTTGTTGATCACATCTTTATTTTAGCAGTGAAACGCAGTATACTACATATTACAGTGACTAATACAAACCAGAATTTAACCATCAATAAAGAGATGGATAGTAATTTATATTATTTTTATACACCGTATCCACGCAGGAATAAGTCTGGTAACCATGGTATCAGAGTGAGGCCAGTTGTCCCAGAGATCACAAAATTGGAGTTGGTCGGAAATTTCTTAGTTTCTGTCGTACTGCACTGTTACTTTCGTTAATGTGTCATAAGGAAATTAATGTTATTTCCACCATTGATTTTTCTCTTCGTGTGACCACCTGGGACAACTGGCGTCGCTTTGATGCCATAAGGTAAACAAGACTAGTCGTCATTGTGGAACTAGCAAAGTAACAACAGTCCTAAAATTAGAAGACACTATAAAATTTAAAGTCATCTTTCTTTTATGAAAAAGTATCAATAATTATGGTCATTGTGTGGCGAGAAGCCACAACTATGCAATACTACTAAGTTATAACCATTTCTAATGACTTTTCATAAATGTGGAGTCTGTCAATAACAGCAATAGTATAAACACTTCCCACATTCAACAAATATTACAGTTTTCATAGTTTTGGTGATTAAATATCATAAAATGCCTACAGATACAAGACTCGGAAACAGGCCTAAGTTCCTCGAAGTCCGATTAGTATTAATCCTGAGACCCATTAAATAAAACAGTCACCTGTATATTACAATTAAGTATGGCCATTGATTTCAGTCATTGAAACAATTGCCAGGCTTGTAATGTACATGTGTAAAAGCATTATTGAATTGATCCACAGATTAAATTTTAACTGAGGATTTTGTTTCTCTTGGTAAAAGGAGTCTTTCTTTGTTCTACTAGGGTTACAAATAGAAAGGTAGTACTTGCCCCTTGTCAAACAATGAGCTTTTAATTCCAACTCTGTAGTCTACAAGTTACCAAATTGAACTAAATATTACACTTCATCCTAGCTTAGCTTTAAAGTGCCTATGAAGCTTATTTTTTTATTTTAGATATCAATTCTACATCAAGTGAATAGTAAAATGGTACAATATATCTTGCTTTGAATGCTGTGCCGCTGAGTTAAAGGTTTTAATATCCAAAATGCTAATTACATGACGTCAGGGGAGGCATCAATTATTATACAAAATTTCTTGTTACAATTAAACACATTTTTTAAATTATCAGTGTTATACCCATGGTTGAAATAAAATGATGTTAGAAATTTATTTTCCTATATCAGTAGAAACGCCCATTCACAACCACTAAGAAATGATTGCAGATGCCTCCCCTGACGTCATGTAATTAGCATTTTGGATATTAAAACCCCTTTAACTCAGCGGCACAGCATTCAAAACAAAATATATTGTACCATTCTACTATTCACTTGATTTAGAATTGATATCTAAAATAAAATAAATTAGCTTCATAGGCACTTTAAGTGCCTATAACCCTTTTTGCATGTTTTATAGCTATGAACCTTCGAAACATTTTGACTACTTCTGTGCAGAAAGTGTTGGCTTACAGAAAATACTCAATGTTCTACACTTGTTTGAAATTGTATAAATTTGACCTTTCTGACCCATGACTGCGTAAGTAAAAGCCTGGGTTGATCCCTGGGTAGTAATCATCTCATTAACACATTATTCTCCATGGTGCCTTTCTATCACATCAAGTTGTTAGTAAAGAAAAAGTCATGTTGGTGAAGTTCAAGTTCAATTTATTCATACAGTTTAATTATACTAGTTACATAAATATATACAAATAAGTTAAAATAAGGGCTTCATATTTACAAAGTAGATTCAAAATTAAGATTAGAGATCAGTGTGCAGTCAACATTTAAAGTATTTCTTAAAATGATTGCAAAGCAAAATTAATTATACATGTATGACGTCAAGATGACGTCTACCCAGGAATCAACCCAGGCTTTTACTTACGCGGTCATGGACCAGGAAAGGTCAAATTTACACAATTTAGCATAGAACATACAGTATACACTGTAAACCAAAACTTTCTTCACAGAAGTACTAAAAACTTTTCAGAGCTCCGTAGCTATAAATATTGCAAGAAGGTTCTAGGCACTTTAAAGTGCCCCAACCATATATTTTCATTTAAATAGTCAATCTTTAGTAAGAGCAATTCTGTGAAGTTCTTTTTGCATGAAAAGCAACCTGGCTCTTTTCATGACCCGGTGGCACAGTACACAAATTAGAAGCAATGCTCTTGTACATCGTGCATTGTGTGTGACCTATAAAGATCAAGAATACATAACAATACAAACTACAACAAGTGGTAGTGAACAACTGCTTTTTACATCGTCTTACATCACTCGACCAATAATTGCAAGATCACAAACAGCACAGTTGTGAAACAAAATTCCTGAGACTTTAATCACGATTAAAAAATTAGGGATTGCACCAATTTCATATTTTTTCTTTTTCACTCATCCTCAGTTTCATTATTATTTTTAGCCTTTGACAATAAGTAAAACTAAAATGGGATTGGGGGCACTTTAATCAGGTTTTGAGGAACTAGGCCCAGGTGCACAATACACTTACATTGTACAGTTGTCTGTTTTTTATCTTTTCACACACAACGAGTACCTTGCAGGACAACAAATTTGTTAGACTTCTGCTAGCCCTTCTTTCAGTATTATTCTCCCATGGAAAAGATATGAGTTGACTCACAAAAGAAAGGTATCCAGGTGAGAGCTGGAGAAAGTAAATGAACCAAGAGCTACATGTAGATTATAATAAATCACCAAGGCTAAATTACCAAATGGCTCATTTCAAGGTTGATATTGTCGCAATGGTTACCGTGTGGATAAACATGGAAGCAAGTCGATTTTGGTCAATGCACAGGTTTCCTTATAAAACAGAACAAAACAAACCTGTGCGCTGCCCGAAATTGCCATGTTTCTGTGTTTCTCCACAGAGTGACCATTGCAATAGTATCAACTGCAAATGCTCCATTGTCTTTTCTAAGGAAAATAATAAAAGAAGGGCGTCTTTCAGTCTATGCTAGTTCTGTTAATAAGGACTAGATTCTCATCCAATTATCTGCATGAAACTTGTTTCTACAATGGGGAAATGCACATTACACTGTGATAATAATTACTCTCCCAACAAAAGATTAAAGCAGCAATAAAACTACCAAATGACCCAATAAAATGTTACCGGGTACCCAAAATCATTGTTAATTATTCACGAATCTAGTCTTCTAATAGCTTAACACTTAGAAACAAGTTAAAGAGATGTCATTCAGCTGTACTGTCTATGGGCTCATTTTTGATGGTCATCTTCACACTTTTTGCTGGTTCATTGGAAAGAGCTGTGTCGAGAAGAGAAAAACATTACATGAGATCCTCAAGTTCTTAATTTCTTTTAAAAATGCTACTCAACTCAAATGATTATATTTATACAAGGTAACTGCTACAGTTACATTATTTTACACACAGCTGGAAATTGCAACCGCGAAATTGCAAATGCGACTAAAAACTTTCGTTTTCCAACTATGCTTCACCCAGTTGCAAAATTGTTACTGAATCACATGTGTAATGAAAACAGATATGTTTGTCTTGATTAAGAATGAGATTTTTCATAATATTGCTCAAAATCCTACCTTACACTTCCATTGTTCATTCGCAAGCAAAACTGGCCCCCATTAGAGCGGTAATACTTTAGTCACCTAAGAATTCTTTTTAATTTCAATGCCTATACTATCTATTTCAATTAAGAACCTTTTTCAACAATGGGCAATTAAAGCACACTTAAATCAATCCACTTCAACATTCGTTTTTTTCCACGCTGTTTTTTATAGTTTGGTAAGGTGACTAACATGTGTCCACATGCCATTTGAAGTTTTGCAGGATATCGACTCAATAAAAAGATACAGATATTGACCAAGACAAACTTTGTTTTTACCTTTATGATCCACTTCAAGCGTTGTCAACGGTTTGAGAGCATTTCCAGCTGCCTCTTCATTAGCCACTTCTATGGATACACCAGTCCCATAGCAGGTTAAGGGGGGTACCGATGACACATTGACAACAGACAACCACTCAGGAGTACCTTGATTGTCCTGTCAAAAAAGGAACCATTAAATAAATGTTGTAATGGTCCAACATATATTAGTATAAACCAACTAGTGGACTATTACAAATCCTACATTCTGATTGGCTACGCTACTATAGAGCTATTTATTTGTGGTAGCCCATGGTAGAGAAAAACCGCACCCATTTTCACGAAATAACATTTTTTCAACTTCAATTTGTTTCTTTCTATTATTTTCTACTGTCTGACTAATTAGTTTATACTAAAACAATTAGACCTCTCACCCTCATGGGCTATGAGGTAAATAGCCCATTCGGCTACGCCTCATGGACTATTGACTCGTAGCCCATGAGGGCGAGAGGTCTAATTGTTAATTATTTCACCAGTGTTAATTAATGTTTCCAAATTATTATTTGTTGTTATGTTTTAAAATCTATCTTTTTGATTATAATCTCAATACCTAACCAGGGTGTTAACCTCTTCAATCTAATATGTGCAGGACTCAACATAGTGACCTGCCAATGGCCTAAAAGAATGCCAAATTTCAGGAATGGCAGGTGAAAATATAGCCTGATTTTCAGACGGTATGAGGTTGTCCGCTCACTTCCTCCCCCTCCCCCTCCCCGTCTGATGGACTTCATAGACTTTCGTGTTCCTGACGTCATAATGTCAACCAATCAGAGCGAACTTTACACTTTTGGCAAAGTCTGGAATTTAAGGAATGTGCTCGCATATTTTTCTGAATGGCGTTCCAGTCAGGACAATTAAAGAATGGAACTCTATAGATATAAGTATACGTAAGAAAGAGTCAGTAGCTAGTTTTAAACATAGTTTATTTAAATCATTTTTGAGTAAACAGAAAGCCACCATGCTCATCAATATATAAATTTCTATTACTTTTTAAGTAATTATTATATTAGTTTTCTTTTTTGACTTTCGCAGTTAGGATAATTTAAAAATGGAACTCTATAGTTACAAGTATACTTATAGTATACCTTTTAAGTAATTATTATAGTAGCTTTTCTCATTATCTTTACAATTGTACATAGTTATATCTTAGCATATTTTAATTGTTATTCGAAATTGTATTGTTTTATTCTTATCATAGTGAGGGCCACAGAGTCATCAGTGTTTTTACTACTGTAACGTGTTACCCTCTTGAAATAAAGCCTATTATTATTATTATTATTATTATAGAACTTGAGCAGTGTGTCGACCGAAATTGTAAAGTTTTCAGGATTTCGAAGCTATATCCAGAGCAGAAGAAAGCATTGGAATCGTTCATTCATCGGAACGATGTGTTTGTGAATCTATGTACGGGCTTTGGTAAATCACTAATCTTCCTCCGCTTATAAATCTCATGCATTTAATAGATCTCAAACATTCTCCTAGGTTTTTGCCTTTTAGAAGACCAAATCTTTCATGAAATATTATGATTTTTCTGCAGGAGTGAACACATACTGAGTATGTTATGGAAAACGTTTCATGGCACTTGGGTGAATATTTTTGTTTTCAGAATTATGAACACACTTCCATAAGTTCACGTATGGCAATGGCATCTAAACTTTGCACAAAAAGTCCGGTTAAAACAATCTCTGATACCCAAAATCCCAACTAGGGCAACTTTAGGGTCTTGTGTAACTAATCGGCATACATACATGTATCAAGCTTCAAAACGTTTTAAAAATAAAAGTAAAAGCGTAAAAGTTCTAAATATTGAGGCAGATATTCTCGTACACTGTCCTGCAAATACTGCACGCAAACGTCCGTTTAAAAAGTTCCTGCTCTCCAAAGAACCACAGCAGCTCAAACAGGATACCATTCTGAGAAATCGACAGAAGTTTGAAGCTGTAGAATGTTATTTTCAGTGCATGAAAGCTGATAGATCCAACTAGTAAAAGTAGCTACTGCACGACTGTTCTACGCTTCACGCTTCAATTCTTACACGTGTTCGTATTGGCTTATTGTAAAAACAAAGGTTGATGATGTCAGAAACACGAAAGTCTATGAAGTCCATCAGACGGGGAGGGGGAGGAAGTGAGCGGACGACCTCGTACCATCTGAAAATCAGGCTAGTGAAAATACTGTATTCTTGGAAATGATTTCAAATACTCAATGGCCTGCTGAAAAAATGAAATGTCAGTTATATTATTTCTATTTCTAGCCCTGTACATGGTGTGCTGCACAGACTGTGTGCCTCGCTGTTAACTGAGTTTAAGGTTTCCATCTTTCTAAATTGATGCCAAATCCCTTTTCACAACTCTACTGCATGATCATAAATAGCTACAGTATTTCAATATAATTTATGTCAATAAAAAGCCTTAAGTTCATGCAACAAGAGTGTAGGGCATGTGGGTATTGATCACAAAAGGTTTGTGCTGTATGGTCAAGGCATGGCTGTTTTTATTTTATTGAATACCATCTGTAAAATGATTTTTATCCAACAACAGATTTAGAAATTATTAGCTGTATAATAACTGTAGAACTGCACTAGGTCAACTAGACTGCAAAAGGGATGTATTTATAATTTTTCAGTCGTAAAATTTTGTATTGTATTGTATTGTATTGTATTTTATTCGCCACTAATAGAAGTTACAAAGTAGATAATACAATTAAGTAAATATATATAAAGGTTAATGGCGAGGAAGCCTAAAAAGAAACCATTAAGGGCTTATGTGAATTTAGGCTTCCTCTTAAAATAACAGCAAGTGGATAAACATAACGAGTAACTATGACGAACTGGCATTTTTTCCTTGTTATTTTTTGCGTTACCTGTATTCTTAATAATAATTAATCATGATTAATATTTACAAAAGAGATAGGATTTAAAATTTACTTTGAAAAGAGAAAGGGAGGCGGAGTTAATAAGTTCAGTATCAAGTGAATTAAATAACTTTGGACCTTGAAAGTATACAGAAAACTGCCTTATGTTGGTTTTACATAAGGGAGTGCGAAAAGCTGGAGCATTTCTAGTGTTGTAATTATGGACTTGATCATTTGTTAAAAACCTGTTGTTAAATTTAATTGGCAAAAGACCATTTTTGTAGGAGTACATAAATTGACCTATCTGTAACAAAATAATGTCATGGAATTTAATTATGTTTAGTTCTTTGAAAATAGGATCAGTGTGAGCATCAAATTTAGTCTTCATTAGGATTCTAATGACACGTTTTTGAAGTAGTACTATACGACGAAGATTGGATGGGTAAGTAGAAGCCCAGACTAAATTACAATATTGAAGGTAAGGATAAATCATTGCATAATACAGTGTTCGTAAAGACGTTTTGGAAAGGTAAAAACTAGATTTAAAAATGATTCCTACAGATTTCGATATTTTGTTGGCTATATGAGATATATATATTATATGGTTTCCAAGTGTTCATCTAGTATTACCCCTAGAAACATGGTTTCTTTTACTTGATCAATTATCTGGTTGTTCATAACCAACTGAAGATTATGACATTGCCGATTTTGTCTGGGTTTAAATATCATGAATTTTGTCTTTGTTAAATTCAATGAGAGTTTATTTGCCTTGAACCAATCTGATAATTTGTTTATTTCAGCATTCAGAGTATTGATCAGGTAAACAGGGTCTTTGTGAGAGAAAAATATATTTGTGTCATCAGCAAATAGAATAAGCTCTAATACATTAGAAACATTATTCAAGTCATTGATATACAATAAAAAAAATAAAGGACCAAGAATTGAGCCTTGAGGTACCCCACAGCAAATCTTTTTAGGAGAAGAGCAGTGCTTATTAAACTGAACGAATTGTGTTCTGTTGGAAAAGTAACTTTTAATCCAATCTAATGCTATGCCACGAATCCCATAATGTTCAAGTTTGTCAAAAAGAATGCTGTGGTTAACAGTGTCAAAGGCTTTTGATAAATCTAGAAAAATTCCAACAGCAATTTCTTTACGATCAATTGCAGATGAAATTTTATCATATATGTCGATCAAAGCAAGCGCTGTAGAGTGTTTTTTTTCTGAAACCGAACTGATTATCATTTAAAATATTACATTTATTAATGTATATCAATAGGCGGTTATAAATTACTCTTTCCAAAAATTTAGAGAAGCTTGGTAGAATTGAGACTGGTCTATAATTGGTGAACAAATCTTGTTTATCCTCTTTAAACAGAGGAATCACGCGAGCAATTTTCATTTCATCAGGAACAATACCATGACTAATGGATAAATTGATAAATATGTGAGTCAAGGGTTCAGAAACAAATATCAATAGATTGTTTTATTATAGACATAGGTATGTTGTCATACCCAGAGGCTTTTCCTGGTTTAAAGCTGTTGGCAATTTCTATCATCTCTTCTTTGGTTGTTGGATTAAAAAACACTGAACTCGAAAAAAAGCCGGAAAGAAAATTCTGATGAGACATGGCTGAAGGCTGTATTTTTTTAGCTAAGTTAGGCCCAATATTAGTGAAATAATTACAAAATCTATTAGCAATTTCAACAGGGTCAGAAATTTCATGGTCGTCAACTTTAAACGTCAAGGTTAATTTAGGCTTCAACCTTTTTTTGTTGACAACTTCATTAAGAATCCTCCAGGTGGCTTTAATGTTTGACTTATTGTCTTCTAATATTTTTTCGTAATACAGGCGTTTAGCAATTCTCAGAGAATGATTTAATTTGTTTTTGTAATCTTTATAAGACAGTTCGTGATTAGGAGTTGGAAAACGCAGGTATTTTTTATGTAACTTGTTTTTTTCTTTTTATGGACTTAAGGAGGCCTTTTGATAACCATGGCTTACCAAGGAGGCAGCGTTTTGCCTTTATTCTTCGTAACGGAAAGCACGCGTTATAAGTAGAAGTGTATTCTTTTAAGAAGCTATTGTATGCTTTCTTAGGGTCATTATACGCGTCAAGTTGAGACCAATTAATTGTTTCTAACTTATCTTTAAAATTAGCTAAGTTGTTTTGGCTTTTGTCACGAACAAGAATATAATCATTTGGGTTATGATACAGCGTGTCATCAGAACAAATCGAAAAAAACGGTAAATGGTCGGAAATGTCAGAAAACAATAGACCGTTTCTCGAGTGATTATGAAAATGGTTCGTAAATATGTTATAAATTAGTTTTTCTCTATACCAAGTATAGGCGGGCACCACCACTTAGGAGAGCATTCCCCGGAAAATCACAGAAAAATGTCTTCACAGATGGGTATTTTTTCCAGGCTACCGGTTTTTATCTGTAGACATCCCTGCCCAGTCTTTATTTTTCTTTTATCAGTATCAATGAGCAACAGAACATGGGTAGTGACCAAGATAAATCTGTTTGCAGTCTATAGCTGAACTAGCTATTTTTCAAAGGAATTAATATTTTTATTTACTACTATTGATAGTTAACTCACTACCACAGTTTCATTTTGAGGACAAAAATATATTAATAAAAGTATTTTTTCCTTGAGATTCAGCACTTAACCTGTCAAGACAAATGCACACGTCATTTACAGCTGAGACGTCCATAGAGAAATAAACTTTGCCACAGGCTGAGAAACAAATGCACATGTCATTTACAGCTGAGACGTCCATAGAGAAATAAACTTTGCCACAGGCTGAGCAACATTTTCAAGACCTCTGTCAAGTTTTTCTCTATACCAACCGACCAAGGCAGGTAAATAGCATTTTTTCTTTTCCTTCTAAATTTGTTTTACTTTATTTGCTCTCAGTTCAGTCACATGGTCATGCAAACAGAAGTGATACATTTGCAGTCTTGAGTATGCTTTTTTTTTTATTCAAATCACTGGCAATTTTCTGCAGTTTTTCTCCTTTCCCAAGTTAAACATGTGGCAAAATACAAGGTATTCAATGCTAAAGGTACTTTTTCATCAGATTATCAACAACTTTGGGACTTAAACAGTTCCATATGAGAAATGTTGAAGGTTGTATAATAAACATTTTTTTACACTGGAAGTTTGTGTTATACAGCTGGGAATTTTTACTCAGTTATATTTTACAGTATCTTGCCTTTCAGGCTAAAAAAAACATACCCAGCCGTATTATACAACTTTCTGCATAATAACCTCTTTGTATTTACCTTGGGATAATCAGTAAACTGCACCCTAAAACCCTCCACCTCGGCCCACTGCAACAGCTTTTGTACCCTTGTCAGAGGCTTGCCTGTAGAGTTGATCAGATTGCCGATTGGAGCACCAGGTGCTCTGTTCAACCCACCCTGTGGTAGCATCTCAGGTTTTTCTTCCTTCATTTGCACAATAGGAGCCAATACAGCATTGATGCTGCATCCCAATTGCTTTGCAACTTCTGGGACCATTGGTAGGAGTCCAGGCTTTAGTTGACGACCAAGGATAGTAAGAGGGCTGTTGCAAGAGGTGTTTGAATTTGTAGTGGTTACCACAGTACCTGGACCATGATTGGCCTTAAAAGGAAATTTGAACATTTAATGCATTGTTGTGTGTATATGTAGGTAAATTAACAGCCAATCAAATATTATTTAATTTGATTATGATCACAAATGAAGGGGTCTATGTAAACTATCGACTAAATGCAATTTAGACATGGTTAAATACGCCAGCACTCAAGCACTGACCCTACTTACAGCCTGAGCACTGAACCTCCAATACACTTCAACACACAAAGTTATCCATTGCCCCTTAGCAGGAACTTTAACATTTTAATGTAGCTACATTTAACATGCTGTACAGTAAGCTTTATTGCTGCGAGCGCAGCGAGCAGCAACCTATTTCGAACGTCTTTGATGTGCTGATACCGAAGTTGATATTAATTATTTTGGGTTCCCCAACCTACATTGTCCCTCGTTATCATTTCATCAGAGCAGAGAACTGGTAACTACAATCCATGCTTTCGGTTCATCCTCAACTATACCCACAATAATCCCAGCTTCTATCGCTTTAGGTAAGTACAAAATGTAGGATATTGCACAAAAAGTTAATGAAACATTCTATCAAAATATTAGGATGCTGTTTACTGCTTTGGGTTGTGAAAGAAAACCCTGTTTCCTCAGTGAATGCGGCTTGTATCTGAGCAGAGTTTCTGTGTTTGATTCTTTTTTTTCACCAGAGTAACTGACGATACGATCAGATTTTTTTACGGTGCTGTGGGAAGGCTAGAAGGATAAAAGCCTTGTCTGACGGCTGTTCCTTGCTTTAACGAACTGAAGAACAGCTGCTTGACCCATTGTGTTAACACATTTAATGCAAATTATCAAACTGAAACAATCACAAATGAGTTTCAGTGGAGTGATTGTCTTTGGCAAATACCTTGAATTCGTAAGGAAAACATCTGGAAATGGATTGAAAGTGTCCTGCACAATAACCGGCTGACTAACCTGTAAACATGTACATTTTATTGCGTCGCGTCTGCAGGGTTGTTGACAATTAATTAGTTGTTCACACTCGCAGCTGTAAAGAATGTGCTACTCTCTTCAAGGAACTGTTCTTTCCCGTAAAAGAGTCTTCGTATTTCTTCGAAAATTCTCTATTATCCTTTCATATTTTTCTACTTTTCTGTTGCATCATTTACATAGGTAATATCTCGTAGCTGTGTCGATTCGAACGGCAGATCGCGAGACATGTACAAAGATCAACGGAAAGACAAAGATCAACTGTACTTTGCCTCCAAATATAATATAACGATTTATTGCTTCGGAAAGGCTTTCACAACATACATGTAAGAGGCACTTGAGAAGCAAATGGGATGGAGATATACAATATAGGTAAGGCTTTTATTTTGGTCGGCATAATCTCAAATAAATATTTCTCACGAACTCTTACTACCGCCGTGACAGTTTTATTTGCATAAATTAAATAGTTAATCCGCCTTGACGTCACTGGACGGCATTATTGGCTATTGGATTCAGACGTCTCTCTCGGGAGGAACGAACCAGAGGAGACGGCTGAAATTTCAGGCTAATCATTATCTTACATATGGATTATTGCTTTGGGGCAACAATTATCCCACAACACTTAATAATCTCATAATTATGCAATTAAAGAAAACATTACGAATCATTACATTTTCCAACTTTGATTATCATCATAATAACCTTCCTCTAGCCTTTAATAACTTTTTAACTTTAATTTCTGAAATCCACCATTATAACACTAAATATGCATCAAAAGCTGCCCTCTATGTTCCACAAATTTGAACAAATTATGGTAAATTCAGTCGAAGGTATAAAGGTGTTATCATCATCTGGAATGCAATAATTATTAGTGAAGACCTCAGAAATCTCACCTCCAGAAATAGCTTCAAATCAAATATTAAACAAATGCATTTTTTTAAATACTAATTTCCACTAATTGTCATCCAGCCTCTCAGCAGATTCATATTCCAACCATCATATCTCCCCCCCCCCCAAATCATTATTATTCATATTTCTCATAAATGAACTTGTGTGCTTTTAGTTCTGTAGTATCCATATTTTTTTAATGTTTAGTGATTAGTGTGTGCTTTGACCCAATAAAACTGTCTTTTATTTATATATTCTGGGATGCCTGACTTGATTAGTTTCATGCTATTTCAGGAGCCCCAGTACTCTTACCATTTTTTTTAGCCATTCATATGTATCATTATTATGAGGAGAGTACAAATATTTAAAAAAAGCTGTTGTTGTGTACATGTAGTTCAATACATGTAACTAGCAAATTAAGATATTTGTATGAGAGCACCTATCATGCAAACTGTGTTGTCGCTAAATGCCTGCAGCCATGCTTTAGTTGTTTATAAAAAAAGGTAAAGGTATAGTGCAAATTCTACATATACATGTATTCAAATGTGCTTCGCAAGGTTATTTTTTTGTGATACGGACTGTTATTGTGGTGCAATGTGCTGCCGTGCAGTTTACAATCATGAGTATTGTTAGTACCTCAGAATACGAGGCTGTTGTGTTGGGAGACAATCCCCTACTCTTTCTCAAAATAACACAACAGGTGCTTTCACATTCCCCTCATATAGATTAGAAGTCGAGGAAGGAGACAAGTCCAACAACTTACATGTCGCTGCCCAAGGATGCGGCCAGGATTCAAAACCCCGACCTCCCACACCCGTGAGATGGTTACGAAAAGTTTTTTCGTTGATTGGCTTGATCTTACATTTCTCCTGCTCAAGCATGCATTACCTGCACTAAGCTCAACTCTTTTTGTCAATAATATTTATTACAGTGCTACTACTGAAACAGGATCACTTACAATGTAGACAACAAATCACATGGCAAAACAATTAAGCATTCAAACTTATGGTAACTTAAGCCAATCAGTGTTGATTACAAGACAATAGATCCTTTGCATGTGACGTCATCAAACTATGAGGTATATAAAGCTGCTCTTTTAATGTGATTTAGATATCTATTCTCAGTTTTCTCAAAAAAAATTACGTTGATATAGTGATTCGTGTTTGAGTTACAGTATTTTGAATGTTATGAAAATCCATATATTTCTGCCAATTTAAAATATTAAGACTTGATTATAAACCTTCAAACGTGATATCCTAAAGTGTTTTGAAGTGAACGCTAATCATATTGATGGGAATGACAGCTTTATTTGTAGAGTACGTTTTTGGCCGCCATCTTGGTGTACCAAAGCTGTACACCAACATGGCCGTCGCATACTAATTACACTAAATCGTTCGAATATTATTTGTCCAACATTTTGGTTACAAAGTACTCTATTGCTCCAAAATTTTGATCATAAATTTATATATTTTTACCTACACTATACACAACATTAAAAATATTTTACTAATATCAGTTTTTTTCTTGAGGCAATTTTTTTTGTGACGTCAGTGCAAACAATCAATAGCATTTTGACTTGCTTGAGCTTCGATCCGATAAAAGGCAAATTTGGTGGACTGGTTCTGAAGTCAAAGTCTTGAAGAAAATCTCATGGATATGCTAGGATTAAATACTTTGGAATGCTTATTTTTATTTTGCAATGTGATTAGTTCTCATTGTCTAAGTGGCCCCAGTTTCAGTAGTCGCACTGTAAACCATGCTTTCTTTATAGTACCTTTTGAGCTGATTTCTCAGCTGGTGTTGGTCTGAAACCCAGCAACTGCAGCATAGCCTCACCAGCATTTTTCTTTGCTGTCTTCTTGTTTGACCCAACTCCCGTAGCTTCATGACTGCCAACAGTCACCTTGAGCACAAATTCCTTGTTCATTAGGTGACCTCTTTCCTCCACCAGGCTGTATACAGGTGCTGGTTCATTACGGCGCTGTAGGATCTGCCCAAGGATGCTTATAGCATTAAGTGTAGGATCAATATCTGTTTTAGGTTTTACTCTTTTCAATCCATGTGGTCCTCGTCTTGAGTACTGGCCACTTTTCTTCTTCTTCAAGTCGGCCTCTGGAGATTCAGGTAGCTTTCCCAGTTCTTCCAAGATCTTAATAGCTGCATCTTTCTTAGCATCTTTCTTCCTGTGCCCCTCACCTTCGGTCTCAAGCTGACCAACAGTTGCACGGACTCGGAATTTCTTCATATGAGCAGGACCAACATTATCTATGTCTTGAAAGTCAACCATCAACTTCCTTCGGGTTGCAATTTCATACACAAGGCTTATTTCTGATTTTGGGTCATTTTCATCCTCATCTTCCTTCACTTTGGTAGACTCAACCCCATTTAGAACTTTCTCCTCTTCAGGTACATCTTCCTCAGTGTTGGCTTTGCTTGCCTCAGCAGCCATAACTGCCAACAGCTCTACACGCAGAACTCTCATGGCCTTTTGCGCAGCATCATGCCTAGCCCGCTGCTTATCACGGCCTTCACCAATGAATTCCTGGTCACCTACAGTGAGTGACACACGTATAATCCTGGCTGCTGAGCGCTGGAATAAGTTTTGTGGATTGTACTGGTTATGGAACTGTTGCTGGTGGTGCATAGGATACCGATTATAGCCCTGCATGTTATGTACGCCTTGGAACCCATTCATATGCCCCTGGTAAATCCCAGAACCTTGTGAATGAGGCGACAGAGGCTTAGATGAATGGTCTCTGTACTGGGTGGCTTTCCCTAACTTCATAGCCAAACCATTGAGTTCCACAGTAGGGGTAAGATTGACTTGTTTCTTTGGCTGTTTCTCGGTCAGACAAAGGCCACAATTCTCAAGTCCTTTAGCAGCAGCAGCATGTTTCGCCATTTTAATGCAGTTTGCGATTCCTTCCCATTCTCCAATGTCACCAAGGTTCAACTGGACGCGAAAAGTTTTCTTGTGTGCTGGCCCACTCTCTTCGATGACCTTGTACTCAGGATTCAAGTCGTTTCCCTTCGCGAGTTCGTTCATAAGACTTATAGGTGTTTTCTGTGTCATCGTCGGAGCTTTTCTAAGTCGTCAAATACAAGTGTTGAGCACAAGGATAAGAGAAGATAAGGATTTAAAGATGTCTGTTGTCGCTGTGAATAATGAATGAAATGGAAAAGCCGGCCGGTCACCACAATCAAGGGAAATTTTAACAAGCGAAATTTTAGGTAACTTCCACCATAAAATTAACAGTAACCACACAGAAGAGAAGTATAAGACTTAGAGTTTAAGATGAACTGGAGAAACGGGAATGAGACCTCACACTTTTGAAGGAAACACCGGATTTTCTTCAAAAATGGGCAAACACTCTCCACGCTGAGGTCTAGCTCTCGTTTGCGTCACTCGAACAGGAAATCCCGACGGCCTTTACGATCCCGACAGCCTCGATTACAAGTGTTCTGACAACCTCGTTCCCAGACACGACAAAGAGGGGGAAAAAATGGGGGGGCGGGGGCTGTTCGCAGTTTATCGAATCGCCAAATATGATCGACCAAGAGAGGATAACTACTTAGTCACCGAATTTTATAAATGCGTATTTCGGTTTCAATAGTTTATCCATATGTACCGAAAACGTTACCGTTACCACACAGGAAGCTGTCGTCCGTTAAATTTACTTCTGTGTACAATACCAGATATGATACTAAGTATAGACTTCCTGTCCAACGCACAAACAGTCTCTGCAGAACATTTTTCTATTCAGTTATTAACATGTGGAACACTCTACCGAATGATATTAAAGATTGTAAATCAATAATTTCACTTAAGAAACTGTACTTCCAATTTTCAACGGTCTAAGTACACTCCTGATAATTTTCGTGTTAGTAAAACTTATTAATGGTCTATGACAGAAGTCCATAAGTCCATAACCAGAAGTGTCCATCTCCCATTTATAGAATGCTTTTCCCGCCACCTCGCAGCCAATCATATTCTTCGAAATTTTATCAGCAGCACCTGATTGGCTAAGACAGCGATTTCCTTTGTTTGTAATATTGTACAGCTAATTATATAAGCGACAAAATTTTGGCGGACAAGGCAGTGTATAAACTTCTGATGATCAGCTATTTCTCATTTATAACTTGCAAGAACTAGTGAGCACCACATGTCCAGGAAAGGCCATTAGTCCATGTAAACCAGAACATGTGGTTCCTTTGTAACCTTTTATTTTCCCGTTTCATCTGAATAAGACTTCGTGTTTACAGCAGCGTGCGATGTATACAGAACGAAGCTAAGTTTTGCCTTTTGGTTCATAAACGCAGATTTTTGTAGTGATTATTTGGCATATAAAATACAGCGAGTGATAAATATCACGTATAAATTATGCTATTATTTGATTGATTATAATATGACCAAAGAAATTTACTGAAAAAGACAATCAGATGTTCTCTCAAGAGTCAAGTGCACCGAGTTTGTTTACTTTTTTGAGTTTCAGCTCAAGTGAAAATCCTGTAAGTACAAATTTGCGGTTGGCAGATAAAAGAACAGCCCGGCAAATCTCCAAGCAAGGCTTAATAATCGACTGGAGCTGAGAGAAAATAGCTATAATCCGTGAAAAAAATCAATTTCTAGTACACTGGACACTAGCAAAAAGCGAAGTTTGATTTCAGGCAGTTCATCAAACACAATCAAACAATGACCGGCCGGGGTATATATCCGACCGTGTTTTGAAAACAATTTAAAGAAGGGGCAATCAGGGTTATTTTTTTCCAAAAAGGGGGCAATCAAACATATTTAGTGACGTCAGGAGTCGTACCTAAATAAGGCTGCATATTGTTAAAAATCAAGAAAAGAAAGTAATGTGAATTTTGAGTGCCAGACTAGTGCATTTCATTATTAAAACTCGAAAATCACTCAAATATTTTTTTCCTAAGGGCACGTATAAAAAAGTCATAATGACGTCATAATGACGTTGCCGAAAATATGACTTCAATTTTAAGCCGGTTATGGACAAAATATCACAATTCTAAAAACATACGATTTTAGCCGCCAACGTGTTTTATGATTGGATAAAATGTCATGCAACAGTATTTACGACTCTAAAAGATGAATGAAGCGATATTTTCATAAAACATTTGCATTTTTGTTGTTTATTTCCCGCCACAATTTGGCGGGAAAATGGACAAAATTCAAAGTTTCATAACTTTTGATTTCCTTAACCAATCGACATCGGGTTTTCGATTCCTTCATTCTCATCACGAGGAGATTTTAACAATAAACGACATTCCGTTTTTAGAGGTAATGAACAGTTATAAGAAACCTATTACAAATTGATAAATGACGTCATTGTGACGTCACAATGGTAGTTTACGATTCTACATCCTTCTACCAAAATTCAATCGTCTGCATTGAATTTTTTTTAAATATAGAACTCATGCCGTTTTTATGGTCGTTTGTGCCCACCGTACGTGGCAAATCAAGAGGGAGTGGTCTATCTCTTCGTGATTGTAAGATATATTCTTGACACTTTGACAGATTCGAAAAAGTCACAACCTTAACTTATTTTCTTGACAGTTTCCATTCCTTTCTTGTCTAATTTAGTGGATATTTTTATGCAAGTGAATCAAGGTTAGTGCACACATTGTTGCTCCAATTAGGAATGTTGGTAGTTTTAAGGGGAAGGCTAATTAAGGCTGGTATGAAATATGACACCCCTCAAGTTTGTACTGAATTCACAAACATTTCAACAATTCCTAATTGGACGCATAAACTACATGGTAAGCTGCATTAGTTCCATCGCCTTTACTTTTGAATTTTGTGCGCTTTACATTCCTCCCGAAGCTTTGAATCAGATTGTACATTTCTAAAAATGAGTTCAAAGGTCACAGCTTCAATCGCCATGGCAACCATCTATACAAAAATGATTGAAGGGTGGGTTTACATTATATATCATGAAATCAAAGTTTTCGAGTAAACCCAAACTAAAGTAGACCACCCCTATACTTATTACGAGTGTGATAGTCCTTGACCCATGTCTTAATATATCTGAGTAGTTTAATATATTCTTGTACGTCAATAGTACACAGTAGCTATACAGGCATTTCAATATTTTTAAAATTATAGGCCCTCGCGAACGGAGCACCATACATATAGGATGGGAGAAAAAAAATGGACGTCTTCCGGTTTCCCTCGAGACTTCCGGTTTCCTTCGCGCCCGATTAACAAGGGTCAGCCGGATTACGCTCGAAAAATCAAGCATTTAATATGCTTTTGAGCGTCACCCCTCAATAGAGAGCATTATGCTCAAAATTTTGCTCGTGGTTCAGCATTATGCTCCATTGATGGCGGTTGAATTTCACAATCCCCCCACACACACCAAAAAAAAAGACAACTTATGATTATTATTCAAACTTTTAATGAACCAAAATGGACAAAGTCCAAACTGCGATGGAACACAGTAAGCGTACTACTAATTAAAAGCTAATCAGTAAGTCAACTGTATCTGATTGGGCCATGACCCAAGAGTACTCAACTGATGGGACACATATTCGTAATGATGAAAAAGTTAAAGAAGACACCTAAATAACCATGGCACGTTATGCGTAGTTATGGGTAATAAGTTCATGTCCTAGATACAACAATAGGTTAATTACGTTCTATTATGTTTCGGTCATAGAACGTCAGTAACATATTGGTGTATCTAGGACATGAACTTATTACCTAGTTATGAGCCTGGCATAATGAGGCAACCAGGCCTCGAATAAGGTAACCAAGCCTCCAAATATGCAAAATGGGCCAAAGGCTTTTTTAACTAGAAATATGAGACTTTTATGCTGCAAAATTTCATCATTATGCCGGCATTATGCTCGATGCTCTGACCATAGCATTATGCCCAATGCCGGCATAATCCGGCTGACCCTAGCCCGAACCCAGACACGCGGCGAGCGACGCGCTAGAAAAGGCCTTCCCAAACTGTCACGTGACCAGATCCAGGCCTGGGCCAGATAATTCTGCATTGAATGTCTTGGAGATCGGACTCAGCACAAAACATTCACAACGTATCTCAAAACGCTCCAAGTTTCAATGTTTTGTTTTTTTTCATTTTCCGTTTTCTTCTTTATCCTTCTGAACCTTTTGCGCTGATTTCCCTTTATTCTACCAGTTAGTTTTGTTTTTATCTTAGTTTTCTTTATATAATTTATCGGTTTTATTTATGTTCAGATAATTAGGAGCTCCGCTTTTAGGCTTGCCTAAATATATATATTATATAGAAATGGTCACACAGGGTTAATACGATAAGTAGCCTACGTGTTCCCGAGGATGTGGTAACGCAGGGACGACTCAGCCGGGGGGATTGGGGGGGGGGGGGGGGGGGGGGGGGGCTATATCATCCCCCCCGGGGGGGGGGGGGGTACTCCTGTTTGTGACGTATTATGTATGTGCCGCCCGGGTGGGTCAGGGTTTTGAGCTCGGTTTGGGCAGGTAGGGTCAGGGTTTTGACCTGATTTGGGCAGATCAGGGTCAGGATTTGAGTATAATTTGGGTGCAGTCAGGGTCGGGGTTCAGTATTTTTTAGGCAGTTAGGGTTCAGTTTTTTTTAGCTACTATGTCAAAAAAAGACATTCTGTTGCCGCATTGTGATCGCCTGCCCACATGCAAGCACTGAGGTTCCCATACATCGTGACGCCGCTAATTCGTACTTCAGTACTTATCTATGTACTTCATCTGCTGATTTGTTTACCCAATGACACGTCCCGACTTGAAATGTTCCGTATTTTGCATGCAATCCGGGTACGCGGTATACCGGCCGGGGTATATATCCGACCGTGTTTTGAAAACAATTTAAAGAAGGAGCAATCAGGGTTATTTTTTTCCAAAAAGGGGGCAATCAGGGTTTTGGAGCTCGGATTGGGTCAAACAGGGTCAGGGTTTGAGCCTCTTGGCCTCACATACATACCCACTTTTCATGTAAGTACCCCCCCGGGATCATCCCCACTGTTTTGGCAAATAAATATTCTGCCTATAGACCAGACTTTGATCAGCCCCCATGGTTGTTTCAGGTCTCGTTAGAAATTCAGAGTTTTTTTTTCAGAAATTTCGCTCCGTCGTCCCTGTAACGGCTACACGTAGGCTATAGGCGAATCATAGTTTACATTTTTCCTCATTAGCAGACATCAAACTTCAAGCGACGTACATAAAAACAAACAGAGTCCATAAATCGAAAGAGATTGTCACACTTAATAGTCACCGAAAATTTGAGAATGATAATATAATAAATATATTGTGAGGAATGAGCGTTTAAAAATCTCAAAATTTACAAAGAATGTACGTATGACTGTCAGCAACTCTTGACCCTCAGCCAGCCCATAAGTCAATTTATCCGTAAATATTTAACATATAAATCTCAAATTTTCGGTTATTACTAGTTTAAAATTCTCTTTCAACTGATGCTAGTCTGTTTGTTTGTAGCTTGAAGTTTAATTGATGCTAATGAGGCAAAATGTCAAATAATGAGCAGACTGAAGTTTTGGGAATGAGGGTAAAGCTTTTAATTAGAGATAACCAACAGGCATTTCAGTTAATAATCTTTAATCCAACAAATACCAAGATGGACTCGTAATGGCTCATCATGTATAGCAAGAACAGCAGATAAAGTTACATAGAGGCACACAAATTGACATAGCTAGCTCCATCACAGGATGGACAGGATACAACTTATAATATGGTACAAATATAAACATACATTTGTATGAGGGGCCAAACAAGTCAAAAGTCTTGCCGTTTGAATTTATTTATATGACGTTTGAATTTATTTATATGACGTTTGAATTTATTTATATGACGTTTGAATTTATTTATATGACGTTTGAATTTATTTATATGACGTTTGAATTTATTTGTATGACGTTTGAATTTATTTATATGACGTTTAAATTTATTTATATGACGTTTGAATTTATTTATATGGTCTTTGAATTTATTTATATGACGTTTGAATTAATTTTTCGGTGATACCTTGATTAATTTTTATGGTCTTTGAATTTATTTATATGACGTTTGAATTAATTTTTCGGTGATACCTTGATTATTTTTTATGGTCTTTGAATTTATTTATATGACGTTTGAATTAGTTTTTATGGTCTTTGAATTTTCATTACATGATGCCTTGCGCGCCCAGCAGGCTTCAGATACAGCTGTCTTAGCGTAGGAGCATGCGTTCAAGGGGTGATGTAATGGCGGACGAAGGGGCACGAGGAAATCTTTCTCGTTTAACAAGGGCGTGCAATGGGGCATTAGATGCCATAAGCTCGATTAATTCTTCAGAAGTGAGAAGCATCGAGTTGGATTTGGTTCAAGTTCACTGAATACAAGTGTGTCCAGTGTGGGAAATGTATGGCGTTCCGTTGCGGACAAAAATACGAACGACAAAATCAACTTCAAAGTCGAAATCACTCAACTTGAAGTCCAAACTACAGACATCGAAGTCAAAAACACTCAAATCGAAGTCCAAAGTACAGACATCGAAGTCGAAATCTCACTATTCGAAATCGAAAACTCCACATTCGAAGACGAAAATCAGCCAAATCGAAGTCCAAGCTACAGACGTCGAAGACGAAAACCAGCTAAACCGAAGTTCACTTAAATTCGAAAAGCTCACTTAAATTCGAAAGGAAACGGAAATGGAGCTTACTTATGAAACCGGATAGTGTAGTCTCAGTGTGCTTGTACGTCTTAATATGTAAGTCAGTTGAACTGTTCTACAACTTCAGGGGCAGAAGATCCAGATGCCATGGTCATGCTCGAATTCCAACCGAGAGACTCAGCCACCCTAGACTTTAAAGTTGATAGACTTCTTTCGTAGGCATCCAGCCTACGAAACAGAAATTCAGATGCATCATACGATGCAGAATTCTGCTGTGCTTCGGCAGTTTCAATAAATCTTAAAAGAGAGTTAATTAAAGAAATCATCATTGCTTGGAAGCCAGCGAGAAGCATTTTGTTTGTCAGTTTAGACACTGGGAACGAGGATGGCAGCTACATCCGGGTTCCGGTTTCATAAGTAAGCTTCATTTCCGTTTCCTTTCGAATTTAAGTAAGCTTTTCGAATTTAAGTGAACTTCGGTTTGGCTGGTTTTCGTCTTCGAAGTCTGTAGTTTGGACTTCGATTTGGCTGATTTTCGTCTTCGAATGTGGAGTTTTCGATTTCGAATAGTGAGATTTCGACTTCGATGTCTGTACTTTGGACTTCGATTTGAGTGTTTTCGACTTCGATGTCTGTAGTTTGGACTTCAAGTTGAGTGATTTCGACTTTGAAGTTGATTTTGTCGTTCGTATTTTTGTCCGCACCGGAACGCCATACATTTCCCACACTGGACACACTTGTATTCAGTGAACTTGAACCAAATCCAACTCGATGCTTCTCACTTCTGAAGAATTAATCGAGCTTATGGCATCTAATGCCCCATTGCACGCCCTTGTTAAACGAGAAAGATTTCCTCGTGCTCCTTCGTCCACCATTACATCACCCCTTGAACGCATGCTCCTACGCTAAGACAGCTGTATCTGAAGCCTGCTGGGCGCGCAAGGCATCATGTAATGAAAATTCAAAGACCATAAAAACTAATTCAAACGTCATATAAATAAATTCAAAGACCATAAAAATTAATCAAGGTTCACCGAAAAATTAATTCAAACGTCATATAAATAAATTCAAAGACCATATAAATAAATTCAAACGTCATATAAATAAATTCAAACGTCATATAAATAAATTCAAACGTCATATAAATAAATTCAAACGTCATATAAATAAATTCAAACGTCATATAAATAAATTCAAACGTCATATAAATAAATTCAAACGTCATATAAATAAATTCAAACGTCATATAAATAAATTCAAACGTCATATAAATAAATTCAAACGTCATATAAATAAATTCAAACGTCATATAAATAAATTCAAACGTCATATAAATAAATTCAACCGGCAAGACTTTTGACTTGTTTGGCCCCTCATACATTTGAGACAATCATCTATTATATAGTACTCGGAACCTGCAGTATAAACGTGTAAACAGTGTAAACGTGTGTTACATGAATAAGTAGTGTTTAAATTAAAAGGTCAACTTCTTTAATTTACAAACGAGAAAAACAAAAATATTAAATTACATCAGAATTCCAAGCAGAGAATGAGTCACCGCGCTACTGGCCACTCCTAAAGACTGCTAAATTCAGCTAATAATTATTCCCTTTGTTTATTACTAAGAGGATTTAAAATGAAAGTCATGAAATCATTCTTCAATCTCATGTGGTCCGAGTGAAAGCCCAGATGGGCTCTTGTTAAAAAGTAAAATAGTGCAAATGACCAATTGTAAGAATTGTCAACCTCGTGACCAGGGTCGTCTCGGTTAGCCTGAATTTCAGCCACCTACTCGCGCCTCCTCCTTAGGGTGCTTCTCGGTCAGTTGAAGAATTGTGTGAAATAACAAACAGTAGAAAGAATTGAAAAATCTATAAATCGACCAATCTCCGTTTCTATTCCGAGACGCGTAAAAAAAAAAATTTTATGTCGAATTGCCACGTTCATATGCTGTGGATTTGCAGCAATAACGTGTTTTTGTTGTATTGAAGTTGTTGGGAAAAATAATTTCGACATTTGGTCGGACTTGATTTTCATTGGCCTTTCTTTCGACCTCTGGAACTCAGAGTTGGTGTTAAGTTTATTAATTTTAAAAATTATAGTTCCAAGTTCTGGACCCCCATTTTGAAAGGTAACCAAGCCTTTGGTGACATCAAGGCTAGAATTAGAGGTTTGTATCAAGTTAGCATATGATAATCAAAATATATCCATATTCATAGAAGAGGGTTTGTATCAGTGTAGGGTGAAAGGATGCAAAGGAGGCTAGGTCAACTCCAGCCTCCATGGCTTGTATCTAGTTAGCATGATGATCAAAAGCTATCCATATTCATAGAAGAGGGTTTGTATCAGTGCAGGGTCAACTCCATTCTCCATGGCTTGTATCCGAGTTAGCATGATAATCAAAAGCTATCCATATTCATAGAAAGAGGGTTTGTATCAGTGCAGGGTCAACTCCATTCTCCATGATTGTATCCGAGTTAGCATGATAATCAAAAGCTATCCATAATAGAAAGAGGGTTTGTTTCAGTGCAGGGTCAACTCCATTCTCCATATAAGGCTAAGGCTAAGGCTTGGTTACCTTTCAAGAACTACGAAATGGACTATTTACTGTCAGAAGCTCGCAAGTATACAGCTGTTTCAATGGTTGTCACGATGTGATCACGTGGCAGGATACATTGTATTTTGACGACTACATCAACCAATGAGTGTGCGTTGTATCTGGAAAACTTATGGATATGTAACAACATCAACTAGTATATATCAACCGAACAATTAAATTACAAATAAAAGCTCTTAAATAATTTTCACATTTCCTTACTCTCGTAACTCATCTTAATTAAGTAATGGTCCGGCTAAGAACGATAGCATCAACGGCAAAGGAATGTAAAAGGTGCTAATTTTCTATTCTTCTTTCTCGTAATTTCATTGGTTGATACTCATAAATTCAATAGAAACCCATCGAAATAATGCATTTTCATTTGATAATTTTCTTAGCTGAATCACTTAGACCAAATAAAAATGTTTTCATTATTTTTTAGCGACTAAACTTCCAAATGTAGAATAATTTCCGCGCACTTTCGGGGACTGGAACGCGAATAAAACGTGACGTCATCAACGGAACTCGTCTCTTCGCGGCTTTAAAACGTTGGCTTATTTGCAAAATAATTGAATAGATAACCGAGAAAGATGATAATATCGCGCTAAACGTTTCGGAGAGCTTGATTCGGCAAGGCCTTTCATGCAATGGCGCATTGAGCGTGTTCTGTTGATGACGTCAAACTAGACCCAGTGCCAATTTTGCAAAGCGCTCTAGCGCGCTTGATTTTCGTCCACAGGCAACCCAATACATGTTTTGGGGCAACTTTGAACGGCCAATACACCATGACAAATAAACAAATAAACTTTCTATTCCGGAATCCTTTTTCTATGGCCTCTAGTCTCTTCGTAAGAAATATAATTAGCCAGGGCTTTTATGCACTTTAACGACTTCAACGGAAAATACCGAACGAAATTGTTCGTTTCGTCCTCAAATTACAAAGCGGCATTTCACCGACAGTGATGTCCATTTTTAGGAAACTGCATATTTTTTAAGAAATAATCTCATCACAGTTTAATTAGATCTTGCTACATTTGCAAATAATACTGTAAATATTTTCGCTAAAACTTTTAAAAATTGCTTTAAAAATATTTGGTATACGCTTTACCCCGACAGGTAACCGTCCGGTCAGAACTTGAACGCTGTTTGTTTGTCTTTGGTAAGAAGTCCTGTGAGTGGGAGCCATCTCATGGCCAAGCACCAAACGTCTTATAACTCCGGCAGTCAAATCCACGAATCCAAGATAACGAAGGTTATACTTATAGGCTCTTTGAAATACATGCCTAGTTTTTTCCATGCCTGTTTATCCTGGATTCCTAACTACTTTGCTTCGGCACTGTCGAGCTTTTTCTTTTTTCCTCGTTCTTCTCTCTATTTTGTACAGATATCGGTAAACTAGAAGTCTTCGCCTCTCCCTCATTCTTCTTCATTTCTTCGCAAAAGTTGTTTTTAAAGTCCAGTTCTATGTACGCGTAGGCAGCAATCTCGTGCTTGGTTTCCGATGCTGCTGGTTTCTGTACCGGCTTTTTGGAGGGTCGCGGCGGCACGTCACTCTTGACACGCGGACGACCACAAACAGGGAAATTCAATTCAAGGTAATTCAACTGCTCTTTTGACCTCTCACCCTGGGGAATGGGTTCCCGTGGGGGGCGGCATGGAGGTAAGGAGTGCCTCCTTTGGTCATTAATAGGAATGACGTCATCATAATAGGGGTCTTCGGTTGATTTTTCAGGAGGGGCATTATTATCAGGTGTGTTACTACGTTCTTTCGTAGAGGTACTTTTAGCACTCCCACCATCTGTGACCCGTACTGGCGGATGGTCTGCATTATCTTCAGCGGGTCCCTCGCTGCCCGACGAAGCCTCCGAACTATCTTTACGTAGTTTGAGAGAAGACAAATCCAGCTCGGCGTAGTCTGTGCTTGCCGTTTCGTGCGTATCGACGAACCGGAAGTCCGTGGCAGGCTTTACTGTACACACAACGCGTACAGGACTAGAGCGGATGATCTCACTGATCTCTGATACTGTGCGACGTGTCAGCTCGATTCCATTGATGTCTAGTAGCTGGTCACCTACAAAGAAACAGCATTGTCAACCTCCAAGCGATAACCTTTCTCATGAAGATTTGCAGAGTATGTTTTCCAGGTACACAGAAAAACATTTGAGACAATTTTGATGAAGGATGGCAAAGATCAGATTTAAGTGAATGAAAATACTGCTTTTAAAAGAAAGTTAAAGCAACTTGAAATCGGTTCACTGTAACCGTAGCCTGATTTTCAGACGGTGAAGAGGGAGGAAGTAGGCGGACGACCTCGTACCGTCTGAAAATTAGGCTACTGTAACGGTAATAAAGTTTCCAGAATAAGCATTTTTAGTATAAACCAACTAGTGGACTATTACAAATCCTGAATTCTGATTGGCTACCCTACTATAGGTCTATTTGTGATAGCCCATGGTAGAGAAAAACCGCACGCATGTTTACGAAATAATTCAATTTTTTTCAACTTCAATTCGTTTCTTTCTATTATTTTCTACTGTCCGACTAATTAGTTTATACTAAAACAAGCTATGACTCGTAGCCCATTCGGGCTGCGGGTCTAATTGTTAAGTAGTCCACTTTAATATTTCCCATTCTTCATCAAAATTGTCTCAAATTTTCTATCGCAAAAGTTTGAAAATCATATCAGGTCATTCAATCAGAAAACATGCAGTGAAAAACACTCGAACAAAAGGCATTTTTTCTAAGTGATTTTTGTCTGCAGCACGTGCACGGTCAACTATCGATCGTTATATAGTTCACAACACTCTCATTGGTCAGCCACTTGGCACCATCAGGCAATAAAAACATTTTGTGTTGAACAATAAAGACAATAGACTAGTGTGTGTCTGTCTCGGGACTATCGGCTGAAAGTTTCCCTTGGAGATTTAATGTTCTTAAAACTTCGTTCTTAGGCTTATATTTGTTTTAAGAACATCAAATTCCCGCGGGAAACTATCAGCCGACAAATAGTGTGTCCGTCGAGGAACTATCGGCTGATACTTGCCCGCGGAATTTTTATGTTCTTAAAACAAATATAAGCCCAAAAACGCAGTTCGAGGGTTTATATGGTAGTTTTAAGAACACCACATTTTCAAGGGAAACTATGAACACATAGTTCCGAGACAGGCACACTATTTGTCGTTATTGTTCATCACAAAATTGTCTTCCGCTCTTAGCGGGCACTATTATACAAATAGGCTGTGTCCGTCAAGGAACTATTATACAAATAGACTGTGTCCGTCGAGGAACTATCGGCTGATAGTTGCCCGCGGAAATTTGATGTTCTTAAAACAAATATAAGCCCGAGAACGAAGTTCGAGGGCTTATATGCTAGTTTTAAGAACATCAAATTTCCAAGGGAAACTATCAGCTGATAGGTCCGAGACAGACACAGTCTATTTGCGTTATTGTTCAACGCAAAATTGTCTTTCGTGCTCAGCGGGCACTATCGCCTGATAGTTTGCCTCCGCGGACGACAACTATCACGTCACGTGATCGCTCTTGGCCAATGAGCGCGCGCCACAATTTTGTGGTGAACTATAACGGCTGATAGTTGCCCGCGGAAATTTGATGTTCTCAAAACAAATATAAGCCCGAGAACGAAGTTCGAGAACATCAAATTTCCAAGGGAAACTATCAGCCGATAGTTTCGACACAAACACAGTCTATTTGTCGTTATTGTTCATCACAAAATTGTCTTCCGCTCTCAGCGGGCTCTATTATACAAATAGACTGTGTCCGTCGAGGAACTATCGGCTGATAGTTGCCCGCGGAAATTTGATGTTCTTAACACAAATATAAGTCCGAGAACGCAGTTCGAGGGCTTATATGCTAGTTTTAAGAACATCAAATTTCCAAGGGAAACTATCAGCCGATAGGTCCGAGACAGACACAGTCTATTTGCGTTATTGTTCAACACAAAATTGTCTTTAGTGCTCAGCGGGCACTATCGCCTGTTATCGCTCATTGGCTGAAAGCGATCACGTGACGTGATAGTTGTCGTCCGCGGATGCAAACTATCAGGCGATGGTGCCCCCTGAGAGCTGAAGACAATTTTGTAATGAAAAATAACGACAAATAGACTGTGTTTGTCTCGGAACTATCGGCTGATAGTTTCCCTTGGAAATTTGATGTTCTTAAAACTAGGATATAAGCCCTCGAACTTCGTTCTCGGGCTTATATTTGTTTTAAGAACATCAAATTTCCGCGGGCAACTATCAGCCGATAGTTCCTCGACGGACACAGTCTATTTGTATAATAGTTTTCCTCCGCGGATGACGTGATAGTGTGATCGCTTTTGACCAATGAGCGCGCGCCAAAATTTTGTGGTCAACTATAACGCCTGATAGTTTGCGTGATCGGTTTTAGCCAATGAGCGCGCGCCAAAATTTTGTGATGAACTATAACGTCTGATAGTTTGCCTCCGCGGACGACAACTATCACGCCACGTGATCGCTTTTGGCCAATGAGCGCGCGCCAAAATTTTGTGGTGAACTATAATAGACAGCCACTGGTATGTAATCAACTAAAGTCGATTGAAGTAAGCTAACCGCCGTGGAAAGCGAGTAGCAGCTGACGTTTCGAGCGCTAGCCCTTCGTCAGAGGAAGGGAAGTATGCTAACTGCCTCTTTACCCAGATGAAGTAATGATGTCTATTGAAAAGGGTATGAAAAGGGTATGAAAAGGGAAGTATGCTAACCGCCTCTTTTGCTCTGACGAAAGGCTAGCGCTCGAAACGTCAGCTGCTACTCGCTTTCCACGGCGGTTAGCTTACCTAATCGACTTTAGTTGATTACATACCAGTGTTTATCTTCCCCGCCGACGCAGACCAACACTAGTTTTTACAGGAACTAGTTGCCCATCGTATAATAGACGGCGCCTGGCTAGCCAATCAGATGGTGGGTTTTCCAATCGACGGCAGCTGGGTTATTCTAATGAAGTATAGTATATAACGATGTCGCCTATAAATAAGAGTTGTCATGGAAGGCCTCTCTCTTAATGTTTGTTTTGCAATCTATGATTTTTATTTGTACTTTCCTCTCAATTCAGTTTAGTTATCTTCTGTACAAATATATTACATGTATAAATTCGGCAATAAACGAGATGCCCGGCCTTGCATAACTGTCGTTATTTAGTTTCGTTAGAAAATAATTTATATGTTTCACTGCAGAGTGATTAGAATAGAAGAGCATTTCGTAAAATTATCAACATGGCAAAATATTAGGGTACATCAATTTATGCATGCAAGCATCATCTGGGGTCCTCAATTAATATTGCAATTGAAGGGCTGGTGCAAAACAGGTTAAGTGTCTCCTGATTACATTCTAAATTTTCCTACAATTACTTTGTTTTCTAAGGGAGAATTAAGAATGTGATCAAGAGTCACTTACACCCTTTTTGCACACAGCCCTTCAATTTTGTGCACAGTACAAAACCCAAGCTGGTGATATAACGACAGTGCTTTATTGGTGATGACAGCATGCTGTTTGGTCAGTTGGAATATTAAACTGGTTAGAGACTTTATATTTTGTGTTTTATTGACAAATACAGGCCCTTGCTGACTGTATGATGAACTCAAAATTTCTCAATACTGCATTCGACCATAAGCATCATGCAGTATACATTATTTTTCATTCATTGTACAATCAGCATGTGCCTGTATTTGTCAATAAAACGATGCATGTCAGTTTTTAACTCTTAAATAATGCACATGCAGTCTCTAAAATATACAGTCAGTTATACCCCTCTAGCTAAAGTATAAGTGTTTTTGCCTAATATTACTAAACACGACTACTTATGACTTCAATACTGGAGACCCCCAGACTGGTTTTAAACTCAAATATTAATGACTGAAAAGTATTCAACATATAATATACATTTTTAGATCCTGTGTGCATGCAGACTCTGCACCTACTGGCACTGAGTTGGTGTTTCATTGATAATTCATTATTACATACCTTATTACATGAAATTTCTGTGACACGTTAATTTCACGATTTTGAAGTGCCCATATTTCACAACACTTAAATTTTGCGATTTGGCATAAATTTTAAAATATAAGTCACTTTATTTTTGCAATTTCTTCCAAGAATTTGTTATCGAATATTTTCTTGTATACCGGTATATGCCGATACCTGTAGGTAAAATTAACACCACCTACCATTCGTACTGCTTTAATATTATATATAGTTTAAAATTAGGTAGCGCACAATGTTCTGAATGATATGCAGCACTTGAATTAACACCTGTATGGTAAAAAAAATAATGCAACTCCAATGTAAGGAACAAAACTGCAATGCCTTAATTAAAGCAAAAGATAAATATATAAATGTATTTTACCTGGTACCTTAATATATAGAGGTTATTAGTTAGTTATTTCTTTTGTAGTTTACATATTATATGAAGTCACTTAATTTTCATGGCAACAATTTTTTGCAACACTTATTTTTCGCGACACTTTAATTTTGCGATTTTTTCAAATTACGAAATTTGTGAAATTATAGTGCAGCAAAAATTTCATGTTATAAGATATGTGAACTGTTAACCCACACATTAACATTGTGACAACAATAAAGGACCTATGCGAACCCTCAAATGATAAATTTTCTCATGACGAAAGACAAAAATAACTACTCAGATTAGCAGAGTATATGCTTTCAAGGTGAAAAGGAGAACATTTGAGACAATTTTGATAAAGGTGGCAAAGATTTGAGTGGATGAAAAATACTGTTGTAAGAGAAATTTAGGGTAACTTGAAATAATGGTTCACAGTTACAACCAATGAAAATATTCTTCATTAAATTTAACCAAACCATATTATATACCAGTAGCACTAGTTGGGTGATCAAGCTAATGTTCATGACACTTAGATTGAGCTAACTGTCAGTCACCAATTTTGATATATGCAATAAAAATACATCTTTATCATATACAAGCTTCAGACCTGTCCCTTAAATAAACTGGGGTAGAAATTAGAAGGAGCCAACTGACAGAATGCTAGATTTATTTTGCTACAGTGGAATTCATTCTTGCTAGTGCAGGATATAATATAGTGAACCACAAAAGGTCTACCCAAAATGCAAAATGCACAATTTCAATTAAGCTGCCAAACATACACATTGGAAACCTTTAGTGCAAACAAACTGTCAAAAATTGTTGTTGCATGGTTAGCAGAACTTATTACTGTTGTTGCTGAAGTGCTTCTATGGAAGTTGGAAAATTGCATTCAGCTGACGCAGTCTCATACAAAGCTTACAAATGTGTACCTGGTTTACAGCAAAATACATAAAACCTAATTGATACATTTTTATTTTTTTGCTAGTTTGGTTTCTTACTTAGTGAACTTAAGCAACTTTGTTGCTAGTGGCAATAAAAGTTAATGTTAATACCCTTGTATAAAGCAAACAGAAAAATAAGTGATAATTTTAGAATAGAATCATCATTAAAGAACATTCTTCCATCATATTTATCTTATTAAATGTCATATAATCTTGGCACCATGAATTTCTTGACAATTAAAATGCAATTGTTGTCTCAAGATAGATCGACTGATATCTCATGGAGTGAGCATTAGGTATGTTTCCTTAAAAAAAACGTTTTGCATAGTATGAATATGAAATTAACATGAAAGAGACTTGGCACGAATGCTAGTTCAAGGTTTATTGTTTTTCTCCCTTTTAGGAAAAAGAACACCTTTTTCTGTATTAACCCATATCTCCTTGATTAAACACCTCTTTTTAATACAAAGTGCCCTCCTTGAATAAGTGCTCCACCCTAACCCCATCCCAAAAATAAAAGTATTAATTAACAGAAGCTAGCTAGCACATTTATTCAGCCTTTATTAGATATAGAAGATATCACATGGCCATGTTGAGATACATAATTTATCTTCAAGTGTTTTAAGCTTAATAACTCACCAGTAAGCGCAGTGAACAAGTGAGTTATCAAGTTAAACATGAGAAGATAATTTCTGTATCTCCAAACAGCCATGTAATTTACTTTTTATTACATAAAAGCTACCTGGTGATCGAGCACAATTTACAAGCCTAGCTGTCAAACCTGAAGTCAAAATCAAACAAATTTGCTCAAGATGATGTAGCCTCTTTTCAAAAGTAGTGTTTTTCACATTTTAGAAACATTAGGAGGTAAAAAAGACCAAATCACGGAAAATAAGTTTTGGTCTGTGAAGTGATCTCCCTCATGTATTGATAATAACAATGATATCCCCACTGGAGGCTGTGAGTATGATATAATTTGTATAGTTTTGCTACAGCTAGCATAGTATATACCACTGACTATCTTGTAAGTAATACTCTAACATGAAAGCTGATTTGAGGTGAAGATATTATTTTATTAAGTTCCCCCCTCCACTTACCAGTAAACATAAATTTGGAAAAAGTACCCCAGACGCTCAATCAATCAAGGAAATACAGATATTTGTAGTACTCTACCATTCAGTGATGGCTTTTTTACTCTAGCTGTTAATATAGAACCAGTATAAATTATACCAAAAAGAGGGCTGAGGCATAATAATAATAATAATAATAATAACAATAACTTTATTACAGTGTCAATGTATTTAGCTGTTCAGCTAATGGGGGACACTTTAACAAAAGATAGAGTAAAATAAGATAAAAAGTAACCTAGAGTTATGTACAATTTTAAAATCTACTATAACTATACTTAAATATATATTATAAAATCTAAAAATTTATATGCAGAGCTAATTATATCATGAGCTGCATAATATGCAGCAGTAAGAATTGTTATCTATTAAGCTTGATATATCTAACTTTCGTATATTATGTTTAAACGAATTTAGACTGGACACAGTCCTAAGACTAGGCCTAAGCTTTGTCCATATAAATGGTCCCAAGTATCTAATTGAATGCTTTCCATAACTAACTGTTTCATATATCAGCTAAGGGTTCTTTTCCAAGGAAGAAACTTATTTGTACAAAAACATGCTCATTTCAGTAATATGTGTCGATCAGTATAGCGACACTGTCTACACTGGAGAAAATGGATGATTGTGCATGAGGCTACTGCATTGTTAATGTATTACTATAGTAATATATTATTACATGACACTCAGTGTCATGCAGTCTTCTGAGAAATCAATTTCATGATGAATATTACATATTCATATGGTAGAACGTGGGTTGGCATGCACAATTTTAATATGGTACAACAGCAAAGTACTATTTCCACCTGTTGTGTTATAAAGTTGTTGTTTTAAAGCTTTGAATATAATAATATAGAATAATGGAACATTAAAATGAGCCAGCTGCTGCTTAATAATACCTTTGTCTTTTTTGTTTTTACAGCAGGGAACATAACAACTTAGATGCTTGCTTTTAATTTGCATATAATTATTTTATGAGCCTTTGGAATATTTAGTACACCAAGATAAAATGTTAGTATATCTGTTATCACCACAAATGCTCTGTATATATTAGCTGTATTTCAATTAAATATGTTCTCAAAAGCATTCACATAAGATAAGTCTATGGGGTAAAGAGATACTAAAGATTAATTGAGTCCAAAGGCTAATATCTGTGTCCCACCTCTTTTCAATTTTACTTGTAAAATGTTATTCATAATAATTATGAGTAACAGACTGGATACGATGTTAGTAGTTGTGGTGTTTTTACAAGTGAAAATTGAAAAGAGGTGGGATATGTTGCTTAATGTTTCAAAACATGTTTGAGAATAATTATGAATACATTAACTTTTATGCATGCAGTTAAGGAATAACAACAATGAATGTCGATTTCGCATGTTATGGTGATTATAGGACTGTAAAAGGTCATTTAATAGTATGCTAGTCGAGTTTTCTCACGCTTTGAAGTTAAACAGCTGTTATTTGGAGCGAAACCTGAACTTCTAATGAGAGCCAAACCCGAGAAAACCTCACCTGCATCTAAAGTAAATATGATAACCTACTAAACATAGGGAACCTTTTATAATCTGACTTGTCCGCGCTCTCAGCGAATTCGTCCCATTTGGCACGGGGAGGTTGCCCATTTGGTGGACAAATACAAATATATCTGCTATCACGATTGATCAATCAGAAACCTGTTTTCTTGTCCTTTTTAATAGGGGATTTTCAAGAGACAAATTCAGCCTCAAAGTTAAAGAATTTGTTTGTTTCCTGTAGTGTGGGTTTCTTGAAAATATAATAAAACAGGCTATAGATAAGGACAAAGTACACAATGCCTCCTGTTAGCATAAAACATTCGCAAATGAAAACCTGTAAATAAGCTAGATTAAGTTAAACACACAACCTCTTCCCAAACTCTTAATAAAAATAAAAAGATTGACTCACCTGGACGAAGAACTCCGCTACTCGAAACCACTCCATCTTCGAGGATACGGTTTACAAAAATGACTCCACCGACATTTTTTATCGTGCAGCCAAGACCTCGACCTTTTTCTCTTTCGATCGTAATCCTTTTGAGTCCCCCTGTTAATTTCATACTTTTTCTTCTGATTGGATCATTTTCTTCCTCTTTAAATTCGGCTTCTTTAGCAGTCTTTATTGCACGCAGCCAGAGCTCTCTGTCAATTTCAGAGACACAACAAAAATAATAGGTTCGACCTTCTGCTGCGAAAAAGAAGCAAAACTTCTTCTTTTTTGAATTGTATTTATCCAAAGACGATATGTCCATCACGAAGAGTCTCCCTTCTGCCGTTCTACCTCGCTTTTCGTCTTCTTCTTTCTTGAAAACACATAACGTCTCCTGGTTTAGAATAAGAAATCGCTGACGCCACTGCTTGAGCAAGCTGCTTCTCTTTTGAAGAACGCCTTCCTTCAAAATCCTGTGTGTGACTTTCATCTCCCCTTCTGCCATAATTCTCAGTAGCTTGTTTGGACCAATTTATAGAAGATATGCACCGAAACAAACAATGCTAGAGATGTCGGGAATATCCGCTTTTGAACCCTGACAGGAACCACACAGGCACAACTCACAAACGACCCACGACGATCACTCCTCCAAATTGCGCATTAAATTCAACGGTATTCTCCTAAATGAGCGTCACAAGTTTTTGTTTCTTGTCAAGAGGTTTGTTTTAAATTTACGTTGACCTCTAGCTTGACGAGCTCTCTATATTTATACTCCCGTCCTCCTCTTCAGCTTCCTCCGGCAATACTAAATAACTTCCGGGGAATGCATTGACCATATTGGGCATATATGGCTCCACATGTGACTCATGCGGCTTCAGATATTTTTTCCCTTGCTTTGTCAGAAGACAGAAGTTATAAATTAGAGAATTATTTTCTGACTTTTCACGCAAGCTAGCTAATTTTAGTTTTTTTACGAGTTTATTAGTATAGGTTTACAATCATACGGTTTCGAGTTTACTTGGGAATAAAAAGGTGTTTTTGTTACGGGGTGTGAGAGGAGGGGTTGCGCATCGGATTATCCTGTGTAGAATGACGCGAATCACACTTTAGCCGTACTTTTTTCCCGGTTCCGCTTGACCTATATATATACTTTTCAGCTTATTCATGGCGTTTGAAAACATTTATAGACATCCCCCTTTATACTTACTTCCGAAGTGATTAGTCTATATATAGTGCATGCCAAGCAACCCCTGTGAAACTTGATTCCTCCGAACTCTCATCTGACCGAAGGGGGAGGGGGCGGCCCATATTTCAGCGGTTTTAATACCATATATGGTAGAACGAAAACAAAGCACTCCAATCACTGTCGATTAAAAGAAAATACCATATTTATTATACAAAAATGTGCTGGCAGAAATATACATATTTCTCAAAACATCCATGTAATATTTGGGCCTTATATCAGTGATTTTTACCAAATATTTTGTATAAATCAGAAATAGTTTCATTCACAAGGAGAAAGTAGTGATCTTTTGTTGGCTCACATGTCGTCACATAATTAGCATATTGGAAATAGAAACCTCTATAACTCATAGACGCCATTCATTTTTTTGTTATATTAAAAGTTCAACTATTTCCTTGATGGAGAATTGATTTTAATGATAAAACAATTGGGATCATATGCACTTTAATTTAATCCTTGAAGTCAACAATCAGACATTATTACAGACATCCCCCTTTATACTTACTTCCGAAGTGATTAGTCTATATATAGTGCATGTCACTTTCAGTATAGATAACGAGAACTAAACACATTGCAAAACGAAAATCAAGCATTCCAAAGTATCAATCCTAACATATCCATGCGATGTTCCAAGGGCACCCAACGAAGTTTTCGGTTAAAAAGCTGTTCGGGAGAGTAAGTTAGCCTAAAACTTTCGGATTTGAAAAAATTGTCCCTAGAAAATTGTTATCTGAAATACTGGCTAGAAAATTTGTTTTCAATCCCTAGAAAATTATAGAAGAAAGGGGGAGACTGAAAGGTTTCCCCTAAAATATTCGTACGTCCCAATTCGTCTGATCAATAGAGTCAGAACAGCACATTTTTATTCTCTAAGAATTGCCTAAAGGAAAAAGAATCCCTAAAAAAATCGTACCTCCACAAAACTTTGCAACATGAAGTTATTTGGGCTAGAAAATTCTTGTTTCTGTTCTAGACTACAAACAAATTCGTAGGCCGGGAATATTTTGCCATAGTATTTTCGGTTGACGTACCTGGGTACCCTAGCACCCAGGGTACGGTTGACGCGATTTCCACCTAGAAAATCCGAACAGCTAATAGCTTTCTAGAATACGTCAAAAGACGCCTTAAAATGGCTAGATAAGCTGCAGACAACTGGTTTCAAACGAATTTCAAAAAGTACTCGTTGGGTGCCCTTGATGTTCTTTGACTACAGAACTGAAACCTCCTGCTATAACTCAGACGCAACACTCAAATTAAGAAATATTTTACAATTCAACTATTCACTTGATGGAGAATGGATTTTAATGATAAAAAATTGGGCTCATACGTACTTTAAAAGCACTACGAAAACAAAAAAAACATATTTTCTCGATCATTCCGTGGGCGTGACACCCGCGTGACAATGCAGCCGCACTTCCCCTTCTCCCAAAAGGCGTTTTTTTCCTTCAGAAAGAACTGTCGTCTTGCACAATTGTTTTTTTTCGAGCATGCATGTACCGTGTCTGTTTGCTTTGTCTCACTCACTTTTATGTTTCCGATACCCAGGCCGGCATAATATTCTCGCATATCAGTTTACGAGCGTCACGCAGCCGAGCGAGACCGCCTTTTCCGGAGAAATTTAACCCGGCTGCATAATTGTGGAGGTTTCAGGGTTTGTCGAGCAAGCATCCGTTTGATCGAGCCAGAATGAAAAATGAGAGCGAAATCGAATAATTGACCCACGTAGTAGTTGGCGTGTACGGAAGCCCAGTAGGATCACTGGTGGTTTTATTTTTCTGTTTCATATTTTGTTTCTTCGCCGTTTTACATTTTCCATCTCAACGTTTCAATATCGGTTTTGTTTTTTCTTAAAGCCTGGTTCCCATATGATCGTCCCGATCGCTTCGACCAGTTTGTTCTGCATGCATGCATATTAATTGGAGTGGAAGTCGGCGACTTCAAAATCAAAAAAACAAAATCCGAGAGTTAAAAAAAACTGAGCCTAAGTTTGTTAGGCAAATTATTGCTAGATCATGTGCATATGTATGTATACATATGCAGCAAACGAATATCGCCGATGCTCTTTTTCATATCTACTATTTTAAGTAAATGGCCATACGAAGTAGACTTAGCTAAGTTAAGCAAGAATCTAATACGGCAGATTGGTTAGTGGCCTCCAGTTTCTAGAGGACAGTTATTTCTGGGGCGGCCTTCACCTCCTCGGACCGTGGAATAGTACTGGCTATCCAAACAAATGCCTAACCCCGAAACAATACAAACCATAACCCTAAAACAATGCAATTCTTTGTCAGTGCAGTTCAAATGGGGTCCAATAAAATGCAAGGTTTTGAGAGGTGAAGGGCTGCTGGTTATTTCCCCCGGTTTTTTTTTGTATTCTGCAATTTAAACCCAAGCATCTTTGCGAAACCGAACTCGCCCCATTCCCCTGAGTACTCGTCTGAACGTGCAACTTTAGTTGACCTTGCTACAAATGTTCTTTACACGAGTTCTGAACTGAAAGTGAGAGAATGGGTTCCTGCTCCTACATACACAGGAAACCAAAAACTACAAAAAAGCTTCTCTTTTGGCTTTCTCAGTTTCTGATTTTGGTGACCCGGTGTCCCAGGGATTTCGCCCCCCCCGTAATCTCACCCCCCCGGGGGGCGAGATCACTAGGGATTTCGCCCCCCCAGGGGTGAGATCCCTAGTGATCTCGCCCCCCTCACTGGTCCCCCCTCAGGGATTTCGCCCCCCCCCCCCCCCCCCCCCTCCTAACGATTTGCTGAGTGAACATGAACTTTAATATATGTCACTGTTAAGACTGTTGCAACACTTGATTACTTAATCAATAAAACCGTCTATAAAACAAACTTACGATTGATCGATCGCGGTCCTCTTCACTGCGAACCATTGGGAACCAGACTAAAGTGAACTCTTGAAATACGATTGTTGACTATATTACAGCGCTTGAAAAACGTAATAATCACGCCGCTTCATTAAAAGCAAAGCTAGCGCTGTTGACATTCTTTGCCTTTGGAGTCTTCTTTTCGCTTTCTATACTAAAGAGAAGCAATGGTATTCGTCTTATTAGAACAAATCTGTAGAGGAAGGCCGAAAATGTTGCTGTTCATCTGTTACACTATTTTACAAGTCGTGCTTGTGCCTGTATTAAAAACCAAGCGCGCCCAAAACAAAGAGGCGGGATTTCTTTGGATTGACAAAAACATTTGTTATCCTGGTAAGCTGTAGTGCTAAGTGTGCACGCCCTACGAGGGAAAGAGAAAAAATCTCTGACCCAAGTGGGACTCGGGTCAGATATTTTTTCTCTTTCTCTCGTAGGGCGTGCACACTTAGCACTACAGCTTATCACGTTATATATTACATTCTTTACACTTACTGGTGCTACGCGGCAAACATGATTCAATATCATAACTACATATATTTGTTATCCTGGGCCTGACTCGTTTATTTTTCACAAAGCTCACAGTCTAATTGCAGAATTAAAAGAGCAACTAACCCAACTGTTTAAATAGCAAACAAATCATATTAATAGTTCTACCTCAGTTTTTAGTGACCCCGCAATGTTTCCTATAGTCACTCATTCGTAAACCCACGCGGCATTAGTTATTAGTTGCTTTCTATACTAAAGAGGTATTTCTAGCGATTTTGGGATATTCGACTTATTAGAACAAATCTGTAGAGCAAGCCACAAATGTTGTCGTTCTTCTGTTGGCTAAGAGCTGTTAATTGGATTTTTATTAAGTCGTGCTTGTGCCTGTATTAAAAACCAAACCATTAAAGTCCCGCAAGGCTAGAGTGATTGAGAGAGCACACAAAAGCGTCGCCATCGAGAATTACTGCAATTGCAAGTTACCAGAAGCGTTCGGCGACATGGTGGAGTGCAGTCTGTGTGGTGACTGGTTTCACCAGAAGTGTGTTGGTCGCCAATTTGATACAAGCGTTGAGTGGCTCTGTAGTTCGTGCGCACGCCGATCATCGAAGAGGCTTCGTCGAGAATAGAGCTTGCCACATTTAAATAACTGTGTATATATCACTTTAATTGTTTAAATAAAATTGTTATATGAGCAGTTTGCTTGTTTCTATTTGGTTGTTTGTTTCAACATGCACGGATAAAGTTGAAATGCGTCCAATAGTCTTATTTCAAAATATCAAGTCTTCACCAAAAGAATTACGATCGAAGATAAACGTTTATGAAATGTATCTAAGACTTGATATCCAACGAGTGAATACAGCGAACGAGTACGAGTATGACATCAATTGGATCACGAAAGCGGTTTTTAGCTAAAGCAACGTCGAACGAGCTTGCTTTTAGTACGAGAGAATTGGGGGGGGGGGGGGGGGGGGGGGGGGGGCGAAATCCCCAGCTTAGTCTGTTTACACTGGGGGGGCGAGATCCCTAAGGGGGGGTGAAATCCCTAGTGATCTCGCCCCCCGGGGGGGTGAAATCCCTAGTGATCTCGCCCCCCCGGGGGAGGGGGAGGGCGAGATCCCTGGGGGGGCGAAATCCCTACGACACCGGTAACAGTAAGACTTGGTTTGAGCACTGCCGACGTTTTGTATTTCACTTTCGGAGATATTTTTAGGGACCGATCGTTACGCGCAGGGGAGTGAAAGGGGACATGAAGAGGGGTATTTTTTGCTCTTTAAATAATTTGAGGGGTAACGTTTTGAGAAATGTCTCATATGTTTAGGAAGGAAGAGAAAATCGGAATCGAATAGATGAATTTTCTCATGCAGTTAAATAATTTCAAGAACTTCAAAACAATAATTTTATTTGATATAGCGCCAGCTCCATTCATTGCCCACAGCGCTTTACAATAGTAATAAAAATCTACAGCTAAAACCTACATTACTATATAATATAACTAAGGCCATCCCAATAAAATGTTTTGTTTCCTATCGCCCTCTGGCTCGCGATGGCCTATCAAAGAACACACGTGACCTCACTCGACTACTGTTATTTTTATCACGCAGAATGGCTCGCCATGCAGAATGGCGTTGCTGCAAAGGGCCTATTCTGAGACTGGCATAGCAAGTCACGTTTACCTCGTTTTCATGCAGTTTTACACTTTTCATGACAATGGTGAAAATAACCGAGGGAGAGCATTCAGTTTTTAATAAAACTTCGAAGGCTTGGAAATGCTGGTCTAGCCCTCTCTTTCGACCGCTCCATAGACTGGAAGGTCTTTTCTTACATTGATCAATGTTTTGATGAAAGGTTTCATAAAGTATTTTAGGATGAAACTTGACCATTATTTTAAGGAACCCATGCATGAGTACTTTATTTGCTGTTTTTCTAAAGGATTCTCGAAACAGATTAAATAGCACCCCTGGTGAACTCCCCCCCACCACCAACATCAGATATTCACGAGGGTAGGGAAGTAAATTATGCATAAGTCTAACAACACTCAAGCCTGGCCAACCATTTTTCATAAATTCATTTTATTGGTAACTTTACAAGCATTCAAGCCTGGGCCGGCTGTGTCTGTTGTTCTGACGGCATGGAACGAATGATGTCAGAGTCACCAGGATCAGTGATGCTGAGGACAGACACACGGAAGTACTTCCCACACGCTGTGCCGAGTTCGATGTTGTTACCTGTGTAGTGGTGGACACCGGTCTTGGCCAGCATCGCATAGTATTCTATCTCACTCTTCCTGTCAATCAAATATACATGTTACAGGTCAATTCTATTTTAACCTAGGTCATAAATGTTAATACCAAGCTACAAGTATTATCAGTATTAGGTTTTTACTGCACATTTGGAGTAGACCGTGGGGGACTGGGTACTAGTAGCACCATCATATTTGCCATTTTGTAAACTGCAAAAGGACTGGGACAGAGTGTGCAAATTGAAACAAATTCAAAACTAATTGTATTCTAAGCGCAAAAATATTGCAAAATTGTGCATTAGAATGAACATCGGCTGGCTATTTCATTGCCTCATTTGAAACATATCTGTCAGTGACTCTTTTGCACAATTTTGATATTCAATGTTTGCTGAATAATAAACTACACCATTTGAAAGACATGGTTCATGGTAGTAATAATTTAGCACTTTGAGAATGAAACAATAAATCCTTGCAAAGTAATTGTCTTTTGAAACTAAAACTAAAGAAAGATAAAAATGAGGCTAATATTCTTTTTTTAGTCTTCACTTCCTAATCTCATACAAAACCATCTAATTTTGAAACTCAGCAACGTTGCAACAATAGTCCAATTCATAGTTCTTGATCATCCTCCATTTTGAAAGGTAACCAATCCTTTGGTGACATCAAGGCTGGAGTTGAGGCAGCTTAGTTAGAGACTTGTATCCAGTTAGCATGAGAATCACAATCTATCCATATTCATAGAATATATTATGTTTCTATCAGTGCAGGGTCAACTCCAGCCTCCATGAGAGGCTAAGGCTTGGTCACCCCAAAATTACAAATTGGACTATTGGTGGAATGCCCCTGAAACTTTGTAAATATATACTCATTTCTGCATGCTCTCTATTGTGGCAGTGCATATTTTAATGCCAGCATATCCTAACAACCCAAGTCTGATAATTCCATTTTTTCGAATGGGTCTACATGGGCCAGAGTTTTTGAACAACAAAACTATTTTTACACAGAAAATGTACAAAATTAATATCCTGTAGATGGATTTCATTTGCTGGGTTTAAGATATGAATCCCATATGAAGCTCGTAACATACCTCAGCTGTGGAGAGTTATTAGCGATAATCACCAGCTTAGCCTTGCCCAGTCGCAGCGTCTTTAGGGTGGACTTGTAACCTAAGGTAAACTTGCCACTCTTCATTACCAGTGCTAGACGAGAGTTAATACTCTCCATAGCCTTTTTCTGTAAACAACAAATACAATTAAACTGCGTCAAAAACTGAAGCAAGGATTTAATAACAAACTGATGTCAATTTGCTGTGTCTGCCATCTTATAAATGTGCAGATGAAGTCAAATGGCAAAGTACACTGCAACATGCAGACTAGACTTTCTCAAAGTCCTTCTTAGCCCCCAGCACGAAGGACTTTTCCCACTTGCAGCGTGCCAAATTTACCGGTTGATTTTTCAACCTGGGGCCTGGCTTATGACGTACTAAGATTTGGCCAATCACAAAGCGTCAATTCTTCAGGCATTGTATGTTGACGTGTCAAGTCAGTCGACCGTGGATGTGGTATTTACAATTTGATTGTTCTCAGAAAGTTTGTCAAAGGCGCGAATGCAAGCTCCGCCCCTGAAACGTGTTTTCGCGCCAAAACATAATCCCCCGATTCAATTTCCTGCAAGTGAAACAAGTCGAACTCGCCTCTCCCTTCAATTCACGCGCTCGATTTTTGACCCAGTAATTGCTTACACATTAGGGAGCTTCAGATTCGAGTACGAGTACGACAACGAGTACGACTTTTCACAATCGACGAACAGTTTAAAAAGATATATGAACAAACACATACTCTTAGTAGCTTGTTCTCGTGTCTGCAGCATTGCTTGGCAGAAACGAAATATTTGTACTTTCTTGCAACAGAGATATTTTGAGTCTAAAAGTCGTACTCGTAGTAGAAGTCGTACTCGTACTCGAATCTGAAGCTCCCTATTGACTCAGCGAGTCCGACTTGGAGCAAGTCTACATGCAGACATACAGGATGTCTTCAGGGGTCTCAGTAGTTTTTGAGCAAGATGGTATGTTCGCCCTCGAATTTTTAAACTTGATAAAACACGTGCTGTTCGTGTTTTAAACGGCTTCAAAAATGCTTTTAGAATGCAATGAAAGAAAGACGCACATCTCAAGGGAATGGTTACTTAATGAACCATTGAACCGCCTGCAATTACGAACATCTCAAGGGAATGACATGAAGAAATTACCATACTATGTTGTTAGAAGCAGCGTTTTGCAATGCAAGAAGAACCTGCACTTGAAGGATTTGGTGTCGTGGTATACCTCGATAAAGTTCAAGACTTGGAAAACGATGTGACTGACATGACGGCAAACTCTAAATTTTTTACTCCGGCACAAAATATGTAAGTTTAATGCACGTTTTTATTATTTTACGGCTTTGAGTTTGGTTTAAAATGTGGATCTAAACAGTGGCTCGGTACCTTATGTTCCATGTACTTTTTGCTATCTTTGGGTCTTTATCAGTGAATTCTTAATTAGGTTGAAACTTTATATAAAATTTCATGTTCATTAGTATTCTTTATATAAAACGTTCATCCTAATTAGCAATTCAATGAGAAAGCTGAAACATCAATAGAAAATCCATTGTCTCAATCATTAACCCCATTTCCCCTTGGGACAGAATTCAAATCCCTCCGCAGGCCTTTTAGAATGATGAGATTTTATCAGGTATAAAGGAGCATGCACGTGACTGATTTGCTTCATGACAACATTCTCATTAATTATTCATGAGTTTTTGAACTAAATTTAGTACTAATTTAGTGGATGCCACCTATTTGGAAATGTCACATGCCAACAGTCCTCAGATCTGGGGGTGACATTGACTCGTGGAATCGTCTAGACTAGTTTGCTCCTGTTTGCTTTTGTATGGGATCAACGGTTTTATTTTCACCTTAAGTTTATGTTCAACCCCCCTGATTTTGCTGTGGCCATTGGTCTTGCGGTTACACTAATTTCGGCAGCATCCACTAAATACTTAACTAATTTAGTTAAATTTAACTAAATCGTTAACACCGATGTTGGAGCGACTCTAGTAGTCTAGAGACTAGAGTGGTGCTCTTTTAACATGTTCCTGTCATTCATGTAAAACAGTGATGACATCGAACAAATCATTTCACATTTCTAATGTACACTTGATGCTAATTCCCTAATTTTCTTCTACATTCATTATATGAAGTCTTGAAAATGGGTAACAACAATCCCAACTTTGCACATGACCACGAAGTTAAATAGCCGTTTCGCCACAATTTGCTGTACCAATTTATACGCAATATATTAAAGTCAACGACTACAATCTGATTGCGAGCTACATAACATTAACAAGGTGGAATTCTTGTCCACGTGCAACTCGTATATCTTCTTCCAACATGGCGGCTCTTCATACCTGTTTCTTTGAGGACACCATTTTTACGGTTTATGCGTCTAAAAACAAGTCCAGAAATAGATCAAATTAGAGCTGAATAATCGAAGTAGTTATGAATTAAGGCTTAGGTAATCGGAGAGCTTTCATTCACGAATTATTACCTTCTAAAGTTCTCCTCAAAGAGATCTTAGTGACTTTTCTTAAAGTCACGATGGAGAAAGAGGAAGAACTTCCCACAGTGCATTGCGTAAATACCCGGATGAGACTCACTGCACATGCGTTAACTGTCCCGCGAAATTTTCAAAATGGCGGATGTTTTGGTGGTTCTAGAAAATGTGACGAAAGAATGAAAAACCTAATATCATGACTCAATCCATAGTTGTACAAGGTACTTTTTACCTTTAAGAGTTATTGGACTAGTTATTAATTATCAATCTTTAAAGAAGCTTTACTCACTAACTTGTTTAATAAGTTAAATATGAATTTTAAAAATCAAGATTTGTGCTTTTCTCTTTGCCCAATCCACTGTTGGCAACTTCAGTCGGTCAGTGTGGCAATCAGGTCAGTAGTAGTGTTGTATTAGTATTCTTGTGTTATCAAATAAGCATTTTTGTTTTAATTAGGGTACATATTTCCTTGCTGATTGTCCATGTTGACAATGAAACCCGGGAATGAAAATGTTAAAACAAAAATATTATTGTTGATGCTGATAGATCGGCTGTAGGTTTTGGGATCTGGCATTGAGAGAGCATGCAACTGCAAACAAGACTGGTGTTTTTGATGAGTCCCTTAGTAGTTTCTTCAGGAACGTGGACACCAGGTTAGTTCCTTAGTTGTTATAATGTGTATATGCACCTATCAAATAAATGTTAAATGGCATGGGGTTATTTGTAGGTAAAGTAAGGAAGATAGGGCAGTGAGGTGGAGAATTTTGATACTTTTGACCAAAAATGTTGAAAAAAAAAATCAAATCCCCCCCTTTATCTTTCTGGCTTAACAATGATATAGGTGCATTAGTGCTAGCTAGGACCAGCAGCATTGTTGTTGATATGCAAGTATATAATCAAGCTAATGATTCTTATTATAATAATAATAATTTATTGTTTTGTTATTCTTTAGTGGGGGACTGCGAATCAGGACACAATGTTACGTTGTGGTGCACATACTCATACATTTAAGTTTGTGTCGGAAAATGCTTATTGTGGATAAACTTACACTCTAACAAATTTCTGCTCTCTTTGAACTCAGATACCATTGAAGCTGGAGAGATGGCTAAAACAGAGGAAATATTTCAGGGCTCGACCTAAACTTTTTTGGCTAGTAGGCTTAATATGGCTAGTAAAATGTAAATTTTCATTAATAAACAAGCAAATTCCAAGCAACTTCCACTAAGCCCAAACTGAAAATCCACTAGTATTTGGCTAGTTGACTACTGTTAAGGTCGAGCCCTGTATTTTTTGGAATAACAGCATAAGTTTGTCAACCATCCACCAGTGTTAATTGCCAGCTAGAAAAAATAATTCACTTATGTTTTATGTTCAAATTCTATGCTATAATAAAACAACGCAAGACACCATTGTTATTTTAAATAATTCACTCTAGAAGTCTTGCACAAATTATACATAGAAACCCAATGGCAAACACGAACAGTAATCTAAACTATAAAGACTATGAATTAACACAAGAGTATGTGGAGCCAAGTACATGTACGCAGATCTCCAAAAGGAAGCATATCAAGTTTCAATTAACCACTAACTATGAACCAGCCAGTTAGCTGACGAATTAAACATTTTAAACTAACCGAAGCTAAAAAATAAACAACAATTATTATGGGATACTGATCATGCATGATTACTGGGTTTGTGTCATCAATTTCTGCACGATTTTAGTGAAATTACAAGCTATTAATACTTAAGGTTTTAATGCATATGTTGTAGTTGAAATTGACCATTCAGTTCAATTTGACCATGGGTCAAAACAAACTAGTTCAATTTGACCCGGTCAATTCAAACTACACGTACATGTAGGTCAATTTGACCTGGTCAAAACAAACTAGTTCAATTTGACCCGGTCAATTCAAACTACATGTACATGTAGGTCAATTTGACCTGGTCAAAACAAACTAGTTCAATTTGACCCGGTCAATTCAAACTACATGTACATGCATGTAGGTCAATTTGACCTTGTCAAAACAAACTAGTTCAATTTGACCCGGTCAATTCAAACTACATGTACATGTAGGTCAATTTGACCTGGTCAAAACAAACTAGTTCAATTTGACCCGGTCAATTCAAACTACATGTACATGTAGGTCAATTTGACCTGGTCAAAACAAACTAGTTCAAATTGACCATGGTCAAAACAAACTAGTTTAATTTGACTCAAACAAATTAGTGAGCACACATTGTTGACAGTTAGGTTTTTTTTAAATATAGGGGTAGGATTTGGATTTGTTCACATGATTATTGATTGTTTGAAGCAAACTAAAGCAAAAAAAATTGGAGTTTCGTGACAGATTCCATGTGGGTTACTACTTCATGTAAGTGTTGACTTGTTGACCTGAGAGGATCTGGGTTCTGGTTTAAGTTACTCATACAATAAATGTTGCTTCCAAATCAACAAGCACTTGTGTGGTGCAGTGTGTTAAGTCAGTGGAAAACTGGGTGTGTCAAGGCAGAGCTGCTGAGTTCAAATCCCTCGGAGTTCAGTATGTGGTATTACATCTGAATGAAAGGTAAGTGTAAGTACATATGGGAGGAGAGAGAGAGGAGAGAGAGGAGAGAAGGGATGGAATCATTGATAGCGAAACCTGGATCAATTTGACCTACATGTAGGTTGAATTGACCCGGGTCAAATTGAACTAATTGAACTAGTTGACCGATGGACAAATTGAACTAGTTTGGTTTGACTCATGGTCAAATTGAACTGAATGGTCAATTTCAACTGCAACACATACATATGCAAATTTGAACTGTGGGGGACTGGGTACTAGTAGCACCATCATATAATTATAGTAAACAAGTATGGTGCTTTACATCAGTCACCATAATGGTTAAGGCTCTAACCTAGTTAGGAAACACTGGTCAACATATCCATACTCTGGTTGTTGTTGTTTATATTGTTGTCAATATATTTTTTCAGGTATGAGAGGCTCAGAGACATTCCTGTTGGAAATTCTAAGGGAAAAATCAAATCGCTGAAAGCTAGAGTGAGTATTATAAAAATTAATATATTTTAATCACTTGTAGAATTTACAGTTATTAATAAAAGTCACTGTAGTTTATAACATTATTCCATTATTCTCCATTTTGAGATCAGGTCTTAGAATGATTCAATGCCGCATCCACGTGCAGCCATAGCATTGTTCAATTTGATGGCATATGTTTTGATTTGTATGTTTTAGGCTGTATTAATTGATATGGAAGAGGGAGTGGTTAATAATATTTTGAAGGGTCCTCTCCGTGATGTGTTTGACTGCCAACAGTTCATTACAGATGTGTCTGGTTGTGGAAATAACTGGTAGGTTCCTCTCAGCTGTCTAATATTACATTCTTCAACAAGGCAATATATAACATTGTTATATATAGCCATAAGTTTTCCAGATATAACGTGCACCGTCATTGGTTGATTTATGGTCACCTGACAAGTAACAAAACAAACTTTTGCCCACGCGGGCAACAATTTTGAAACCTATGACTTCAGAGGGTAACAATGTATCAATTGTTGCTCACTAGTGTTGTGTGCACCACTGGCTAGCTAAATTAAGGCAGGAAATATTTGTTTACCAAAACATCTAGATCTTCATCAAAAGCAGTTATCAAAAGAAAGCGTTTAAAATGGAACCAGCTCCAAAGAAACAATTTACATCTTTATCAAGCGTGAGAGAGAGAAATTGGTAGCTAAAAAAAGAAAATGTTACTGAAAATGCTGTTAAGTGATGCTGGCAACATTTTGTGTTATGAGCAGTTGAGTGTTGGTCCATCCAGGGTTGGAACCTACAACCACTGCATGACAGACCAGAGCTTAACCACTTAGCTAACCGAGAAGTAGACGTATAATTATAAAGAGCATCAGATACAAGAACACATTTTTTAATGGCACTTTGTATGTTTGTTGTATTGGGGTTGCACTGGGTTCAAACAGCTCTTTAGTTGATGAGGCCATAAAAGTTGTTGGGCCTTCAATTGAGTTACAATGTACATGTACTATTAGTCCAGCTGCTGGAATTGAATCCAGAACCTGCCCAACATACATCGTTAATGGACTGATGCTCCATCAGTGAGCTAAAAATTGAAATTATAGTTCTGACTTACGAAATCAATGTAGTTATTTATGTCTGTATGTTTATTAACCAAATATTGATTTTTCAATACAGGGCTACTGGTTACATGATGTATGGCCAACAGTACAGAGAACAAATATCAGAGACCATCAGACATGCTGCAGAGCTGTGTGACTGCCTGCAGTGTTTCTTTCTTATCCATTCTATGGGTGGAGGTACAGTAGGTCATACATGTACATTAAATAAACCAGTTAGTTAAACTAAGGAAGATTAGTTCAGTGCTCCTAACTGATGAGAAAAACTGAGTTGGGAGTTAAGTGCCCAGAGCCGAATGCAGGGCCAGTGCTTGCAAGTTTAGTTACCAGGATACCCTGACAACCAATCAGCCCAGAGCACTGGGTCACACAATGTTCCCCAGGGGAAATATATTGCCATCTTTATATCCCACAAGTTCAACAGGAAAGATTTAAGAACTTCAAAAAAAGATCATTTATTATTTAGGAAATAATTGAAAATGTTACGAAAACTATTGCCAAACTCAGCCTTTTTCTCCATGTTCGTTTTGAATTTCTTCAGGTTAAAGTTTATGGCTTGTGGGATATAGCAACAGTAACTAAGGAGGAGCTAATAGCAACAGTAACTAAGAGGGGGAAGTTATTAGCAACAGTAACTAAGGGGGAAGAGCTAATAGCAACAGTAACTAAGGGGGAGCTAATAGCAACAGTAACTAATGGGAGGAGATAATAGCAACAGTAACTAAGGGGGAGGAGCTAATAGCAACAGTAACTAAGGGGGGAGCTAATATCAATAGTAACTAAGAGGGAGCTAATAGCAACAGTAACTAAGGGGGAGGAGCTAATAGCAACAGTAACTAAGGGGGAGGAGCTAATAGCAACAGTAACTAAGAGGGAGGAGCTAATAGCAACAGTAACTAAGAGGGAGGAGCTAATAGCAACAGTAACTAAGGGGGAGGAGCTAATAGCAACAGTAACTAAGGGGGAGGAGCTAATAGCAACAGTAACTAAGGGGGAGGAGCTAATAGCAACAGTAACTAAGGGGGAGGAGCTAATAGCAACTAACTAAGGGGGAGGAGCTAATAGCAACAGTAACTAAGAGGAAGGAGCTAATAGCAACAGTAACTAAGGGGGGAGGTAGTACTAACAGTAACTGAGGGGTGAGGAGCTAATTTTACAGCTGTGGAACTGAATTCTACTGAGAACACCAAACATGATGATTGAGAAATATATAATTTCACATTGTTAGGTACTGGTTCAGGTGTAGGGACTTACGTACTCAATCTTCTGCATGATGATTACCCTGATGTGTACAGGTTTACCACTGCCGTGTATCCGTCAGCTGATGATGATGTCATCACTTCACCTTATAACAGGTCAGTATAAATACAATAACCTATTTGTAGCATCGAAATATGCCCTGATAATTCATCCACAGACATTATCTGACCCGAGAAGAGAGCAGTTCCTGAGAGCAAAGCTTGAGGGAAACTGTGAGCTTCGAGGATCGGATAATGTCCTAGGACAAATACTAGGGCATATTTTGTGCCACAATGTTGGTTATTGTTGTTGTCATCCTTCAAATATTTTCTTTGACACTCACTTATATCCTCATAGGGGGAGTATCTGCTGATATTTCCCACTCAGAGAGAATATCGGGTCACATGACACATTCAACCAATTACGTGCAAGAATATTATTTGATGGATTATAACACCCTGTATACACAATATCCAGCTGAACAGAGAATGTTTTCCTGACCAATCAGAGTGCAGCTCCTGGCTCTTGGTCATCATAACTTCTTTTCTTTGCCATTGTAATTAATCAAGTGGAGTGCTGAGATATGGTGTTAAAATGCTAATGTTTAATCAGTTCTTTATTAGTTAAACCACCCAGTAGTTTACAACTTAGCAGCTGTGTGATGAGCCTGTCATTTTGCCCATTCATGCTTTGTGCACATGGATCTCTGTTCAGCTGGATTAGTTTAAAGCTATTATAAGTTAGGGTGTGTGATGTTGTATGAAGTATAAATTTAGGCTTTAAAATTCATTGAATATGTGGAGTGGTATGCTTGTAGGGTTTTTAGTAAGAGCTGGCAGCCGGCGAAATTCAGCATCAATCTGAATATTGATTTTTGCTGGCAACTTTACACAGATGAAGTAATGATCTCTATTGAAAGGGTATGAAAAGGGAAGTAATTGCTAACTGGTCATCCTAGGACCCCCTAACTATGCCCTGCTTGACAGTACACATTACATGCTGTGTTCCTTGCAGTGTTTTTGCCATGCATCAGTTGACTGAACATGCAGATTGCGTGTTACCAATTGAGAATCAGGTATGTGGCAGCTGACTGTTCCGTGTCGCACCTTGTGATCTTAGATGTGAAGTTTATGTTTGGTGAAGGTAGCTTTAGCCTGCGAATACAGCCATCTCACACTGGGAGTCACAATCAAAACGCATCCCCCGATAGAGACGTCTGCAATTCGAGGCCAAAAATTCCATACTGATGACGTTATGCGGCCAGGATATGGTCATGTCATTTGATTGGCTAGTATGCCAAATTATCATATACAACAGCTATTGCGCATGCGTATGTTTTGTTGTAAGGACAATATAGCGGCTGCTTTTGTTTCTGACATCAGAGGATTGGTAATAGTAGTGCTGTAAAGAAAAGGGGCAAGAGGAACACCTGGATTTACAAAATAAAAACAGTTCATATATCTCTCGCAACATGTTGATCATGCTCGAAACGAATGATGCGGGTTTCTTTGAATGCATATAGCTCTCAAAACACTTTGATAATTCAACAATCCTTGTAGTCAAACACATAATTTAAAACTGAACAGTCAGACACTGATATTTACGTCGTTGTCATGACGAGGATGGTTGTAATGTTATATATTGTGTTGATGTACCCGAAAACCAGGCACAAACCTTGCTCGGCACGACTACCAAGGCGCAATCCATTTATACGAGAAATTTTGTGTCTTTAATATGCAAGCCTAGCTCGTATAAATAGGAAATAATCCCTTGTTTTAGCCAGTGCTTGTTCCAGCTCATTCACGAGAATACAAAACCTGTGCATTGTATAACATTAAACTATAAATTTTACAATTTACAGGCTCTGGTCGACATCTGTAATAAGGTTTCAAGCTCCCTTCCTCCCTCCAAGCCAGGTAAAAAGGTTGTCACGACAACCGGACAGACATATGTCAAAGCCAAGAGTGCAATAACGTGTGGTGATGGTGGAGTTACAAAGGGAGCTGACAAACCATTTGACACCATGAATAACATTGTGGCCAACCTTATATTGAATATGACAAGCTCTGCAAGATTTGAAGGGTCCCTTAATGTGGATTTGAATGAAATTACTATGAATTTAGTACCATTCCCTAAACTGCACTATCTAGTCTCAAGCCAGACGCCATTATATACGCTTGCAGATGTGAACCTTCCCCCAAGAAGACTTGATCAAATGTTCACTGATGCATTCTCAAAGGATCATCAACTCATCAAAGCCGACCCCAAACATAGCCTGTATCTTGCATGTGCTCTTATCGTAAGGGGGAATGTCGAGATATCCGACATACGACGGAATATTGAAAGGCTGAAGCCATCACTGAATTTCATATACTGGAACCAAGAGGGTTGGAAAACAGGGCTGTGTTCTGTGCCGCCCGTTGGGCAACCATACTCACTTCTGACTCTAGCAAATAATTCCTGCATTAAGCACACCTTCCAGGACCTTAAGGACAGGTTTGTGAAGCTGTATAAGAGGAAGGCACATGTGCACCATTATACTCACATCGATGGTTTAGATATAGCTCAGTTTGATACTAGTCTAGAGTCCTTAACGTCACTTATTCAGGAGTATGGTTCTCTAGAAACAGGCATGGGAAATGTAGCTCAGGATGTTGAGAGGCTCAGAATTGCTTGAAACAGGAGCCCATTACCAGGAGCGTCCATATATACTATACCCGTGAGTCAGCGTATGACCGGTTTGAGCTATTTTTAGAACATGTTTCCCGGGTAACTGCCTTCTGACTCTGCTGCGATCGTGCATATGCTTGCCGTAATTATCGAGATTAAGAATGATCTATTGTTCTTTGAGGTGATTTTACTATCGCTGCATTGTCCTGACTATGGTTTGATTGGATTCCCAAAGTGTGGGCCCGTGAGATCTGTTCTAAATATAGCTCAATCTAGCCTGCGTCGCATCCGAACTAAGCTCTAAGGCTAAGCTCAATCCGGTCATATGCTGACTCACAGACCTAGTATGGGAGATGGACGCTCCTGGTAAAGGCTCCTGCTTGAAACAAATATTGTAAATTATACACCTATTATTTGCATAGCCTGAAAACTTGTAGTTGATCTCTCTTTACTGATACCCCTTAAAGTGGTTGTGTCAGACTATATCGCAATCCTGCCGTCGCAGTGTACTCTGGGATGAGTATCTATCTAGTACATAGCCTTCAAGAAGAATATTGGGTTTTATTTCACTGAACCAAGCATTTAGGGAGGAGACTTTTTAAAATTGTTTGTAGACAAATCTACTAAGCAGTTTTGCAGGATCACGTCATGTGCTTGTATAGCACTTAGCAACGTCATGTTGCTTCACGCTCCGAATACTGTTATTTGTATGAGCTATTGTATGCATATCAAAGACCGTTTTGGATTCTTAACATCAAGATAAACCAGTTCTTACTAACATATCATAATGTACAGTTGGGTTTTCCCTGTTGATTGGTTTGTATGTTTAACTGGCCGGGATTTTTCAAGTGCGCAATTCCTCAGGTAAAATCATTAAACATGAAGCAGTGGCAACTGCTCAACAGTAAGATCTGGCTTTATTATTAGGTAACTGTCCAGAACTATGGGGCGCCAATGCAGACAATATTCTTTTAAAGTGCCCAAATTTATTCTCAGTTGACCGATTTAGCTTGTACATTTGTTGTCCCAATTCAGGTCACCCGACTTTTCCCTTGAGTAATTGCCAATTGTTACATCATATCAACAACAACAACAAATGGAAAAACTAGAAAACACTAGGGTGCTACCCCTTAAGGGCGGAGCCTCCCCGTATAGTCCAAAATAGGGAGTACCTCCAACCCCCCCCCCCCCCCCATGTTCCATTGTGTAATTGTTCTTGGATAGAAGGAAAGTCTCAGATGAAGTAGTACATGAGTGGCCAGAGGTATAAAGGCGTTGCCATGTCTGTGACGGGACCTCGTTTCACATGGCATTTGCAAAGACAAGTGCGTGATAAATATGTGCGCACATATTCTGAACTGTTTACGTGACAAAAAACATAAGCTGAGTACAATGATAATATATCTATTCTCGCTACTCGTGACGGCACTCAAATGCAAAGACCACACTATTAATGCATGTGTCGACCTTTTGTAAAACCATCCTTATATCCTCATAACATCTGAAAGCCAGGAGCCCATTAATGGTTCCTGCCGAAAGTTTAAATTTCTATAATAGTTCTGACCCCCTCCTTATCGCCTCGGAAATATCTCACCTCGACTTCATCTGTTTTGTGTATAAAAGATATGCATTGGATGTGTTTGAGCAGATCTTCGTTCGATTATTTACGCTGTGCCTTCTCCGAATTTTAACAATTTGAAAAAACAAGCCGATTACAGCAAATTCTGAAAAGACTGGGGGCGGCCTTCACCTCCTCGAATAGTACTGGCAAAACAAACAATGCCTACCCTGAAACAATATAAACCCTAACCCTAAGACAATGGAATTATTTGTCAGTGCAGTCCTAATGGGGTCCAATAAAATGCAAGGTTTTGCCTGATTTTTTGGTCAACTAAAGTTCCTTTACAATACAATATTATTAGCTTTATTGGCACCTTAGACAAAATGTACATCCAATATAAAGCATGAGTGGAGAAAAAAAAATATAAGAGAAAAGAAATACATAACTTGTTTTATATAAATGCTGCTTAACTTTATAATATTCTCATCTTTCATTGATATCACATAGTTAAATAGAGAAAAAAGATGGAACGATCGAAGAGAAGGATTTTCAACGTATAATTTGTGATTTCCACACTTGAGAATCTATAATATAATAGTGGATTCATCACCAACATCATCCAAATCACAAACAGTACTTTTATCTCTTGGTTTGCGCAAATAACGACCACGCTCAATTGGAAAATAATGAGCCGATCTCAATTTGGTCACAGCTCTACGGGTTTCAAAATCACGAGGCCCTGTTAGGGTTTTAGGATTATTAGAGTTTTCAGAGAAGGGATACGGATTATTGGCAACTAAATAAAAAGATTATGGATTATTTGGGTTGGATTTTTTGATTACAGATTATTATCACATCGATGACTTACGGATGGATATTTGCGTTTACAAAAATGATACGGATTATTTCCAAAATTTACCCAGGATTACAGATTATTCCGACCACCCACCCTCCCCTGACAGGACCTCAATCATGCACTTGATTCAAATAACTCTCAAAAACGTAACAGATTTTAACTTTGCATGTAATTCCAATTTGGAGTTTTCATGGGTTATTTCCTTTCTCTCTTCATTCCATCTGTCCTTGTTTTATTTTTCGGGTAATCACCTAACATATTGATTTGAAATCTAAATTTGGTAGAATGACAAGATTGTAGTCCTATTTGAAATCACCTAATTTCAGTAAGTGTTAAAGAAGACTAAACAAAGACCAACCTCCCTTCTTGCTCAAATCAAGAGACTTTCAGGGCGCCCGTCAAAAGGGTTATCGTAAGGGCCGTTCATTATTTACTTTTAGGGGGGAGGGTGGGAAATGGGGGTGGACATGTTTTCTCCCCAGGAAATACGGGGGACGTAAAGTTTTTAAAATGTACGAGGGAGGGGGGTGTAATTTTTTCCCTTCATTGCAAAATATTCTTTTTATCTTTCAAGAAATATAATCATGGCCCTAACCTTATACTGCAGCAGTCCTCTCTTACGACTTGTAGTACTCTGGATTTCAAAATCTAGGTACATGACAAGAGCTTCACTCATTCCCTTATATATCATAGAAATAAAATTCATACTTGCTCAAAGGTATTGCTGGACTACCTTTTGTTCATCAGTAATAGTTCATAGTCAGTATAACAGAGTAATTGGTTAAAGTGTAGTAGAAAGGCGACGGAAGAATCAGAAGCGGTCAGATTTGCAAAGTGGGGTAGTGGGTAATTTTAAACTGAAATTTTATTAGCTATCTTAATTAGGGATGTCTCGTTAGAAGATTTTATGATGTAAATTTATATAATTTTTTTAAACTTTTTATTATTATCTATAATTATCTACTTATTTTGCTATATTGTATTTATTTTTATCTTCACAGATGAAAAGGCATTCATTAGAATGGATAGGCTGTGAATAAACAGTTATTATTAATCAGTTACGAGACATTTTCTTAGCGAGAAACTACTGCATAACTGACAAGTGGGGTTCAGTTTTTTATGACAGAAAAGAAAGGGCATGTACGTTTTTTTGACTGGGAGGGGGGATGGCATAATTTTAATTTGGTTTCTCTACAGCGTACCAGTAATGGCACCAACAATGCCACCAAGTCGAAATTGGGGTAGACAAAAATACAGTAAATGTATGAAAATGTCAACTCCAATCTCGACTTTGTGCCATTGTTCAGCACTGGAGCGGAATATGGGAAAGGCCAATAGCACAGAAATTGTGTTATGCAATTTTTCATTTGCGACTACGAAAAAAAATAAGATGACACTGAATTTCTAATGGAGCCTGAAACAACCAGAGGCTGATCAAAGCCAGGACCCAGCTAAACCACAGATTGAACTAGAATTTAGTGTGTTGCTTTTTGTGGAGGAAAACTGGAGAAAAACCCTCAGTGCAAGGGCAAGATACCACAACTCACATATGGCACTGAGTGCGGGGATCAAACCTGGGCCACAGAGGTGAGAGGCAAAGGGCTTAACCGCTGCACCACCCCGGCTCCCCAAACAGAAGCAAATTTCAGACTCGATTTAAGCTGTCGGAGTAATGGATACTGCTTGGGCAAAAAATATTGTGAGAACACGGTGCACTGTTAGTGCAAGCCTGGTTCACACCAACGACAAGTATAAGCAATATCTGCAGATACAGTACCATATTTATCATTATATACTCATTGGCACAGTTTCCTTAATTACAATCGAATCTCCAGGTTGATAAGTAGGTTGATAAGTAGGTTATTAACCTAATTAATAAATTCATGAGGTTGATAAATAACCTACTTATCAACCCGGAGATTCGTTTTTTTATAGGAAACTTCACTGAGTACTGGTATATAAGCCGGTATATACTGCTAACGAGGTCTGTAAGAGATTTACCATACTCGGACACACCTCGGTAGCATTATAATTATAACCTTTACTTATCACCAGGTGTGTAACTGATACATGAACCAATTGATCGTTTGCATTGACGTCACAAAAAAAATTGCCTCAAGAAAAAACTTATATTAGTTAAATATTTTTAATGCTGTGTATAGAGCAGGTAAAAATATAGAAATGACCGAAATTTTGGAGCAATAGAGTACTTCTTAACCGAGCTGTCGGCCAAATAATATTCGAACAATTTAGTGTAATTAGTATGCGGCGGCCATGTTGGTGTACAGCTTTAGTACACCAAGATGGCGGCCAAAAACGTACTTTACAAATAAAGCTTTTTTCCCATCAATATGATTAGCATTCACTTCAAAACACTTTAGATATCACTTTTAAAGGTTTATCAAGTCTAAAATTTGTAATTGGCCGAAATATATGGATTTCCTTGACATTTAGGAAACACGCTGACCTGGGCTGTCACAAAATTCAAAGTACTGTAACTCAAAAACAAATCACCGTATCGACGTAAAATTTTCGAAGAATACTGAGAATACCGATATCTAAATCATATTAAAATAACAGCTTCATATATCTCATAGTTTAGATTTTAGAATTTTGATGACGTCACATGCAAAGGATCTATTGCCACTAATGATCTATGCATTATTGCATATTTTGCTTATGCTTATTTGCAAGTGTGAACCAGACTTACAGGCTTTAACAAAGAGAATTTAAAAAAAAAAGCTTTTGTTTAGAGTGTAGTTTTATTTGATGTTAACAATGAGGCATCTGGTTGGTGCTTAGTCAAAGAGACCTGAAAGGCAAGGGAAAAAAATGACATTAGTTCCTCAACTATGGTTATTCTAAGCAAGGAATCTCTTTAAATAAGTATCATCAGGGATACAAAAAATACTCCAGCCAGATTACCCTTACATCGACTATTTACATGTAAGGAATTTTGATGAAAGAAAGCTAAGTTCCATTGTAACTTATTGAATCCACTCAAGATTCTAGAATAGTACCATAACTTTAACTGACAGGCCAAACAAGGAAAACATGTTATCAACTAAGAGTAAAAAATGTTCTTTAAGTTCCCAGCCCTTTCAATAAGGGCCAATAAAGGAAGTTTGCTACTTATCTACTGTCAATGTTTTTAGATATGCCCCCTACAGGCCTTGAAAAGTCCTTGAATTGATGAAGGTCCTTGGAAAGTCCTTGCATTTTGACAGATTACATTTTCACCTTGAAAAGACCTTGAATTTTTATCAAAAACACCTTCAATTTTGTTGAAACCTCCTTGGATGTTTGAGAAGACAGGAAATTGCCTCATTTTTGCCTCGAAAAGATTGTTAGAATGGCATTGTACAAACATGTCAAAGAAAGGGCATAATGTTGGGTCTAGTATGGGTAGAATTTTGAGTTCATTAATGTGTGATACTGTGGAAAAGAAGTCCTTGGAAAGTGTGGATAGTCTTCGAATTGAAAAGTCCTTGAAGAAAATATTCTGAAGTGTGTACAAACCATGTTTCAAGTGCATCTCAGTGCATTAAGTGTTTATGACTCCAATTAAACATTTAACTTGAAAAGTAATAAAACATTTAGAACTACAAAATTCCACCCTGCCAATGTTTTGGGGCTTTTATGTTCTAACATTTCGGTTTTTTGAGTGATTGTTAACACAAAATTTTGAATTGTAGTCTTTTGATCTACATGTATTTTCAGCACTGCATCATTTCTGCTTACCAAAGCCCATGTCCTCATCAGACTCCTCCTCGGATTCCGCTTTCTTTTCCTCCTTCTTCTCTTCCTCTTTGGGAGCAGCAGCAGCAGCAGCACCTGCACCACCAGTGGTAGCACCGCCACCAGCACCTGGTGCTCCAGCGCTGAGGATCAGGTCATTGATGTTGTGTCCCTCAAGAGCCTTGGCAAACAAACCAGGCCAGAAGGGCTCAACATCAATCTTTGCTGCCTTGATGAGGGCTTGGATTTTGTCAGCCTTTTCAATGCAATGAATACTACACATCAGTAATTAATAAATACAAGATGTACCTCAATAGCTGCGGTTACACTACCCCAGATAAAGTCATTTACCCAGTAAAACTGGCACAATAAAATCCATCTGGGGTTTGAATTTACTTGGGTACAGCGGTTACACTAAGACCATTGAATATCATGCCCCAGTAACTTTGTGACGCAAAGGCCTATTGTACTGTCAGATCCTCAAAATTTTATTGGCTGAACTATCTGGGATCGGCAGCAACCACTAAGACTTATCTGGGGTGCTTTAAAGGGAAAGTTCCATTGTTCTTTCTTTCGTAACTATGGAAATATACCTAGGTACGTTTTCTCCTGGGGAATTCGGTTAGACACGAATTTACCTGGGTAAATTTTCAATATACCTAGGAAAACTGGTCTAGTGTAACCGCAGCTAATAACTAATAGTCGATGCTCCAATAATAATTATTGTATCTAATAGTGTAGATGGCTCAGATCTCAATTGGAATCACATGTTATTCATATGTCAGAGGTGTGTGATCATCACAGCCATATTATTCCCAAGGCTATTTTTATATTAGAAAACCACTTGAACTTCAAAGTCAAACATTGAAATTTTGTTTTCGAGTTTTGCCTCTTTTAATTCCTTGATTTGAGTGATTTCTAAAACGAAGACTCACAACAATATTAATCAATGGTTAATGGTTAGTTATGTGCTTTCCTCAAATTCGCCAGAAAGTGTTTGATAAATAATTTCCACACTCACCGTGATAGCGATATCGTCATCGTGCAAAATAAGAGCACTATAGACGCATGCCAGCTCAGATGTTGTTGCCATCTTTTGCACTAATGTTTCTTCTTTCTAGATGGTACGGAAACTCGATGTAGGTTGCCTTGAAATCGAGGATTAAAATGGATTCAAAGACCTTAGCTCAGAGAGAACTCTACACCTTATTTCACGTTGTAGCGAAAGGAAGAATGAAACAGCGCGCGGAGAATTGTGGGATTTTTTGGGAACTACTTCATGTAGCTGCACATAATGTCCCGACACATACTGTCTCGAAAGCATCTCCTTAGTAGCCTAAGTCCTCCCTTAACCCTCCTTTACGCTCCTTAGCCCTCCTTAGCACTCCTTAGTCCTCCTTAGCACTCCTTAGGCCTCCTTATGCCTCCTTATGCCTCCTTATGCCTCCTTAGGCCTCCTTAGTCCTCCTTAGCACTCCTTAGCCCTCCTTATGCCTCCTTAGGCCTCCTTATGCCTCCTTAGCCCTCCTTTACGCTCCTTAGTCCTCCTTAGCCCTCCTTTACGCTCCTTAGCCCTCCTTTGCGCTCCTTAGCCCTCCTTTGCGCTCCTTAGCCCTCCTTTGCGCTCCTTAGCCCTCCTTTGCGCTCCTTAGCCCTCCTTTGCGCTCCTTAGCCCTCATTAGGCCTCCTTTACGCTCCTTAGCACTCCTTAGCCCTCGTTAGCCCTCCTTTACGCTCCTTAGCCCTCCTTAGCCCTCCTTTACGCTCCTTATCCCTCCTTTGCGCTCCTTTGCGCTCCTTAGCCCTCCTCAGCCCTCCTCAGCCCTCCTTTGCCCTCCTTAGGCCTCCTTATCCTTCCTTGTCCTTCCTTAGGTCTCCTTAGCCCTCCTCAGCCCTCCTTATCCCTCCTTTAAGCTCCTTAGCCCTCCTTTACGCTCCTTATCCCTCCTTTACCCTCCTTAGCCCTCCTTTACGCTCCGTAGCCCTCCTTATCCCTCTTTTCTGCTCCATAGCCCCCGTTACGCTCCTTAGCCCTCCTTATCCCTCCTTTACGCTCCTTATCCCTCCTTATCCCTCCTATACAGACAACATATGGAAAACACGATTGCACGCTTGCACGCACAGCTGCATCCCTCAAATTTCGATATGTTAATATTTTACCTGGTATCTTAAGTTTGTATCTGAAGAATATTTCATAAATTCGATTTTACGGATTTTATTTGGCATCGGATTCCCATCGATTCCCATACAAACACTGTATTTCGCGCCATCTTTGCACCCCTTTCAAAATGTCGGATTTTATTCCGCGAATTGGTCTACTACCATCTTCCCAAAGCTCGCACTAACTACGGGATCTTTAATATCAGATTTGTAGGAGTTAGAGTTGGAATACTATTGATTATAGCATTAAAACATTACGTATAAACGCCCTGAAAAGAAAATTGAAAAATGAGCTCCTACTTAAATATTAATCTGCCTATATATAAATGCTACCTATACTTCTGTCCACTCTCCCATCATATTAGAGTGATTTTTACAAACCCGCGAAACCCGCTAATTTTATTGTTTTCTATCGTGTATATTAGACTATTAGATGTTAACAAGCAAGAATTGTTTCACGGGTTTATGAAAATCACTCAACATACATTCTACCCTAAATCTATATCGTTCTGCCTTCTTCGCACATTATCCGGCCGTAACTACTATTTATTTTCATACCCCTATTTGTTTGTGTCTGTGTTAGTTCATGTACCTAAAACTTAGCAATTTAATTCTACCAGTCCTGGTCATCTTCACTTGCACTTTATCCGTACATTTTTGCACCTTTACTTATATATGGTAGCCTAGCTAGATTAGCTTTTTAGTTATTCTAGGATATCTGTACTTTTATTTATGTAAATTAATCACCGTACACTTCATGATCACATGTAACGCATGGAACAAAATAAAGTTGTTGTTGTTGTTGTTGTAATGCAAACAAGTTGGCACTTAACATGCTTATTGGTTCCCCGGGGGGGGGGGGTACTCCTGTTTGTGACGTATTATGTATGTGCCGCCCGGGTGGGTCAAGGTTTTGAGCTCAGTTTGGGCAGGTAGGGTCAGGGTTTTGACCTGATTTGGGCAGATCAGGGTCAGGATTTGAGTATAATTTGGGTGCAGTCAGGGTCGGGGTTCAGTATTTTTTAGGCAGTTCATTTATTTTAGCTACTATGTCAAAAAAAGACCTTCTGTTGCCGCATTTTTATCGCCTGCCCACATGCAAGCACTGAGGTTCCCATACATCTTGACGTCGCTAATTTTATCTATGTACTTCATCTGCTGATTTGTTTACCCAATGCCACGTCTCGACTTGAAATGTTCCGTATTTTGCATGAAATCCCGGTACGCGGTATACCGGCCAGGATATATATCCGACCGTGTTTTGAAAACAATTTAAAGAAGGGGCAATCAGTGTTTTTTTTCCCAAAAAGGGGGCAATCAGGGTTTTGGAGCTCGGATTGGGTCAAATAGGGTCAGGGTTTGAGCCTCTTGGCCTCACATACATACCCATTTTTCATGTAAGTACCCCCCCCCCCCCCCCCCCCCCCGGGATTGGTTCAAGACAAAAACTAAACACTGTCTCACCAACTGTTGCGCCTTTAATAAATAATGTCCCCATAAGGCAAGTCACAACAAAATCTCTAGGGGTACATATCGATAAAAACCTAACATGGGCACCCCATTTTCCTCTCAGCTTTATCGTAACCTAGCTAAGAAAGTCACAAATAAATAGCAGAAAACCTAAAGAAGCTTTTCGGGTATTCGGTTCCTACACATTACCTACAGACCCCTAGGTCTTTGTTTTAAAGATCTTTAAAACGAAGACCCTGGCGATAAAGTACTCTGTATGTAATGTGTAGGAAAGGAATACCCGCAAAGCTTCTTTAAAGTTTTCTGCTAATTATTTGTGGGGGTCTTCGTTTTTGGTATTCGTTTAGTAGGTCTTCGTTCTTCGTTTTGTAGGTCTTCGTTTTATAGACACCAATATTGGGGTCACAGCTAAGAAAATTGCTTACAGTATTGGAGCTTTGAAACGTATCAGACCATACGTCACCTTCAACAAATTGTTAACACACAGTGTATAATGCTTAAAATACAGCCACACTTTGATTTTTGTTGTCAAGTGTGGGACAATTTTAACAAAGGGCTTAACGATAAATTACACGAAGAAACTCCAGAATCGCGCCGCACGAGTTCTTATTGAGCGCTTCATATGAGGTATTACCAATGCCGAGCAATTATTCAAAAAGCTGGGTTGGTAGAATCTCAAAACTCAACGTCTAGCTCATTTGGTAATGATGGATTTTAAGTCCCTGAATGGTTTAACTCCAGAATACCTCTCGTCCAAATTAATACCTCGCAATGAACTGACAAACTATAATATCAGAGATTCTTCCAACAAGCTTGCTGTTTCGCGTATAATAGCTACCGCGGAGCGGTTTTATGGAACAGCCTTCCTTACGACTTACAACTGAAACGAGAAATCTCTTTTGGCATTCAAAAAGAAAGTTATAGTTGCTTCGACTTCTCCAATTTCTCCTAAAAACTTGTAATGTCTTGCATACGTGGTGGTAGAAATAATATCGAAGAACAACTAGCCATGCATTGTGCCGGGTAGCAATCTCGTGTCGCATAGATCATAACTGGGCATAATTATACAGTTGTGCAATCTGTGCAAATTTAAAAACGTATTCATGAAAGAAAACTCTTGCAAGAAAACGGTGTGAAAAACAATGCCCAACCCTTTCCTTATAAAAGAAAAGCTTCATACCGCAGCTTGAACATTTAAGCTGTCAAAGCCGTGTTTGATAAACTACAGACTCCAAAGTTCTCTTGATTAATGTGAAAATACATGTCTAGTAATTTTTATTGCCCTCGTAATATTAGGAAAAAATATTGAGGAAAAAAGGTACCCTCGACATGGAACCCTCGATATACTACACTCGACCCTCAACCAAAAGGAAGACTCCTCCAGCTCACTACAAGCATGAACCGCACTTCCATCCGGCCCACAGAATGCTTTAGGGTGTGGCAATATTCGTACCCTGGTCCCAGAGGTTTTCTAGAGAGAGAACAGCCGCGGCGATCAGCCCGTATGTTTTCTTTAGAAAAAACTTATTCCCTCTCAATCAATTCATCAACAATAAAAAACATTGTTGCCTTCAGTTCTAATCATAGTTCATACGGATAAATTATTCAAACTAAAGTTGATTTTCCATGACTGTGGTTTTAGTCGTGAAACAAATCTCAAAAGGGCGCGAAAACTACAAGACAAGACGCGCCCGCCCCAACCGGATGTAAAATATAAACTTCCGGCTTTATATTTTTGTTTTTGTTTTCCAACTAAAAATGTGCCATATAATAAACATCTTATTAATCTCATCCGCTCGGTCTTTACGGGAAATATCAAACCTCGGTCTTTTATGTACGAACCTCGCTATCGCTCGGTCCGTACTGTCAAGCCCTTGGTCTGATATTTTCCCGTAAATACCTCGCTCTCGGTTAATAAGAAGTTAGCAATGCACCTATCAGCGGCTTCCCCGAGGGGTCGACCTCCGGGCTGACCAGGGGGATTGTAAAAAGACAGAAACAATCTTGACGATTTCCCCCAGGGGTAGGGGAATGATCCCTTTCAAAGTCCCCTGGTTAGGTCTTCCACGCCACCTACAAGGAATAAGGAGGTCTAAGGAGGCATAAGGAGGGTTAAGGAGCGTAAAGGAGGCCTAATGAGGGCTAAGGAGGGCTGAGGATGGATAAGGAGGGCTAAGGAGGTATAAGGAGGCCTAAGGAGGGCTAAGGAGGTATAAGGAGGTATAAGGAGGTTTAAGGAGGGCTAAGGAGTGCTAAGGAGGGCTAAGGAGGGCTAAGGAGCGTAAAGGAGGGTTAAGGAGGGATAAGGAGTGCTAAGGAGCGTAAAGGAGGCCTAATGAGGGCTAAGGAGCGCAAAGGAGGGCTAAGGAGCGCAAAGGAGGGCTAAGGAGCGCAAAGGAGGGCTAAGGAGCGCAAAGGAGGGCTAAGGAGCGTAAAGGAGGGCTAAGGAGCGCAAAGGAGGGCTAAGGAGCGTAAAGGAGGGCTAAGTAGGACTAAGGAGCGTAAAGGAGGGCTAAGGAGGCATAAGGAGGCCTAAGGAGGCATAAGGAGGGCTAAGGAGCGCAAAGGAGGGCTAAGGAGCGCAAAGGAGGGCTAAGGAGCGTAAAGGAGGGCTAAGGAGCGCAAAGGAGGGCTAAGGAGCGTAAAGGAGGGCTAAGGAGGGCTAAGGAGCGTAAAGGAGGGCTAAGGAGCGCAAAGGAGGGCTAAGGAGGGCTAAGGAGCGTAAAGGAGGGCTAAGGAGGACTAAGGAGCGTAAAGGAGGGCTAAGGAGGCATAAGGAGGCCTAAGGAGGCATAAGGAGGGCTAAGGAGCGCAAAGGAGGGCTAAGGAGCGCAAAGGAGGGCTAAGGAGCGTAAAGGAGGGCTAAGGAGGACTAAGGAGCGTAAAGGAGGGCTAAGGAGGTATAAGGAGGCCTAAGGAGGCATAAGGAGGGCTAAGGAGCGTAAAGGAGGCCTAAGGAGGGCTAAGGAGGGATAAGGAGCGTAAAGGAGGGCAAAGGAACGCAAAGGAGGGCTAAGGAGCGTAAAGGAGGGCTAAGGAGCGTAAAGGAGGGCTAAGGAGCGTAAAGGAGGGCTAAGGAGCGTAAAGGAGGGCTAAGGAGCGTAAAGGAGGGCTAAGGAACGTAAAGGAGGCCTAAGGAGGCATAAGGAGGTATTAGGAGGCCTAAGGAGGCATAAGGAGGGCTAAGGAGGTCTAAGGAGTGCTAAGGAGGACTAAGGAGTGCTAAGGAGGACTAAGGAGGCATAAGGAGGCATAAGGAGGCATAAGGAGGGCTAAGGAGGTCTAAGGAGGCCTAAGGAGGCCTAAGGAGGCCTAAGGAGGCCTAAGGAGGACTAAGGAGGCCTAAGGAGGACTAAGGAGGCCTAAGGAGGGCTAAGGAGGTATAAGGAGGTATAAGGAGGCCTAAGGAGGCCTAAGGAGGCCTAAGGAGGTCTAAGGAGGCCTAAGGAGGCCTAAGGAGGGCTAAGGAGGGCTAAGGAGGCCTAAGGAGGCCTAAGGAGGCCTAAGGAGGGCTAAGGAGTGCTAAGGAGGCCTAAGGAGGGCTAAGGAGGTATAAGGAGGCCTAAGGAGGCCTAAGGAGGTCTAAGGAGGCCTAAGGAGGCCTAAGGAGGGCTAAGGAGGCCTAAGGAGGTATAAGGAGGCCTAAGGAGGCCTAAGGAGGCCTAAGGAGGTCTAAGGAGGCCTAAGGAGGCCTAAGGAGGGCTAAGGAGGGCTAAGGAGGCCTAAGGAGGCCTAAGGAGGCCTAAGGAGGGCTAAGGAGTGCTAAGGAGGCCTAAGGAGGGCTAAGGAGGTATAAGGAGGCCTAAGGAGGCCTAAGGAGGTCTAAGGAGGCCTAAGGAGGCCTAAGGAGGGCTAAGGAGTGCTAAGGAGGCCTAAGGAGGGCTAAGGAGGGCTAAGGAGGCATAAAGAGGCATAAGGAGGGCTAAGGAGGGCTAAGGAGGGCTAAGGAGGGCTAAGGAGGCATAAGGAGGCATAAGGAGGGCTAAGGAGGGCTAAGGAGGCATAAGGAGGGCTAAGGAGTGCTAAGGAGGACTAAGGAGGCATAAGGAGGGCTAAGGAGGGCTAAGGAGGACTAAGGAGGCATAAGGAGGCATAAGGAGGTATAAGGAGTGCTAAGGAGGCATAAGGAGGGCTAAGGAGGCATAAGGAGGCCTAAGGAGGCCTAAGGAGGCATAAGGAGGTCTAAGGAGGCATAAGGAGGGCTAAGGAGTGCTAAGGAGGCCTAAGGAGGGCTAAGGAGGCCTAAGGAGGTATAAGGAGGCCTAAGGAGGCATAAGGAGGGCTAAGGAGTGCTAAGGAGGACTAAGGAGGCATAAGGAGGGCTAAGGAGGGCTAAGGAGGACTAAGGAGGCATAAGGAGGCATAAGGAGGTATAAGGAGTGCTAAGGAGGCATAAGGAGGACTAAGGAGGCATAAGGAGGCATAAGGAGGGCTAAGGAGGTATAAGGAGGCCTAAGGAGGCATAAGGAGGGCTAAGGAGTGCTAAGGAGGACTAAGGAGCGTAAAGGAGGCCTAAGGAGGTATAAGGAGGCCTAAGGAGGCATAAGGAGGGCTAAGGAGTGCTAAGGAGGACTAAGGAGTGCTAAGGAGGGCTAAGGAGCGTAAAGGAGGGTTAAGGGAGGACTTAGGCTACTAAGGAGATGCTTTCGAGACAGTATGTGTCGGGACATTATGTGCAGCTACATGAAGTACTTGCCGATTTTTTACGAGCCCACAAAATATAGCAAATATAAACATAATATATGCGTGAATTTGTACTTTGGTCGATTGCCGCTGGGCATTGAAACAAAAGACGCTAACGCGTGGAGCGAAGGGTCAATGTTTTTACATGTATAAATAGAGAAAGCATTTTAGTCTTTTCAGTGATCATGGCCATGGACGATTGTGACGGAGAAACAAAAACAGCGTTGCTGTCTGTGATAGAAGAGTGCCTCGCTCATCCTGATAAACAAAAGGAGTTCATTGATGAAGGGACTACTGAACTACTTATCGGCAAGTAATGGCTAAAGCGTGACTACTAGGGATCGCGCTTGGGATCTTTTGCCCCCTGGGGATACTCCAATATATAAGCCATACGGGTATGTCGCCCCCAAGGGTGTTTTAGTCTGAAATAGGGTCATAAATTTCGCATTTTTAGTCAGGAATAGGGTATGATCTTGACAGGGAAGTGTGAGACTGCACATTTTCATATATTTCTCTTATGAAATAGAGTATGGAAAATCTTATATTTTGGTCTGAAATCACGGTGGGCACAAACGACCATAAAAACGGCATCAGTTCTATATTTTAAAAAGTTTTCAATGCAGACGATTGACTTTTGGTAGAAGGATGTAGAATCGCAAAAGGAATATAACCTGATTTTTTAAGCTATGTTACTACCATCGTGACGTCACAATGACGTCATTTATCAATTTGTAATACGTTTCTTGCAACTGTTCATTATCTCTAAAAACGAAATGTCGTATATTGTTAAAATCTACTCGTGATGAGAATGAAGGAATCGAAAACCCGATGTCGATTGGTTAAGGAAATCAAAAGTTATGAAAGTTTGAATTTTGTCCATTTTCCCGCCAAAATTTGGGGGGAAATAAACAACACAAAAGCATTTATGAAAACATCGCTTCATTCAATTTTTAGAGTTGTAAATATTGTTGCATGACATTTTGTCCAATCATAAAACATGTTGGTGGCTAAAATCGTATGTTTTTTGAATTTTGATTTTTTGTCCATAACCGGCTTAAAATTGAAGTCATATTTTCGGCAACGTCATTATGACGTCATACTTTTTTATACATGCCCTTAGAAAAAAATCCTTTGAGTGATTTTCGAGTTTTAGTGATGAAATGCGCTAGTCTGGCACTCAAAACCCACATTATTTTCTTTTCTTGATTTTTTAACAATAGGCAGCCTTATTTAGGTATGACACCTGACGTCACTAAATACGACGTCATAGCAACAGTCATTCCTCTATAACTTTTGCTATAATAGTCGTAGAACGTTCAAATTTGCGCCAAAGGAATGTGTGTCATGAAGGCCCTTTGATGGTGTAGTCTGTTTGTAACATCTATTAAAGGGGGAATTTTACCAAAAAAGGAGGCATCACTTATGACGTCACAACAACGTCATCATACTAACATAAAACACCTAAAATATGTAGTTTCATTTTGTTAACAAGTCACCAACATTTCTTCAAATTGAGACTATAAGTAAAGAAATGGTGTTAATTTTAATTATTTGTCCACGCTCACTGATGCCGATTTTGACGTACTTTATGCCTGACGTGAATAGGGGTCAGGGCGTTACACTCCCACCCAAAATTCCTGCGAGTACTCCCCCCACCCCCACCCCCCCAAAAAAAGGCCTTTGGCTTTCCAGCAGTCATAGAACATTAGTAAGTAACTAAATAAGTTACCATACCTTTATTTTACCACAGAATCTCATCACAATACAAGCTGTGCTCTTCCTGAGAGCTGTGCAATAGATAATAATTACAATTAATAGATAAAAATATATACATGCATCCTCAAGATTTACGTAAGAATTAAAGAAGAAACTGAGGCTTTGTGCACTAGTCACGACATAGTGGGGGAATTTGTAAATGAACTCTGGTAATCTTAATTAATTCCCCTGGTAAGATAATTTGGGGCTAAATCATTGTTTATTTTATACATCAAAACTGCTTTATGCAGCCTGGAACTTTGTGCATTCACTTTACAATTCTTAAGATGACAGTGTCTTTATAATAATCAGTAACTTATGTTCTTTCAACTCTGCAGAGCTGTGCAAGTCCAACAAAGGTCTGGGTATAAAAGCTTATGCTGCTGCAGCTTTGGCTGTGTTGTGTCACCAGAATAACTCAGCAAAGGCTAAGATAGTTGGACAGGGTGGAATATTACCACTGCTTTCTTTGTGTAGTGCAGTAAATGGAGAGAAAAACAATTTGAGTAAGTTTGGTAACTGAGTTGCTCCAATGTCAGTGTTGACAATTTAGGTAAATTGGAGCGATTGCAGAATACCCGACCACAGCAAGGGACCCTGCTAATGTCTGGAAGTAAGCTCACAGGCCACAGTATTACCATCATTGTGCCCCAATAAATCATTATAGTTTATTCTCACGGGGTACTCTGTCAAAGTTTGATAGAGTTCTCTCTGTGCTTTTCTTTAAAGTGCACCTAACGTTTATTTTATCATCATCAATATCGATTTTACATCAAGTTTTGAGTACCATATTTACCCGTGTATAAGCTGCACCCGTAGATAAGCCGCACCCCAAGTTTTGAAGCTTGAATTTAGGAAAAAAAGTTTTTTTGAAAAATACAAAAAATAATTAGAAAATCTTTTGTCCGAGTTCATAAACGCTTGTACTTGATGGCAAACTTCTTAAAAAAAAATTGTTGTTGGAGTTCATAAACACTCGTACTTGAAGCAAAACTTCATCAGATTGTCATAAATAAATAATCACAACTTTAATTCGATCGAATATGGTTCAACTTGCCTTGTCATTTCTTGTGTATATTTTAACCTGCAGTCTTTAAATCACTCCAGAATTCTTCCGCATTTATTCCCCAATTAACTAACAACAATTCCAAGGAACCGCTTTCCTTTAATCGCTAGAGCAAGAAAGGTTTTCTGACAAAACAATACTTGCACGAGTAGGTCAGGTCTGCCATCTTGGATTTTCATTAACTAGTGCCAATCTCCCACGTGTAAAATTGCGAAGAATGCCTGGTTGTTTAGATGCATGCTTTGACAAGTGCTGCGAATCAGCATGTTTTGGAAGGTAAATAAGCTTAATCACGTTTAATTATTCACAAAATTCTAATATATTAGGTCTAAGGTAGGTCTTAGAAGAGTTTTTGCTTTAATTCTTTCAATTTGTGAGTGTTTTTTTAATGATTATGCTTAAATTGCTATATTACACGATCTTTCTCTGTTATTTGTTTTACTTTTTCTTCTTCTTTCAGATGAAAACAAATGGTAATTTATGCGATTTTTTGATACCTTTTCTAGGTGTTCCCGTAGAAAAGCCGCACCACCGATTCGAAAATTTTGGGTGAAAAGGTGCGGCTTATACACGGGTAAATATGGTACTTCTGTGAAGAAAGTTTTGGTTTATAGAGAATACTCTAAAAAAAATATGTTCTACGCTTGTTTGAAATCGTGAAAATGTGACCTTTCCTGACCCATGACCGCATAAGTAAAAGCCTGGGTCGATCCCTGGGTAGACGTCATATAATTAATTCGACTTTGCAATAATTTGAACAAATACTTAACATGTTGACTAAAATGACTTTTTTCTTTACTAACAACTCGCAAACAGTGTATATTCTCTATACATTGATGTTGTTGTGATAGAAAGATACCAATGATGGAGAATAATGCATAATTTTAATGAGATGACGTCAACCCAGGGATCAACCCAGGCTTTTGCTTACTCAGTCATGGGTTAGGAATGGTCACATTTTCACAATTTCAAACAAACGTAGAACATAGAGTATTTTCTGTAAACCAAAACTTTCTTCACAGAAGTACTCAAAACTTGATCTAGAATCGATATTTATAGAATGAAGCTACTGATATTTGTGGCTATGCATCAACGTGTCTACGCATAAAAATGAAATGTTTGTTTTAATAATTTCCAAAGACTGTATAAGACCATGTACGAACAACGTATAGCCAGTAGATGGGTACACCAAAAGTAGAAGAGCTAGTGGAGGGGTATTCTGCAATCTAATCGATAAATTTAACTAAATCAGTTAGCTATTTAGTTGACTTCACCTAAATTAGTATAACCACAAGACCAATGGTCACAGTGAAATTAGGGGGTGTTGAACATAAAGTTCAGTTGAAAATATAACCGTTGACCCATACAAAAGTATACTAGTCTAGACGTTTTCGTGAGACGATCAACCCCAAGTCAACATCTAGACAGTCTATTGGCACATGAAATTTCAAATAAGGTTACATCAACTATTAAAATTGAAGGTCTCTGTGCAAAAAGGGCATAAGTGTCTATGATCACATTCTACATTCTCCTTTAATTTGTAAGGGAGAATTTAGAACGTGATCAAGAGTCACTTACACCCTTTTTGCATACAGCCCTTCAATTACAGTAATTAGTGTTTTGAATATCTGTTTAATAAGAGAAGCAATAGAGGTTATATGTATATATGTATGTATTTTTTCATTTCTACTGTTATGTTTCTCGGAGAAACTAGCTACTCTCAAATCTGAGTAGGAATAAAGTTTATGATGATGACCACCAATCAATCAGTGACTTTATATGTTGCAGTTGAAATTGACCATTTAAGTTCAATTTGACCATGAGTCAAAACAAACTAGTTCAATTTGACCATCGGTCATATTCAACTAGTTCAATTTGACCTGGTCAAACCAACCTAGGTCAAATTGACCCAGGTTTCGCTATCAATGATTCTAAAAAAATTCACTCTCCCCTCCCTTCCATCCCTCCATCCCTTCCCTCCTCTCCTCTCTCTCCCCTCCCATATACTGACACGTTATACCTTTCATTCAGATGTAATACCACGTACTGAACTCAGAGGGATTTGAACTCAGCAGCTCTGCCTTGACACACCCAGTTTTCCACTGACTTAACACACTGCGCCACACAAGCGCTTGTTGGTTTGGAAGCAACATTGATTATATAAGTAACTTAAACCAGAACCCAGATCCTCTCGGGTCAACACTTACATGAAGTAGTAACCCACATGGAATCTTTCATGAAACTCCCAATTTGTTTTGCTTTAGTTTGCTTCAAACAATCGATAATCATGTGAACTAATCCAAATCGTACCTCTACATTAAAAAAAACCCTAACCGTCAACAATGTGTGCTCACTAATTTGTTTCAGTCAAATTAAACTAGTTCAAATTGACCATGGTCAAAACAAACTAGTTTGTTTTGACCGGGTCAAATTTTGACCCATGGTCAAATTGAACTGAATGGTCAATTTCAACTACAACATATACATTTTATTTTGTACATGTGCAACACCATGAAAGCCCCTTTTAATATTGTTGCATTTAAAAAAAATAATCTTTAAATGAGAATAGAATATCATTGGGACAAAATAATGTTCTACTCTTTTTTAGGTGATCTATCAAGTATCGAAAGACTTCTTGCACATGAGCAGTCTGCAGCAGTTTTGCAGAAACTTGCATTCCAGAATGCCGCTTGCCAGAGTGAACTCGTCAGTGTTGGAACTATTCGCTATCTGGTCAAACTCTGTGATGTATTCAATCCTGCTGGTGACCATGGCAACTGTTGTCAGGTTAAGCATGAATATAGTAAAATAGCTAACCAGTTATTTAGTGACCTTACCAAGGGTAAGAAGCTTATTGGCAAAGTGAACAAGCTGTGCAAAGAAGATGTTGTCAAAGCAATTGACAATCTAATAGAGACAGGTAACAATAATCAATTATGTACATCGAAAAAGGGATTTTTCAATTAATTCACATGACTATTGAAGAAGTGTTGTTTAGTGACTTAGCCCTAAAAAGATAAATTAGTGACTAGCCCTAAACACCCTAAATTAGTGAGCACCCATTGTGGATGGTTAGGGTGTTTTTAAATGTAGGGGTAGGGAAGGGGTTAGGGAGGGGAGAGTGGTCAAAATTATTTTGCAGGGGAGGGGTGGGTGGGTGGGTTATTTTTTTATTATTTGCTCACCCCAAAAAAAAACTAAACTCCCATTTTTTTTTTATGAATCTCCCAAAAATAAAATCCTTTTTTAGAATCTTGGTTCAAAAATATTTGCTCCAGTTCAAAAATATTTGCCCCATTCATCAAATTGCCCCACAACATATTATACATGATGGCCTGTATGCAAAAAGGGCATTCCGGTAAGTGATGGTTTGGATATAAACTTTGCTTGTACATTGTTTAGATTAACAACGTTTGGCCAGTTAAGATATCCCTTGAAAGGAAAAAGAATAATTTATGTGAGGCTAAAACTAGCAGCAAAGAGATTTACAATAAGGGGAGGGGGAATCAGGTAATAAGTTTGGGCATGAAAAACAAAAATGCTTACATTTGATATAATCAGGCTCAAAATAGTTTCCTTACTCTTTGTACTCTGATACCAAGCTGGAAAGCTGTCAGAATAAGGAACTAACTTTTTGCAAAAGTGACTCAGTGTAAATTAGTATCATAACAATATTATTGGACATCACTAAGTTACTGACTTAACTCATGGCTGAATGAGGTTTGAAAGAACAAGAGGAACCATTAAAACATTGATACATGTAATTCACATTTAACCAGTCTCTCCAGTACTCTGACAAACATGAAATAATAATGGATCTACCAGTATGTTTAATTAAGATATGATGTTTCCCCGGAGGGTCAGTTTACTTACCAGACGAGGAGATGTAGTTCTTCGAACTCCTTTGTAGACTGATACGATCAATACATATGCAGATCGCGCCTGCGCGCGGTCTGGGTACCACATTAAAAAAGTTGTAGGCGTTCCCAGCTTCCTCTGAGAGAGTGGTGCGGAGGTAAAGAATGACAGTAACAGGGAGGGGAGGTACAGCATGTCCTCTGGCTGGGGATCTGTATTGATCGTATCAGTCTACAAAGGAGTTTGAAGAACTACATCTCCCCATCAGGTAAGTAAACTGACCCTCTGGGGAAATATCATTTCTTCTTCACTCCTTCTCTGACTGATACTCACAATACATATGCAGACTTCGTAGCATTACTGACATAAGTACTCTTGGTATAAGGTGATACTTCATAAAGAATCAACAATGTTGCCATATTTATTGTTAGAAACTTGTAACTTAACCAAATATAATTGGAACTCTAACAACACCATCTGTAATTTTAACGATTCTATAACTATTCAAGCAGTAACAACCTGTAATCATCTGGTTGTAATAAACAAAACCAAAACCAACAATAAACAGGCCTAGCCTTGACAAGTCGTTGTAAATCTCAAACGACTATATGCGTAAGGTATTCAGATGGACCCTACATTCAGGACTGTTGTAGCAAAGTCCCCCCTGTTAGAGGGTCTATGATAAAACTGTTCAAATGTCTCTGCTGAGGACCAGTCAGCCGCCTCTTGTATGGTTTCCAGTGGTAAGCCTGCTTCTGCAGCAGAAGTGGTGGAAGCACTCCGGGTTGAGTGACCGATGAAGCATTGATCAATCCCTGCCAGCTGCAAGGTCTTTCTAAGCCATCTAGAAAACGTCTGGCTTGTGATTGCCCCGTAAGGTCTAATTATATGAAATCAGTAGCTGAGATGATTTCCTCACGGCTTCCGTTCTGGCTTGGTATGCCTCCAGGGCCTTGATTACACAAATGCTCTGGTCATTATTATAAGCTGGAAGATAATTTTTATATTCTCCGAGGAGGATGTCCCGGTCTAGATGTATTCACATGAGATGAATAGAAGAAATTCCCAAGAGCTAGTTTTCTTAGACATTGGGTTCAGATCTAGCTTAACCAGTTCATCAGCGACTGGGAGTTCCCCAAGGAGAGACTGTCCAACTGGGACATGAGCTTGTGAGATTGCTGATTTGTAGACCGCAATCGTCTTATATTCTAGGTCACGCTGCACAGCTATTTCAGATAGGAAGGTCAGGACCTTCTCTACCGGGGCTGAGACTGGACAAAGACCACGGGTGAGACATCACTGTGACCAGGCCCTCCAAGGTCCCTGGTAGCGTTTCTGAGTTGATTTGGACCATTATGCCAGAAGTATCTTAATTACTTCTAGTGGGAAACCCACTGCTTTGTAGGATTGCCCGATATCGGCCATAAAATCAGGTTGAGTGAGTGCCAAAGTGGATGCACTATCCCTGGCTCTAAGGGTAGATATAGAAGTGACTTCTCCTTGAGAAGTCGAAATGGGGCCTTTGTCAGCATCAGGCGAATCTCTGGATACCAGGACTGGCTCGGCCAGTCGGGGGCTACCAACAGCGCTGTTGCTCTGTCGGACCGGATCTTCTGAAGTACACGAGACAGGAGTACTACTGGAGGGTGAATGAAACCCTTCCAGTGGCTCCAGGCCTGCTGAAAGGCATCTACTGCCAATGCCCCTGGGTCCGGGTGATGTGACACATTTATCGGCACCTGATAGTTGAGGCACGAAGCAAAGAGATCGATCTCTGGGACATAATATAGGCAGGTAATTTCTCTGAAGATCCGGCTGTTGAGAGTCCATTCTGTGCGAGTGTTGGATTCTCTCGACACTGTTCGCTTCGACATTCAACACACCTGGTAGGTGCCGGGCCGTTACCCGAGTGCCTTTGCTCAACAGAAGAAACCAGATCTCCAGTGCTAGGAGAGACAATGAAGGGGAACATGTTCCTCCCTTCCTGTTGACGTAAGCCACTGCTGTGGTGTTGTCCATCTCTAGGAGGATGTGACATGGGGCAGTTGCCATTTTTCTTAGAAAGGATTGAAGTGCCAGCAATGCTGCCTTCAGTTTCAGACAGTTTATATGTTGTTGTGCCTCCAAGACACCCCAACGTCCTCCTGTCGCCGTCCAGTCGCAAGTCGCCCCCCGACCCTGTAATGATGCATCGGTCCTGATGGAGAGATTGAACGGGGGTGAGGTGAGATCCTGCCTGTTGAATGTGTGAAGTGTCGGAGACAACCACCATTCCAGCTCTTTCTGCAACGGCCGAGACAGTTCTATCTTTGTTCTCACCCTATGTTGTGGACTGTATGCACTTGAAGACGTTGCAGAGAGCGATAATGAAGAGGTGAGGCCCACAGACCTATCTGGGCTGCGTGGCTCATGCGGCCTAACAAGCTTGACAGCTCCCCCAACGACGTCTCCTGTGACCTGATTAGTTTGCGGCAACAGTTCACAATCCTCAGGATCTTTTCCTCAGGCAGAGAAATAGTCATCTGAACCATATTTAGCACTGCTCCCAGGAACACTAATTGATTGGTTGGGGCCGGTGAGCACTTTTCCTGCTTCACAATAAATCCCAGACTGGATAGCATATCCAGGGCACGTTGGAATATTGTCCTTAGCATCTGTTCTTGTTGGTGAATGATCAATAGATCGTCTAGGTAGATCACTGTCCGCAGTCCCTTGGAATGCAGCTGTGCTACTATCGGGCACATAACCTTTGTGAACACACGTGGAGCTGTTGTGAGACCGAAGGGTAGACATTGAAACTTGAACAGTGTCCCTTCGAACAGAAACTGAAGGTGCTTTCTAGACTCCGCACGGACTAGAATTGAATAGTATGCATCCTTGAGGTCTAGTTTCATAAAGTCTTTCAAGCGCAGGAGAGACCAAGCCATGCAATATGAATCCCCTCCATTTTGAACTTTTCTTTCACAAGATACCTGTTCAGGGTCTTCAGGTTGATGACTGGTCGAAACTCCCCAGTCCCTTGACCCCTTTTCCACTAAGAATATTGCTGACATGAATTGCTGCGGATGTGGTTCACCACTCTGACAGCTCCCTTTACCGTATTTGACCGCGTACAAGCCGCACCCTGCGTATAAGCCGCACCCCCACTTTTTGGTTTCAATCTAACCTCAAGTTCAAATTGAAAACTTAAATGAAATATACTGCGTATAAGGCGCACCCCGAGTTTAGAACATCACAGCAAAAAATATTATCTGAGTTTCTCTCAAAACTTCAAACAACTGATTCTTTTTATCTAAAATACAAATGTTGTTAAAATAAACTCCTCAAAACTTGGTCCGACTGTACTGCAATCACACTTTGTCTTCATCGAACGCAGCTGCCATTCATGTGATCTAAGGCCCGTTTCAAACGTTGTGCTATCGCCGTGTCGAATTCAAAACAAAGTTTATTCTCGGACACTTTAGATTTGTAACAGTTATCGCTGCTGTGGTATCAAGTTGATTTATAGTATAAAGTGCGACTTCAGTTCGACATGTGAAATTCTACGTGACTTTTTGCTAAAGTGTAATTCAAACTATCTAAATTCACAAAGAATGTTCAAGGAAAATGCTTACCTGTTATACTATAATAATCGTTTTCATCGGTTTTATACGTGGTTTAAGATAGATATACATGGTCCAAAAAAGGCTCGGGGAATATACGAAGTTTCAAAAACATTTCTATGGAATGTTTGGCTTACTGAGCGCGCAAATGTGAGCCGATCGTAATATGCTAATTTACATCTCTTGTGCATTTGTTGACGTCGTGAATTGACGTAGATTCAGAATTCTCACTCGATCCTGCTCAGTTAAGCTTGGTAGAATATTCAAAACATGTCTCTGTTGAACAAGTTTTATAAAATGTTTTAAAAGTTATGTTTTTTAGATTGTTAGGAACTTAAAACTATTCTACTGTAAAGCAATTCAAACACCCGAGGTAGACGAGATTGCACCATTCTTGCGAGTCATGTCGATTTCTGTCTCCCGGTACTGCGTAGTCTCGTGGGAAAATTTCTCTGGAACATAAAAATGTCAGAGTATCGGATTTATTGATCACAAACTCAAAGAAATAAGCATTCTGTCTTATGGAACAATGTCCTTAGACAAAAGCTTACGGTTTAACACGGTTTTCCGTCTTAGGGAACAGGTCTTTAGAAGGCAGTGAAGCGTTCAGATCAAAACTGACAGACATAGTGTAATAACATGATTCATTTGATGGGAAATTTTGGCTAATTATTTTATTTTACTCGAACTTAAATCTGAAAAAGCCCGCTTATAAGCCGCAGCCGGACTTCAGGGAGGAATTTTTTACTTTTTTCCAAAATGAAAACGAAAATACCCCACGGCTTATACGCGGTCAAATACGGTAATATCAGAGACTGAATCGCCTCCATTAAGAGACATTTTGGTTGGCCCTTCCGGACCACAGTTGCTCGTGCCCGCCATTGTCGTGGGGGTCTCACAAACGGGATTCTGTAACCCGATATTGTGTTCAATGTCCACTTGTCCGTTGTTAGCATTTTCCAGTTTGGTAAGAAATGTCTTAGCCGACCAGCATTGCCACTGGCCGAGTGAGGGACTGAGGGAAGGTTTGGTAAATAGTCAACTGCTGGTAGATCGACTGGTATCTGTCGATGTTCTTGGCCCTGTATTTGACTTGGTATACTTGTTTCCAGGGCCCCCTGATCTGTTTGGGTTGGACCATTTCCTTTTCCTGTCGGAGAAGTTAGACCAACCCCGCCCCCTAGCATGGGTGGGGCTCCGAAAGGACCGCAAACGGTTGATAAAGGGGTGTGTTTCCCTTGGTTGGCTTATGAGCTTCGTATTTGAAGCACTATGGTCATGCTCAAACCGTATTTTCTCATGAAACTTGTGGGGAAAGAGATGCTTGTCGGTTGGAATCCCCTCCCGAATGGTTCTCTTACCAATCTCTGTGAGACAGTCAGAAAAACGGTGTTGCCGCCAGTTATTAAGCCTTGCGTTAGCGTTTCCCAGCATAACAAGGGCGTCCTCTAGCATATCTTTAACCACATCAGGGTCTGGTCCTCCCTCATCATCACTGCCCTCAGTCTGGGGTGTATCCAGTGTAGTCAAGGCTGCCAATATTGGCCTAGCGACAGATATATATACGGCTTGTTTTTCCGCAAGACCTTCGTCAAACACCAATGTCTCCTTGGTTTTCAAGTATCCATGGCGTTTCCGTAATTCTTCTTTCATTCCAGCCTCCATAGTTGGAGCAACTAAGAAGCAGTCAGTACCTTTAATTGCTGGGTATGACTCAATTAACTCCTTCCACTTGTCCTTGACCAAAGGCTTTGCAAAGCCTTGGTAGTTAAGTCCAGAAGTTCTGGTGAAATCTCCACGGGTTTCTCCATTGAGAAGAACCGGTCACCTCTCGTGGATCCCACAGAAGGCTCCTCTGCTGCTGGCTGTGGTACAGCAGGTGTTTCTGGGCTGGTAGTCCCAGAACTTGTTGCAGTGGCTGCCATTACTAGGCCACCAGATGCAAAAAAAATTGCCATCACTGCCGGCAAAGATCTCGCGACTGAGTCTGCAATCATCTTTTCGATGGTCTGTTGATCGTGTGGTACAGCTCCTGCCGATAGGATCCGGGCTGACTCACTTATGTTGTCTTAGAAGACAATACAAAAGGCGGTCAATGACTCATGCCTTATCTCTTGTAACTGAATCCATCGATAAACATCCGGTTAAATCGATTGAAAAACAGCCTCCTGCTCCTAACAATTGCAAGGAAAACGATCAAAATACAAAAACTTACTTCCTCTGTTGTCTTGTTGCCCTTTCCCGGTGAGACAAGCATGTATTTTGATGTAAAATATGTGACCACACACGGGAAAACGTACCTTAACGAAAATCCGTTCGAACGGCAAAATAAACGGGCAATGAACGGGCAACGAACGCTTTTAAAAACTGTTCGAACGGTCTCTCAAAGCGTTCGAACGGTCAGTAAAAAAATTCGAACGGGCACACTAAATTTTCGAACGATTTCCTGCAGGCGTTCGAACGGCCTGATTTAAAACTCAAACGACTTGTCCTGACCGTTCGAACGGATTGCCCTGACCGTTTGAACGGTCAGGGCAAGTCGTTCGAACGACTTGCCCTAAATTAATGTTCGAAGAGTTCAACATAAGCATTCAAACGCTTTCGCATTAATGTTTACACGACTACCGAACGGTATGAATTCTACCAAACTGTAACGAAGGCTTTGAATTTCGTCGAACTTTGAGTATATTTACCGCAACGAGAAATATTATATAAAAGAGAAATATAAAAGAGAATGAATGACACGGTTGAATTCAGTGGCGGCGCAGGATTGAAGTGTGAAGAAGCGAACTGATTCATTACATTTCCTCTCGTCGTTTGCATACTAATGATCGTGAGACTGCTTTCCTCTCATTGGTCAAACTCCTCAAGTGTGACAAAATATGTGACACTGTCACGCGTCTGTGGTTTTATGCTTTGGCACGCGTTGTTGAGAAGACCTTAGATCAACGTGAGAGAGTCCACAAACAATTTTAGAGGGCAGATACCAATAACTATTGCGTTCCGTGGATAACTAAACCCTCTCAATGATAATTCGGTTTAGTCAATTTGCTATAAAAAGGTTTCTCGGGTGTCAATCAAAAGGAATTAGTGTGGCATAGAGCTAGGACGTGTGACAGATTTCCCGGAATTCTGACTACAGATTCTCAACTTACTCTAAACAGTGAAATGTTTTCCAAATATATATTATAATGTGCAGAGTTATTTTTATTCATTTCAAACCGAAGACGTATAGATCAGTATCTCGGAAGTGTGAAGTTTTATATCGTCAACTGATTTGCATACAATTAGCTTCCAGAGTAATGTTTGCTTCGAAATTTTAGAAATTCAAAATTAATAAGCACTAAAGCAAATGTTTTGGAGGGTTATTTTACTTAATTGAATAGTTTCCACCTTCATGAGTAAAATACTTTCATTGAGCGAGTCGATTGCGATCGCACTATAAAACAACTTATTTAAAACACGTAGTTCTAACAAAATCTTTAGCTTCGATTGAGTATTTGAATGGCTGTACATCATACAAATGGTTGAGTGCATCGTTCGAACAGATTGCTTGTAGCGTTCTAACGGATTGCTTGTAGCGTTCGAACGGATTGTTTGTGGCGTTCGAACGGATTGCTTGTGGCATTCAAACGGTTGTTTGTAGCATTCGAACGGCCACGTGAAACGTTCGAACGGATTGAGTGGATCGTTTAAACGGGCTAGGAAAAAATCCAAACGGTTTTGTAAAACGTTCGAACGGCTTATAAAACCATTCGAACGGTTTCTCAAAACGTTCGAACGGACACCGAACGGTCTCTGAACGACTTTTTAGGCCGTTCGTTTTTCACACGAAGGTACGTTTTCCCGTGTGTGGTCACATATGCTGAAAATAGCTTTAGCAAAAAGTTGTGGTCAACCGAAGCATGCCACAAAAGAAAGAGGGAGCTAGGAATGCTTACAACGTTTTTAATGTGGTACCCAGACCGCGCGCGGCCACGATCTGCATATGTATTGTGAATATCAGTCGGAGAAGGAGTGAAGAAGAACAGCATTATCACAAGGACATTAAATTAACCTTAAGAATAGAATGGAATGTAAAAACAAGTTAACTTGTCAACAAAATGCCATTTTGCAATGCAAGCAAGCTGTAGCAACGGCAAGCAATATGGAACTAAGGAGGTAACCTAGCCAACCTGTCACACTGATTTGTCAGTGGAAGAATACTTACCTACATTGTACATGTAGCTTCAACCTCCAACAGTTCCCTTTAAATCCTGGCCGTTTGTTGATCCCACAAGCAAACACAAAGCTAGCAATGCGAGAACTGACCACAAGGGCAAACTCGTCAAAACATGACAACCTCAGGTGGAAATATGCAAGCAATGCAAGTACTGTCATGAGGGCAAACTCACCAAGCATGGCAACCTAGATTGCAAAATTGCAAGCAACGCAAATACTGGCCATGCGGGCAAACTGGAGTGTGCATGCCCTAAGGAGAACTAACCACTGACCAGTACTCAAGCTTATCTCCCTGTTAACTATGATTATTAAACAGACTGTGTCACTCTGCCAAATTGTCACTTATACCCTTTTTTCACACAATCCATTACATGAAGATTATATATTGTGTACTTACTTAGTCATATACATATAAGTTTTTGTGTGTGGTTTCATTAGAGTACAGACCAGCCACCAATAATCGTTCTTGGTTTTGTTTGTGTTTAGCAAATAAATGCTAAATGTATGATGATTATGATGATTTTGATCTTGATCTTGCACATCCAACAATATTATTAGAACATTGCGGGTTTTTTTTCAATTAATTATCTTGAATTTTCCAGGGGCTGAAATAAATATTGTGAGTGGCCATTTCAACGATATTTACAGCATTGAGTTGTATGACACCACAACAGATAAGGATGTACTTATTGCTATGGAACTCATTCACAAAGGCCTGGCTTGGCCTGACTTGAGTCAACATGATGTCTGTAGCTCTGAGGATGCTGGGAAATATGTCAAATTAGAGGTATGGATGAATGGATATTCACTTAAATCTGTGTAAATGTGTGCAAATAATATACCATGAAACTCTTACCATCATTATATAAATTAAAGTGCATCATAAGCCTTTAAGCCATTTATCTTTGATATCGATTGTACATGAAGTGGATAGTCCAATGGTAGAATATTCCTTGATTTGGGTGTTACATCTATGAGATATAAAGGTTTATATTTCCAATATTCCAATGTTGATGTCATCACCAACATCACTTATTTTACAAAAGCATGCTGGTAGAGACAAAATATTTAATTACCTATTGTTAAATTCTAAGTTATATTTGAAGCTTATCAATTGAAAGTGATTTTACAAAAAAAAATCTAATTTCGAAAATAGCTTATTCACAAGCACAGAGAAATTCAGCAAATGTCGGTGATGACATCACATCATTAGCATATTGGAAATATAAACCTTTATATCTCGTAGATGCAACACCCAAATCAAAGAATATTCTACCGTTGGACTATCCACTTCATGTACAATCGATATCAAAGTTAACTGGCTAGGGCTTATATGCACTTTAATATCGTGAATTAATTGAAGGGCTGTGTGCAATAAAGGCATAAGTGACTCCTGATCACATTCTGGATTCTCTTTAAAATTCTTTGTTTTCTAAGGGAGAATTTAGAATGTGATCAGAAGTTACTTATGCCCTTATTGCACACATCCCTTCAATTTTGGTATCAAAAATATCAAATCAAATATTTAGTTTTCCTTCGGATATTGAGGCTTATTAGGCTTATATCAGATGATTCCTGCCAATGATCCGAGCATTCTCCACACACACTTCTTACTACATTCATATATTCTATGCACTCAATGCTCAAGTTACACATTCGTTTTTATGGAGGGAGGAAAACCGGAGAACCTGGAGAAAAACCCTTGGAGCATATAAGGGTGAGAATCAAACTCAACTCACATATGATGCCGCATCTGGGAGTCGAACCTGGGCCACAGCAGTGAGAGGTGAGCACTTACATGCTGTGCCACCCTGCTCCCTCCCAGTATTAACTAAGAGTTCATTGGCAAGTGCATAGTTACTTTACCCTAATCACCCCAGGGCTCGAAATTGTGACCGATACGGTCACGAATGCGACCAAATTACTATCACTTGCAACTAAAACTTTTCCGGCAGTCGCAAAATTTGTGACTACTGTAGTTTTTGCCTAAATAAATGAATACAAACTTTTCAGCAAAATCATGCACCATTTACCTTCATTTTCCCATCTTTATTTTCCTTTAATCAAGTGACACGAACCTTCGCTCAGATGCCATTTTAAAGCAGTCTCTATTCAAAGTATATCGCTGGCACAGCTTTTTGCCATAAGACCTCTGGATTCTGCTTTTTTTGCCGACTAAGAATTGTGAACTTGCGACCAAATTTTCGTAACTAGTCCCAAAATGGGACTAGAACTTTTGTTTAATTTCGAGCCCTGCACCCTGGTGGTTGGGTGACCCATTACTTGGGCCAGGCCTTCGGCCGAGGCACGAGTCAGAATTCGCAAGTGTTTATTATTTTTATTTTTTGTGTTGCTGTTTGGCACCAGTAACCAATCAGATTACACAGGAGCCCATTGTTCGATTCCCAACACGTGACAGGATCAACCAATCAGATTCTACACCCACCAGATCTTGGTTTGTGGTTTATATTTATAGTGTGTCAAGCCAGCAACGGAGCGAAGATTCAGGGTCATACTTAACCATTATTTTGCTGAAACCAAAGGTTTCTTCGAATGAAATACCAAGACGTTCAGTTGTTCTAGGGCTGACATGACTTTTAGGGGCTTTCGATGGAAAATTCTTACATTTACGAAAGGGATGTGGCGATCTCAGATGGCTAGTCTGGCCGGCCGGAGGAGGAGTGATGGTTTGGTTTCGATGGTTTTGGTCCAATAATCCACGGAAACAGAAAGAAAATGCCTGAACTGCTGCATCTAAATGTCATAGGATTGCAGTGTTGCGGTGTTGATATTGTTGAAATGCTCTTCATTACCATCACACACTGTGAGGAGGTCAAATGAGGGATTTTGATTGTTTGCAATGTAGGCTGTTTACCGCACGCCAAGTACTCTCCTGAAATACTCTTGAGATTATACAACTGGGAAGTCTTGACTAAACCAGTCAACCAATGCCGAGCTTTACTAAGACTTCAACTCAAGTGTCGCAAAACCTGGAAGTGAACAGTGATTGACCCTTGTCTTTGAACGCGAACGGAAATCAGAACTGGTGAGGTTGAAATATGTGTGTTTATATACGCACACAAATCTTACTTGTCCCTTGATTGTAATTTGAACTGGAAATGAAATCGTCCGTAAATTGAACTGTATGTGACTTTATACCGACCATTAGAAGAAAATTTAAGTTAAAATCGTCAAAAGAATAACAGAACGGCAGACGATAGAATTGACCACGAATTATACCCATAAACAGAACTGGATATGACTACCGTTTTAAAATCGAATTGGATCGGTGAAAAGAATAGCAGGATTTGTCGTGGAAAGCCGTAGCTATAAACCGAACTATCATGAAACTAGAACTGGAGAGTATAAATTAGGGCTCTGCCCACAGTATTCTTCGCAGCCATTTATATTTATGCTTTTTGTTTGCCGACGATTGATATGAACGGGCTTCAAACTCTGGCTTTGTCTTCTTATTTTGCTGAACTGCACAGAAGACCTTGAAATTACCGTTCAATAAATCTACCTTAATTTATCCTAAAGAAAGCTTTGATTTATACCCTCGAAGATGGAAATGTATTTTCTCTACTTCGCCTTCTCTTGCCGTTAACAAAAGGAAATGGACAATCTGAAATCTACAATGAAGCTACAATGTTTACCGTCTCGTTTTTCTCGGCCAATGGAAATCGAGATACCGTGGCGCATGTAATCGTTTCGTGGGCAGAGGTTTCTCTCGGCGGCAGGAAAGGGGTTGGGTGGAACTTCTCGAAACGAGCGATAGTATTGGTCTACGCAACAATAGAAAACACTCTAACCATTAGAAAGTGCAGTACAAAAACCATAGAAGTATAGTATTATGGGTGCAATCAGAATACAGGTCTCAAGAGGTTCCATGCTACTCGGAGTAGTGAATCAATTATCCTGCTCCCCTAGCACAAACCATGTACACACAAATATGCTAGAACTCCATGTATTAATTAACCTATGGCTTGGTGGCCCGAGTTAAGGCCAGTCAGGGCCTCTTGTTATAATTATTTGGTGGTCAGGGGTACTTGTTATATTTTTAGGGTTTGCAATTGGTGTTCCGCTATTTTTAAAGGTCTTCTAAAATCTGGTGTGTTTAGAGCCGGGTATATAGGTCCTCAAGTTTAAAAAGATGCTCCTAATCAAAATGAACACAGCCCAATTGTGACATGAGAAAATTTACTATCACAGATCTTATTCAAGGACCAAATATTAATTTAGCGTTTTCTAGGTGAGGTATTTTCCAGCTTTTACAAAGAGCATCCTAACCATTTCAACCCAGATTTCCCCCATCCCCCAGGCCTTATTGTCTCCTAATTAGTTACCCGGATCAATCACGGTTTCTGAGAAACTCCCCACCCCTCCCCCACACTTCACCCTTACCTTTAATGGTTAAGGGTCATTCCACAGTATTTTGAAACCACACAACAGTTTTTTTTTAAGTATTTAAATGTTCTGAAATTAGTTAAAATGTTAAAGCTAAGAGTCTAAAGTTTACTTTGTGTGAGTTATTATGAAAATGTCCTGCGGCATTTATGCATAATTATAAATTCTTCTGCAAATATGGTGAAAAGCTGTTGCGGAGAAGACAAATGTTTTTGTAAACCAAAAAAAATCTTTAAGTTTGAATTCCAAAATTGCTCATTGGACTTAAAGTTCTTAAGATGTTTTTTTAGAGAAAATATTAATATGCTAAGAATTAGTATTTGGAAATAAGTACCTACAGTAGCCTGAATTTCAGCCGTCTCCTCTGGGTTCGTTCCTCCCGAGAGAGACGTCTGAATCCAATAGCCGATAATGCCGTCCAATGACATCACTACCAGAAAACCTGGTAGTGATTTTTGATTGGTTCATATTCTATAATTTTGCATAATTATAATAATTATTAGCCGAGAAGACGGCAGCTTCACTTTGGACTCGCGATTGTTGATCGTTGAGTTTCAGTGGAGTGATTGTCTTTGAATTCGTAAGGAAAACATCTGGAAATGGATTGAAAGTGTCCTGCACAATAACCGGCTGACTAACCTGTAAACATGTACATTTTAACGCGTTGCGTCCGCGGGGTTGTTGACAATCGATTATTTGTTCGCACTCGCAGTGGTAAAGAATGTCGCTACTCTCTTCAAGGAACTGTTCTCTCCCGTAAAAGAGTCTTCGTATTTCTTCGAAAATTCTCCATTATCCTTTCATGTTTTTCTACTTTTCTGTTGCATCATTTACATAGGTAATATCTTGTAGCTGTGTCGATTCGAACGGCAGATCGCGAAACATGTACAAAGATCCACGGCAAGACAAAGATCAACTGTACGGCTTTGCCTCCAAATATAATATAACGATTTGCTGCTTCGGAAAGGCTTTAACAACATAAGAGGAACTTGAGAAGCAATTGGGATGGAGATATATAATATAGGTAACTAAAGGCTTTTATTTTGGTCGGCATAATCTCAAATAAATATTTCTCACGAACTCTTACTAACGCCATGACAGTTTATTTGCATAAATAAAATTGTTAATCCGCCTTGACGTCACTGGACGGCATTATCGGCTATTGGATTCAGACGTCTCTCTCGGGAGGAACGAACCAGAGGAGACGGCTGAAATTCAGGCTAATAAGTACCTAGAATTTCGCATTCCAAGATCAAAATGTCTTCTCCGCAACGTTTTGATCCCCTAAGTTTTCATTGCAAGAAGGTAAAAAGCCCTATAATGTTCAAACTTTCCAAAGTTCTAATTTACAGCTTCTGTAATATTTTCCCATACAAAAGATATCAAGATGCCCACAGGTTATTTTTGTTATGAAGACATTTTTGTTGCGGAGAAGACATCTATAATAGAAATACTTCAAAAAGCATTCTTCTATCTATCTAGATATAGCTTATTCTACTTGTTTTCCAAATAAGTACAGAATAGGCTTTCTAAAATAGAAATTTAGAGAATTGTATGACACCTCTATAGCATCTGGAGGCCTGGAACTAGTAGTCAGTAGACTGTTGCATTGTGGGTATTTTATCTAGTCAACCATCTTTGATGAGCTTGTCTACTGTGATCAGACTTAATTTATTGAGATAGCCATGTCAAGCAGCACTGAGAGGAGTAGAAAATATATCTTTTAGCCAGCTTCTTAAAAGTGGCTTAACATCAAATACCTGAGTTTTGTTGTTATTTCACATTAGAAACTTTTTGTCTTCTCCGCAACGTCTTCTCTGCAACAGGACCAAAACAAATCATTACCAGATAGTAAATTCAAAGAAGGAAAATTAAAAGTTTTTTGCACTGAATGATATAGTATTAAATGCTCTTTTACTTGAATCAAAGAGGCATTTGAGATGCCACATAAATTCAGAGGAATTTGAACTTGATTTTATAGGGAAAAAATGCAGGTGTTTTCTGAGTCTTCTCCGCAACAGGAAAATATTTGATGCGTGTGTCTGTCCATAAACGTCAAGAGTGAATACTCTCAGTGTTTTATGTAAACCTATTGGGTATCTACCTAACACAAATGGAAAGGTTGTGCTATTCTTTTATTATTTTTTCTGCACTCGATTTTATGTCTCTGATTTGTCTTCTCCACAATGACGGATTACTGTGGAATGATCCTTAATCTTAATAGAACAATGCATGTCCAAGGGAAGGGTGGGAGGGTAGTCTCCCAGGAACCGGAACTGAGCCGTTACACCAGTGTTTATATCCAATACAAACCAACACAAGGTTTTTCAGCCTGGCCTAGTACTGTATTGAATTTATTTTAGTCAACCTTGTTAATTGAATTAATGTCATACGTGTAGGACAAGAATGCCATTTGGAATGACATTACATTGAGAGAGGTGATTGACGCAGGCCATTTTTGGGCTCATGTTGGTGGAGAAGCAGTACATAAGAGAATTGAGGAAATCCAGAAGTTTCTGTTTTCTCAGGTAACGTGTTACATGTGCAAATGTGTTACCACTTTTAATATATTCACATACTTTCATGCACATGCCACATGCAAGATTATCCAATCACATACAAAAGTGGCTCATCAAATAAACAAACGAAACCACAAATGACGAGCCGCCTGTACATGTATGTGATTGGATAATCTCACACATGGCACATTCACAAAGGTATGCAAAAACATTAAAAGTGGTAAATAAATACAATATTATTGCATGTCATGCTGCAATTTTTGCAGCCCTTGGCCTTTAAGTGTATAGTTTCAGCGTAACATACAAATTATAAAAATAGTCTTTGTATTGTCTCCAAACTGTTTCTGGTTGTTATTGGTGTTGTTTTTGAAGTTTCCCTCAAATATTTTCCTCCCCCCAGTCATAAATAATAGAAAGGGTGGAGAGTTGACCTCGAAAATCGATTTGGGGAGCCCAGCCAAAAAGTTGAACAAGTTGATGTTTTGAAATTATTATTTATAGTTTCAAAATGGAAGAACAATCCATGGACTTTACACAGGATCAAAATATATTTTTCTAAAAGAACGATCATCAATCAGAATTTCTAACAAGACCTGTGAAACAACCATAGGGGCTGATCAATAATCAATCAATGATCAATATGAAGACCTTGGTGGAAAAACGACCTAAGTAGTATGTTTAAAGCAAATTATTTCTTGTCTAGCATGCTAAGATATTACTTGAAATGTAACAGGAATGAAATAGGGCTCAAAATAAGCAAGTCATCAAGCCATTTCTACAGCAAAAATATCTATATTTGTTTTGAAATTCTATATTGTGGGGGGGGGGGGGGGGGGGGTGGAGATAGATCTAGAAACAACATTATCGCACATGCTCATTGGCTGTACGTTTCGGCGGGAAATAGCTTACCGCTTACAAATTGGATCTCAAACAGACTTTTGCTCTCTCTGAAGTCGGACGCCAAGCTGGAGAGATGGTTGAAACAGTGGAGGTTCTTGTTGGAATGGCAGACTAATATTTCGAAAGAGTGACTCTGTGTATAAAAGTGCCATTGGACATCATTAAGTTGCCAGCTTAACTCATAGTTGAATGAAGGACTGTTTGACTAAAAGGCAATTTGTTATAAATCGTTGGAGATTTACACAGTCACGTCTTCAGGTGAAGCAAACTGTTAATGTTTTGGAGCTAAGAAGGCCGTTTCGGTAAGTTTTGTGGTCTTAGCTTTCCAAAGATAGTCGTGTCGAGCCTGGTTTGTGCTTCACCTGGGGACTTATAAAATATTCTTAAGACAAATTCTTAAGACGAAACTGTATGGCATTTCCCTGTCAAAGAATTTGCTGTGTACCCACAATTCTCTTTGGCCCGTGTTAAGTCTGAAGGGATTCGGGTCTAATCCGTGTTAGCTATGGGGATAGGTCACGAGAATTTTGGAAAGATTATAGTTTCAAACAGCAAAGTGACTAAACTCTGTCGGCCAATGATGCAATAAATCTGCTTTCCAATCAAAATAACTGAAAGTGTGAAAACCTAAGTACATTGTACTTAAACAATGTTTCTTTGTGACTGGTGCACTATAGCGTGAAGTGATTTTTTAATGAATGAAAGGGATTTGAAAAATATATAAAATAAAATCAGGAACAGACCTTAATGAAAGACTTGAAAAACCCCAAAGAAGCCATAACAGATACATGTACATGTAGGAGAGGCAAGAAAAAGCTAAAGTATATTATTTTTCAAATGTTAAGTTTTTTTTCTACAGTCAGCATGTTCACATGAAGGGCTGTGTGCCACAAGGGACCAATATTATTGCAAGTGCCGTTTTCAGGACGTTTTGTCTTGTAAAGGGCACTTGGTGGACCCGGTCAATCCACAGGTCAAATTGGAATTTAGCATGTTGGTTTTTGTGGAGGGAGGAAAACTGGAGGACACAGAGAAAAACGCTTGAAGCAAGGGCAAGATACCAACAAACTCAACTAACATATGGTGCCGCATCTGGGAATCGAACCTGGGCTGCATAGGTGAGAGGTGAAGCAGTCTTAACCATTGTGCCACCCCCAGCTTCCGACTCAAAGGAATACAGTATACATAATTATTCTTAATAGGTTGTTCTTTGTCCAAGGTCTTAAATTTTTATGTACATATAAATTACACAGCTGATAGCGTCTGATTTTTCCCCAGGAGATGCTGCCTGTCTCTGGAAGGCCCCAGCCAGGAGACATAGTTTGTGTTTCAGAGACCATAAGTGGGCATAAGGATCTATACAGGGCTTGCATCATGGATGTCACATCTTCAATACAAGGAGTGAGAGCCAAGGTCTTTGCCATAGACAATGGCTTTACAACAGTTGTTTCAGGGTCAAGCCTGTTTGTCTTGCCGACAGAGCTGTCTCAGTTTGCACCTCAGGTATATAGCTGTCTTTGACAAGGAGGGTGTACTTGGGTACTATGTATTTCTAACAGGACCTGAAACAACCATATAGAGGGGCTGATCAAAGTCAGGACCCAGCTGTCCACAGATTGAATTGGAATTTAGCATGTTGGTTTTTGTGGAGGGAGGAAAACCAGAAAACCCAGAGAATAAGTCTTGAAGCAAGGGCGAGATACATGTATCAATAAACTCAACTCACATATGGTGCCATATGTTCGGTAGCCTGCATAGCAAGTGTGTCTGGGTTTTTTTTCTGGTTTTTCGCTTTTTTGGCTGTGCGAGAATAGGGCGAGCGCAAAAAATAGAGGGAGGGGGGAGGGGGGAGGGAAAAAAGGAAACGCTTGCAGACAGACCCTGGGATTCTGAAAACCACCTACTTGACCTTTCACGCCTTAGTTCATTCAATGACGTTAGAGCTGTCAAATGTTGACAATGGAAGAAAGCGTCAGAACAGGGGAAGAAAAAAATTACTTCCCAAAACCAATCTGCTTGATGTGATGTCGAACAACTCGAAGAATCCAAGTGATAACTGTAGAGTCTGTGAGTGCGATTTTAAAGTGAAATTTGGCAATTTGCTTAAAGAATTAGGGGTACATTTCCTCAGAGAATTTGTTCAAACCGTCGAAATTGTTCAATCCATCCAAAGATTGCAGTGGTGTAATTCTAGCAGATATCTGTAAGGGAACGGGAATCGAGGTAGCTGAATGAATGGCGAGCTATATTCGGATAGGGTTTGCAACCCTTGCACCAGGAAAATAAGGAACCTTGGAACTCTGTACTGGCTCATAAAGGGTTCAATAGGAAGTAAGACTCCCCAAAAATCGAGAAACCCGAATTCCAAACGCTTGCTAGAAACTCTGGAAAGCAGCAGCTCCTGTCGAAAGACAGTTCGTATGAATTCTCCGGTTGTTATATAGGGAAAGCTTCACGTATTAAAGTCTTTGATATTTGGTGTGGCAAGACTCCAAATAAACGCAAACGATAGCCTAGAAGTTGTGCCTCAATATTGATGATCTACCAGAAGGCTCATCTCATATAAAACGACTAAATCCTCGCTCGGATAGGAAATTGAGCACCCGATTCAGCACTTCCTCGAAAGATTCCTCAGCAGTTTACAGTTTTTGCACTCAATCTGAGTTGATTGTTCGAAGCCCTGCACACGTCAAAATGTAATTGATGGGTGTCAATCAAAGTACTCAAGCCGCGCCAATCAGAAACCCCGTTCGTGGACAAATGGGGTTTTCAGAATCCCAGGGTCTGTCTGCAAGCGTTTCCTTTTTCCCTCCCCCCTCCCTTTATTTTTTGTGCTCGCCCTATTCTCGTGCGGCCAAAAAATTGAAAAACCCGAAAAACACCAGAAACGCTTGCTACGCAGGCTATATGTCCGGGGATCGAACCTGCGCCACAGAGGTGAAGCGTTTAACCGCCTCCTGGTTAGCTCTGACAGTGGTTAAAGTGCCTATGACCCTTCTTGCAAGTTTTATAGCTATGAACCTTCGAAATATTTTGATTTACCTTTGTGAACAAACTTTTGGCTTACAGAGAATACTCAATGTTCTACACTTGACCTTTCCTGACCCTGGGTCGATTTCTGGGTAGACGTCAACTCATTAATGCATTATTCTCCATGATGCCTTTCTATCACAACAACATCGAATTATAGAGAATATACACAGTTTGTGAGTTGTTAGTAAAGAAAAAAATCTTTTTAGACAAAATGCTAAGTATTTATTCAAATTATTGCAAAGTCTAATTAATTAGATGACATCTACCCAGGAATCAACCCAGGCTTTTTCTAACGTGGTCTTGGGTCAGGAAAGGTCAAATTTACATGATTCCAAACAAGCATAGAACATAAAGTATTCACTGTAAACCAGAACTTTCTTTACAGAAGTTACTCAAAACTTTTCGGAGGTTCATATAAGCTATAAAAATTGCAAGAAGGATTACATGCACTTTAAGCCCTGGTCTGTCATGTTGGAGGTTGCGGGTTCAAACCTCTACCGGAATAACTGAGTAGAAGATGCTGCCTTTGTGAAAGAATCTAGTTCTCAAACTGCAAATGGTTAGACATTCAGTCTTCTCAGATTCCTTGTTCATTAAGCATTCAGAAGTCCACGCTCGCCAAACACGCAATTGCCATGAGTTACACATTCTGAAATGTAGTACTGCTACTTCCCAGCAGTCATATTTATATAGAGCCACTATTAGTTATGGAATTCTCTTCCAATGGAACTTAAGAAATCCAACCTGTTATTAAAGTGTTTAAAACTCCTAAAAGAAAACACAGCTATAATTAGAAAACTGGCCCAGAGCTCAAAGTAGTAATAGCATGCATATTAACCTGTTTAAGATAAAGAAATCAAATCTGTATAAGTGTTACACTATTAGAAAACTGGCTCTATTAATTCAGATTAAATAGCAATAGTGATGGTAATTTTATTAGCCTGTCTTAGCATATTGTGTGTGGTTTAATTTTAGATGATGATCAGTAGTATATAGTTTCACAAAGACAATAATTATCATAAATTGGCCTGAAAAGGCCTAATGGGGAGTCCAATAAAGTGTATGTGTGCTATGCAGGCTGTTTAAAGAAGGGCATACTTGGTATTTGGTAATTTTTGACAAGAAGGTAACAGTGGAAAATGCCTCATCAGTAGACTAAATTGACTTGGTGCCATAAGGTTTCACAGCTACCAGTAGTTATTTATATATCTGTGAGCACCTCTCTGGTTTATCTTTTCACATGTTCTTGTTGTAGATCTCCCTGTGTTGCCTGTCTGGAGTACAAGCTCCACCTAAGAGTGCTGCTGTCTTGCAATATGCTGCAGGTTTGTTGGCTGATACCTTATACACTTGTAGATAAGCCACATCTATTTATCCAAAATCTGCGTTTAAAAATGATAATGCAGCCGATAGACAATGGCTTTACAACAATTTGTTCATCAAACAGTCAGCACATGCCTGTATTTGTCAATAAAAAATTCAGGCCAGTCTCTAACACTTAATAAATTTATTCACAGGTGCTTTGAGAAATCTTAGCCAGGAGAATCATAATTTCATCTTATACATCACCAATGCCGGGGGAATCGAAGCTCTTTTGAAGGTTAATAGCATATGAAACACATACATTTGTACACTGTATTAAGCAATCTCCTCTATATCTTAAAAATTTCCTAAAACTTAATACATTCCATGTGTGTCGCTTGTCATCAATAAGCGACCAATTTTTAGTGTTGTAATTTTCACCACCATTCTCTCTTTCAGCTGTGTACAATCCCTGTTAAGCATGTATTGGTGCAAGCTTTAGGAGCTCTGAGGAATCTCTCGTTTGGCTTCACACACAGGGCAAGAATTGGCTATCTTGGAGGAGTGCAGATCTTGCTCGGTATAAATTTACATCTTACTTGAATGAAATAATATTTATTTTAAATTCATCAAGAATATAAATAATCCTGGTCTCCAAGTACTAGATAAAGAATGAATAGACGATCTTTATTGGTTTTACAAACTCGAGCTGAAAGCACTTATAAAACGTCTAGATGTAGAGTCATGTTTTCAGTTATTTTGGCGAAGAAAATCGAAGCAAAAGTTTATGTAAATCAGGACGAAATCTCTAGTAGAATTAAAGATGTTTTATTAATTTCCTTTGTTTTCGCTTCATGAATTATTAATGAGTTTGATAAGAGAGCCATACATACCTAAATAATATTCAGGTATTAAAAAAGTACAATAATGGCATAATTATGAACTAAGGTAAGTTAAGTGACTAGATCCAGGCTAATATGTAGTTGTACAAATACTCTCATTCTAATAGGCCACACATATAAATATTATTGAGCCCTTTTTTTAATGCATTTACAGGGAACGAGCCAGGCTGCGCCATTGCACCATTCCCGCTTTCAAAATACATTTGTCCCTTGAAAAAAATACAATGGTCAAATTGACCCACTTTAGCCGCTTCCAAAGGAAACTAAAATGCCATTTCACTCGCAAAATGGCCAAATTGTCCCTTCTGTCTCAATCCCTGCATTTATACTTTCTGACTCTGAGAATGATTTCGGCAATAAATTCCATAGCTAAGCCCCATAATAAGACAAAAGTATTTTCTTACAAAGACACTTATACCTACAATAGATGAAGTAAAACTACAAATAATGTTGTTGTCTATCGATTCCAAGAATGGCAACAGAATACTCATTACAATTATAATCTTTTAAATTATTTTAAAGTTGGGCTTGACCAGTATTTTAAGTTTTTGTTCAATGCTTATGCAATATTTTTTTGGGGGGGGGGGGGTTAGGCTTAAATTTGGGGGGGGGGATCCCATATAAAAGTGATGTGGACACTCATCTTATAAAAAAGAACCTTAAAAGGTATGAGATTGAATGTGGTTATGTAGGATACCATGCAATCCCAAAACACAACATTAACTGACATTTGATTCAAATGCAATTGACTGTAAATAAAAAAAAATGCGCTTATTTTCTGACAAATAATCTTCTTTTCTTACTTTTAATACTCTAAAAGATGCCCATCAAAATAATAAGTATGTGGTTCATCATGTTCAACAAGTGTTCTGTTTATTACCATGCGATGGTGCGAGATCAAAGTCGCGATGTGTAGTTTGCGTTAGCCTACCATCAATCGCACACAGAGAGGGTAATTCTCTTAATTAGGGACTTTACCAAAAGCAACAAAGGTGACAATGGGACATGATAAAGCATTCTCTCGTCAAATCCTGTGTTTATTGTTCTTTTATTATTCGTCTTTTATTACTTTTCTTATATAGGTTTTCTAAAAAAGTAGAGTTCCGTTCAGGCCGAATGAAAAATTGATGTTTGGGGCTAGCCCTTCCCACTTTGAATGATTGATGGAAGCCCAATGAGGAAACGTTTCTCTATTTTTCTTAGACGTTTGTCGACAGTATGCAGATGATGATGACATTCTTGAGTTATCAGTCGGTACTCTTCAAAACTTGATGTTGGACACACTCATCAATCGCAGCCGTGTGAACGATGCCCAGGGGTTAGCCGTGTTGGTGAACATTTACTGTAATAGCAACAGTGATGCTGTTAAGATGAGGGTACTGGGAGCTTTAGCCAACCTTTTTGGAAAATCCAAGTACGACTGTTATTTACGTAACTAAGTATCTAATTTATCAATTTTGTTTCTAACATTTATTTAGCCATCTGATGTGCACGAGGTCGAGGGTTCAAACCCAACCATATCACTCAGGGTCGTGAGTAGAAGGTGCTGCCTTTGCAAAACAATCTCGTTCTCGAATTGCAAATGGTTAGATGTTCACGTCTTCTTGGATAAGGACGTTAAATCAGTCTCTCGGAGACCTCAATAGGACATTTTCATTATGGCGTCATTTTACTACAACTACCAGAATCCTTTTCAAATTCTCTTTCACGTTCAGATTTTTTAACTCCTGAGAATTCCAAGACAATGGTCCATATTAGAGAAACAAAAGGATTTGCGCAAGTAGTTCTGGTAGTTGTAGTATGTGACGTCGTCATGCAAATGCTCCATAGCTGGGCTCTAAGCCTGTCAAGGTTCTGCATCCATCATAGAGTGGTAAGGCGTATTAAATAAATCATGATGATGATGAGAAAAAGAAGAACTGGAGAACATGTTTAACACTAATAATATGGGTTAATGCCTTCAATTCAATCATTGTTATCAAAGTCTTCTTTCAATATATGCTTCACTTGTCATGCACAAAGGGTTCACTATGAGGCTCGGAGACAAATTAAATTTATTGTGTAAGAAAATAATTACAATTTACCCTGGAGCCTCATATTAAGACCTTTGTATGCGACAAGTGATTCCAAAAGGTAAATGAACAAACTTGTTTTGCTATTCCATTTATTAACCAACTAATTATTATCCTCTTTTACACACCCAGTGACTCCAGCAGTAGTACCAGTTCAGTACCACCAGCGGTTGCACAGCAACATGTGTTGGATCTCAGAGGAGTAATAGATGAAGGAGCTTCAGGCCAGGTGCTGATAGTGAATCTCTCAATTTTTCTGAAATTTGACCAGCCTGCATGGGGTGGGGTGGGGGATTGAGAAGATTAGAGCATGGGAGAAAAACCTACCGAAATTGGACTACCGGTATATACTAGCCACAGTACTGGGATGAATCCAGGGGGTAAATGTGAGTAAGATCAAACACCCCCTTTCTGTCATCCAAACCCCCTCCCCCTTTCTCACATTCGAACCCCCTCCCCCTTTCTCTCATTCGAACCCTTTCTCTCATTCGAACCCCCTCCCCCTTTCTCTCATTCGGACCCCCTCCCCCTTTCTCTCATTCGGACCCCCTCCCCCTTTCTCTCATTCGAACCCCCTCCCCCCAAGAGAATCCTTGCCCTTGCAGCAGTTAGCTTACCTTTCAGTTGAGATAAAAAGTGTTTCATTTGTGCCAGAGTCAATCACAACAGCAAGTAAAACCACAATGAGCCAATCATGAACAGAAGTAATTAATTCATGATTGGTTTTACTTGAACCAATCACGAGGAAATGTAAACACAATCGTGGATAACTCTGGTTGAAACGATTGATCAGTTGTGTGATTGGCCAAAACAATTTTGGTTTTAGTTTAGAACTTGATTGGCTGATAATTACAAACAGCCGATAGAAAAGCTAAGGAAACACAAAACCAAAGCAATCACTTAATACTTTCGAATCTCAATCGAAAACCACTCTCACAGATGTATAATAGTATCTGCTACAATGTCTGTCTTGCATAAACAAATACATTATCTTAGTGCTTTAACTCTTTTATCCCTAAAAGTAACATCCAAATTCTCCTTACTGACCTTCATACATTTCTTGTAGTGGCAGTTAAGAGAATTTTGGTGTCACATCAAACAAACAAAATTTCAGGTGATCAACCCACTATTTTCGTGACTTGTCTGTTTCACCATTTGTTCTTACAGTGTGACTACTGTAACCGATGCCGCTTAGACAACGAGAACTAGGGAGAACTTGGGGAGCCAGGGTGGCGCAGTGGTTAAGCCCTTCACCTCTCACCTCTGTGGCCCAGGTTAGATCACCGGACGTGGTGCCATATGTGAGTTAAGTTTGTTGGTATCTCCGAGGGTTTTTCTCCGGTTTTCCTCCCTCCACAAAAACCCGCTAAATTCCAATTCGATGTGTGGATAGCTGGGTCCTGCCTTTGATCAGCCTCTATGGTTGTTTCAGGTCCCATTAGAAATTCAGTGTTTTTTTTAAACTAAGCACATTGCAAATAGCCGGGCATTCCAACATGTCCACGCGATTATATTTATTCAAAAAAACTTTGACTTCAGAACTAGTACACAAAATTTTCGTTTTATCGGATAGAAGCTCAAGCAAGTTGAAATGCTATTGTCTTGTACTCGACACTGTTTGGCTCAAATAACTGTAATATGGATTGCTTTGTTTTTGTTCTGCAATGTGATTGGTTCTCACTGTCTAAGTGCAATGTGATTGGTTCTCATTGTCTTAGTGCAATGTGATTGGTTCTCATTGTCTAAGTGCAATGTGATTGGTTCTCACTGTCTAAGTGCAATGTGATTGGTTCTCATTGTCTAAGTGCAATGTGATTGGTTCTCATTGTCTAAGTGCAATGTGATTGGTTCTCACTGTCTAAGTGCAATGTGATTGGTTCTCATTGTCTAAGTGCAATGTGATTGGTTCTCATTGTCTAAGTGCAATGTGATTGGTTCTCACTGTCTAAGTACAATGTGATTGGTTCTCATTGTCTAAGTGCAATGTGATTGGTTCTCATTGTCTAAGTGCAATGTGATTGGTTCTCATTGTCTAAGTGCAATGTGATTGGTTCTCACTGTCTAAGTGCAATGTGATTGGTTCTCATTGTCTAAGTGCAATGTGATTGGTTCTCACTGTCTAAGTGGTCCCGGTTACAGTAGTCGCACTGTAACAGAAGTCATGTTGCTCACCCTTAGGGCTTAAAGGGTTAATCAATGCAGAAAGTAAACTTGATCTGTCAAAATTCTTTTTAGGGTTGAGGTAATACTTGCACTGCTTAAAACTGATCGTTATGTAATTTATCAATTTCACAGACTAGATACTCATTCTCCATGCCAACAAATGATGGCTATGCACCAAAGTCAGATAGACGGAAAAGAAGAAGGTACGATACGAATTCATGCCGCTCCATAAGCAACTGAACGTGTTCAATGTTGTGCAAGAGAAGTATAGATTATAGGGAGAGCCAGGTTGGCGTAGTGGTATAGGAACCTCCCCTCCACACAACCTTTTTGTACAGCCAGTTCAAAAATTCAACATGGGTGCATGTTTGTAGTTGGCCAAACGGTGAAAAACGTGTGTCGATTTGCGTGCGAATTTGAGGTCGATCAAAGTCAACGCAAGAATAGTAAACAGAAAACAGAATTCCAAGATACATAATATATTCGGAGATATAAGTGCTTCTTCCGACCTCTTGTTTTTACGCGAAAATGTTTAAGTTTTTTAGTTCTTCAAAACTAGGATATATATACCGTATTTACCCTTTTTTACTTATGGTCTATTGGCTTGGGGTAGTACTTATCAGACCTCTCTTAAACCCCTTGTTATTTTACAAAAAAAAGCACTACGTATAAGTACCTTTTCCTCTTTTAATGCTCATACTAATCTCTTGTTTAAAGATCTTGGCAAACTGAAATTCTCTGATTTAATATTCTTGTATATTTCAGTGTTTATGTTTCAATATAACCATGATGATCTCCCCTCATCTTTTGATAATTTCTTTATACACGTCACTAATGTTCACCATCATAATACTCGTTTGGCTTCCAAAGCAGCATACTATGCACCTAAAATTAGAACAAATTATGGGAAATTTAGAATAAGATATACTGGTGTACAGATTTGGAACCAAATTAAAGGTGATTTAAAGCAACTATCAACACATAAATGTTTCAGCAAAAATCTAAAGCAGGAGTTTCCATCAAAATACTAATTCATTTTTCTTTTTTTATGGAATTTGATCAATTATACTAAGAGTCTTTCCCTTTTTGTTATTTATGTGTGTGTGTGTATATGTGGTGTGTGTATCTAGCTTAACCACCGTAACTATTTAATTTTCTTTTTTTAAAGGTAGCCCTGACTAGATTGATATTTTATCATTTCGGGCTACCTGACACTTGTACTGCACTTATGTTATTATTCATTGTAATGTTGCAATTTGGTGTGAATAAAGTTTGTTGTTGTTGTATAAGCCGCACCTTTTCACCTTTTCACCCCGTCTACCCAGGGATCGACCCAGGCTTTTACTTACGCGGTCATGGGTCAGGAAAGGTCACATTTTCACGATTTCAAACAAGCGTAGAACATTTTTTTTAGAGTATTCTCTGTAAACCAAAACTTTCTTCACAGAAGTACCGGTATGTTCCTTGTGATAAATTAACTAACTCATGAGCTTTGTTGGTAATGAGTTTCAATAATATTGATGGATGGCAACTTCTACAGCCAAATATATATAAATGTTTCCGCAAAATACCACCTCCGCCGATTTCCATGCCCTCCGAGAAAAATTATAATTTAGGTCTTCTGAAATGGCTGGAAATGCATCTAAAACTTCCAAGCGTTATGAAAAGTATCAATTTATACCACCCAATGCAAGTTAGCCTGAATTTCAGCCGTCTCCTCTGGGTTTGTTCCTCCCGAGATCCAATAGCCAATAATGCCGTCCAGTGACGTCACTACCAGAAAACCTGGTAGTGATTTTTGATTGGTTCATATTCTATAATTTTGCATAATTATCATAATTATCAGCCGAGATGACGGCAGGATTCACTTTGGACTCGCGATTGTTGATAGTTGAGTTTCAGTGGAGTGATTGTCTTTGGCAAAGACCTTGAATTCGTAAGGAAAACATCTGGAAATTAAATGGATTGAAAGTGTCCTGCACAATAACCGGTCCATTGTCCTGCAAACATGTACATTGTATCCTGTCGCACCCGCGGGGTTGTTGACAGTCGATTATTTGTTCGCACTCGCAGTGGTAAAGAATGTCGCTACTCTCTTCAAGGAACTGTTCTTTCCCGTAAAAGAGTCTTCGTATTTCTTCGAAAATTCTCCATTATCCTGTCATGTTTTTCTACTTTTCTGTTGCATCATTTACATAGATAATATCTCGTAGCTGTGTCGATTCGAACGGCAGATCGCGAGACATGTACAAAGATCAACGGAAAGACAAAGATCAACTGTACTTTGCCTCCAAATATAATATAAGGATTTGTTGCTTCAGAAAGGCTTTCACAACATAAGAGGCACTTGAGAAGCAAATGGATGGAGATATATAATATAGGTAAGGCTTTTATTTTGGTCGGCATTATCTCAAATAAATATTTCTCACGAACTCTTACTACCGCCGTGACAGTTTTATTATATTTGCATAAATTAAATTGTTAATCCGCCTTGACGTCACTGGACGGCATTATCGGCTATTGGATTCAGACGTCTCTCTCGGGAGGAACGAACCAGAGGAGACGGCTGAAATTCAGGCTAAATGCAAGTTGACTGCAAGTCGAATATGGTAAAGAAACGCATTTATGCTCTTATCCCACTGAAACGAGCATAAAACACTTTATAGCTAAACTGCATTAAACACAAACAACAGATAAGGGGCGGGCATCTCGTTTATTGATACTTGTCGGAAACCTATAATTACAGCAGTATATAATGTTGGCCAATCAAGTCTGCCTAGACCGGTTACATCTAGTACCTGAAGAAGGCTGGTTTTGCCAGCCGAAATATTGTAACATTCAATATAAAATCCTACGTTGTGTCAGCTTTGCCGTAATCGTTGGACTTCATATACATAGTGTAGAATAGAATTTCTTCTATTCTTAACATATGTCCTAAAGAAATTAGGTATCAAAGTAGAGAAACGCCTTCGATTGATTGTTAGATATTAATCACTCCTTTATACACCCTCAACGGTATCCCAACGGGATTACATAACAACATCCTGCACCCACTTATGTACATTCCGTAACGCTATAAAGTATATTTATCAATGAAATTTGTGAAATGTATATGTTTTGTTTTACTTTTTTCGGCTAAGCTTGCGGCATTAACTTGAGTCAGACTTGTGTCGACTTTCGAGTCAGTTTGGCCAAGACTTCAAGGCCTCTATTAATTGTATCAATGGCTGAGTAGTTAAACCTGCCTTGCTTCTTTCTCTGTTCGACAGGAATCTTCGATCTCGTAAGTTTATTGATCCCAAGCCAACGCACGTGTCGTTGTCCGCTGACAACCTAAAAAGCTTGACTGATGACTCAGGAACGACGTCAGACTCCGATGACGACTACGGGGGGAGGTGGACGAGTGAGGGCGACACTGACGGGGAGCTGCTGCTCAAAGATGGCAAAATAGCCGCAGGAAAACATACAGAAGTAATTAGCCAAGCCGCGTTAGCGAGGTTTTAAACTGTTTAAAGAGGTACTGTCAACCCCAAATGATACTCAGATTAGCAGAGTTTGCTTTACAGGTATACTGGAGAAAATATGAGACAATTTTGATGAATGATGGCAAAGACTCGAGTGGTTGAAAAATCGCTTTTAAGAGAAATTCATTAGAGCAACTTGAAATCGGTTCACTGTAACCGAAAGCAAGTTTCTGTGATAAGCTTTCGTAATCCACTTTAATCTTTGCCATCCTCTATCGAAAACGTTTGAAAATCATATCAGGACATTCACGTGATATTTTTCTTCGATCTCGGGGTGTTATTTTTGTAGTTTTGTCTTAAAGAAACTGTCAATTCGATTGACAGTGCCCCTTTAAAAGCAGTTTATTTCGTTGATTTTACAATGTAAACTTGTATATATTGTAGCGCCAGCGCATGTTTGTGATGTTCTTTCGTAAGTCCAACACATAACGGCGGCAAAACTGCCGAACGTCGTGGTCCACGCGCTCTGAAAAAATCCGTTCTGCTGGCTGTTCATGAAGACGCCAACGTCAAATGTCAAGAGAAGGCGGTGAATGTCGCCGACTGTTGGCTATTTTTGAAAACCCTGCAAATGCCAAGGCTGGGTTTTTAAGTTGGTGAAGTTTTTAAGTTGGTGGACAACTGTGAACAATAAGCTACAACTCTGGCTTTAAAGGCCCAGTACGGACCTTGATGCTGTGCGCGCATCTGTTTTGTTTTGTTTTGCTTCAAATCGAGGCTTCTATTGTCTTGTCTCGTAAAACTTCAAATTTTCAACTACGACAAATGGCGGATTTGAGGTACGTGGCGCGCAAAGCATCAAGGTCCGTACTGGGCCTTTAAGTTTTACATTAACTAAGTGGCGATCATCATCATAGTTGCTGGCGATAATTGCCAGTAGCCGGCTTCTAATAACAGGCCTAAAATGCGATAGATAAAGAGCGGGGATTTAGCTCTGGATCTTAACAGCATTACAGCAATCAAAGTAGATCCCAAATGCCAATCAAGTTTATCCTATTTGCAGCTCAAGGAATTCAAGAGCGAGAAGTATTATGTCCAAACACATCATGTACCCTTCAGTGAAGATGAGACACATGAATTTAGGTATATTTAACAATTATTTAGTATATACCACACCAGTGAATATGACTTTTCGCGCTCTCTGATTCGCTACTCAAACAGTGAATATGATTTCATATTCACCTCCGAGCAAAGCAGCGACTATTTGGTGCTGGCTATTCACCTGCAGTGTGGTATGTACTAAAACAATTATTTACCTCGGTGTCAGTGAATAGTGGTGGATATTCGGCTCGGTAAATATCCACCACTATTGACCTCCACTTCGGTGAATAATTGTTAAATATTACATGTCTTCTGAGCTCTGGGAACGGTGTTTTAGGGAGGTTTGAGTTCTCGACTCTTCACCCTTCAGACAAAAGGACACCGGAATACTCAAAGGTAAAGTTTATTCTCTTAGTATGTGTACTTATAGGAGATGAGGAACCAAAATATGGAAAAAATCCCTAGTTTTTGGATTCCATACAAAGCCTTGTAATGGACCTTTTGCAGGAATGCAATCACGTGGTTGTACTGGATGGCAAGAAAATCTGACTTCATTTATTTAAATGCACTTGTACGAGATCGGTAGTGTTATTAGAAAAACCTGTTTGTACATGCTATTTTCCACCTCAAATCGATTGTCAATCTCTCTAAAACAGCGTTTTTTAAAGATAGCTTGCCCTCCAGCATCCATGGTAACGCCTTTCCATGGGGATCACGAGCTCAATTCATTCGTTAATGAAGTATTATATCAGCACATGACTGTTTGATACAAAGGGCGTATTCTCTCGTAACATGAAACCACTGATTTCAAACTATGAGCTTGGGCTGCCTGTGTTGACCTGAACTGGAAATAGACATATGGCAGTTGGAAGGGTCTGACTGAATTTCTTTCTTAGGTCGCAGACCAACATCCACGATGTCTCTCGGCGCTCTATCGCCAGGTGAGTGGCCTCATTGTCGTAATGCACCTAGCAATGTTAAGGCAAAAAAATTTTTTTTGGGGGGGGGGGGGGTTGTTGACAAACGCTACCTACCCCAGGGTTATTTATAGGAAACATAATGAAGATAGGGCAGATTTTGATATTTTTGACCAAACGTGCTGTCCTAAGGGATGGGAAATAATTTTCCCACCCCTTGCCCCCCCCCCCCCCCCCAAAAAAAAACACCTTCGGGCTTAACATTGATAGGTGCCTAAATGAAACTTTAAATTTTAAAGAAACTTGACGGTTCAATTACCCTATATCATTATGACGTCAGGGCTTGTTTATGAGGGGGACAGAATCGACTTGAACAATAGAATTTTGAACTAAATCTGCTCTGCTGAGGAAAATTTAACTTCGAATTGTCTGGTTTCCAGATATCAGCTGTATCAATGTTTATCCCAAAATATTTACCGTATTTGGTGGCTGTTACCGCTATTCTACGTTCTACAAAATGCATTTGATAGCGACTTCCTTTGTGTTGTTGCTGTTTTGTCCCCCTCCCACGACCGTGATCCTTAGCGTTTAAACAATAGATTGTTTTGATTTGACGTCATAATGATATAGGTCAATTCAATATCCCACTTTCGATATCTGCTTCACTTGTCATGCACAAAGGTATTAATACGAGGCTCTGGGCAAATTAAATGTTTTCTTTTCTCAGAGAGTAGAATTAATTTAATTTACCCTGGAGCCTCGTATTGACACCTTTGTGCGTGACAAGTGAAGCATATATCGAAAGTAGGATATTGACAGGGCCCCTTTAAAGATGCTATCGGTATCAATAATCAAACACATGGCTTTCTCCTTAGGGCGGTGTGTGCATTTCTTAACAACAGAACGTGTGGTACTCTGTACATTGGAGTACATAAAGATGGTGTGGTAGCTGGAGTACGGATCAGGAGAAAGGAGGTCAGTTTAATGCTCATGCTAATCTCTTGTTTAAGGATCTTGATTACGGATTACTTGATTACGGATTACTTGATTACGGATCAGGAGAAAGGAGGTCAGTTTAATGCTCATACTAATCTCTTGTTTAAAGATCTTGATTACGGATTACTTGATTTCGGATCAGGAGAAAGGAGGTCAGTTTAATGCTCATACTAATCTCTTGTTTAAGGATCTTGATTACGGATTACTTGATTTCGGATCAGGAGAAAGGAGGTCAGTTTAATGCTCATACTAATCTCTTGTTTAAAGATCTTGATTATGGATTACTTGATTACAGATCAGGAGAAAGGAGGTCAGTTTAATGCTCATACTAATCTCTTGTTTAAAGATCTTGATTACGGATTACTTGATTTCGGATAAGGAGAAAGGAGGTCAGTTTAATGCTCATACTAACCTCTTGTTTAAAGATCTTGGTATGCTGAAATTCTCCAATTTAATATCCTTGTACATTTCAGTGTTTGTTTCAATATAATCATAATGATCTCCCCTCATCTTTTGATAATTTCTTTACTCACATGTCACTAATGTTCACCATCATAATACTCGTTTGGCTTCCAAAGCAGCATACTATGCACCTAAAATTAGAACAAATTATGGAAAATTTGGAATAAGGTTTACTTGTGTACAGATTTGGAACCAATTAAAGGTGATTTAAAGCAACGTTCGATACATAAATGTTTTAGCAAAAATCTAATGCAGGAGTTTCTATCAAAATATTAATTCCTTTTTTTCATTAATTTTCTTTATGGAACTTGATTAATTTTACTAAGAGTCCTTCCCTTTTTGTTATTTATGTGTGTGTATCTAACTGACTAGATTGATATTTTATCATTTCGGGCTACCTGACACTTGCACTGCAATTTTATTATTATTTATTGTAATGTTGCAATTTAGTGTGAATAAAGTTTGTTGTTGTTAGCCAGTTCTACTATAGTTATACCAGTTATACTAGCAGTTCACAGAAAGCTACAAAGTTGCGTTGTTCACTGCCGTAGTACTGTAAGCACTGGAAATTAAGTATTATTTGCCTCATTAGGGCACGATTGTGGTAAAACGCCAAAACCTAAAAAATCCCAAAGTGAAGCAATATTTTTATGTCGAAATACGAGGAGACATCGCCGAGTCTCCCTTGCCGTGAGCTAATATGGATTTCAAGCAGCCAGGACGGCGACTGCTGTGACGACGGGTAGTGAAAAAACGTTTTCTCGTCATTATATATTTTTTCTTCGCTCTTGTTGCTTTTCATATTCAGGTATTCGAAAAATAGGATACAGACCATACGTCGTGGTTCTTTACTGGACATAAAAGTTAGTGTTTTGTCGTTGTGTTTTTCCAGACAACGCCCAAATGTGCACGTGCAGGTATTATATTTTGTCATTTCACTCGCCATCTTGTTTGCTTTATTACCGTTTTCGTTGAAGTGCGAACTCTGCATTTCTAACGAGACCTGGAACAACCATGGGGGCTGATCAAAGTCAGGTCCCGGCTAATCCACAGATCGAATTGGAATTTAGCGTGTTGGTTTTTGCGGAGGGAGGAAAACCGGAGAACCCGGAGAAAAACCCTCGAAGCAAGGCCGAGATACCAACAAACTCAACTCACATATGGCGCCGCGTCCGGGAATCGAACCTGGGCCACAGAGGTGACAGGCGAAGCGCTTTACCACTGCGCCACTCCAGCTCTCCTGAAAGTTTAAAGTCGCGTTTAGACGGTTGCATTTAGCCGACCTTCAATCAACATTTTATTCAGTCTAGGCGATAAAAGCTTTGTATTAGACTAAAATACTAGATTCCGCGTTTGATTAGCGGTTGGCTGAATGTAATTTTTCAAACGAGACTCGAAACAGGTTCGCACTTCAACGAAAATGGTAATAAGTTGACGTCGACACTAACATGTTTTCGAAAACCTCTGTTTTCATTTCACTGAAAACATAGCAAACGTGTTTCTCCTCACTATCGTTTTCATATCGTTTTTGCCCAGCCACACTAATACGTTTTCATTTGAAAACGCTAAAGATAAGGACTGCGCATGTCTAGATTTGTGTACACACATTAGTTTGATTGAGATCGAAAACGGTATTTAGTGTGGACGGAAGGCCAAATCGCATATAAACGCATAAAAAGTCCCCAATTAGGGTATCGACGATCCTTGGGTCGCTCAACCAAGTCCAAGACCTGGTTGCTGCCGAAAATTTTACCTTTCCTCAAATCGCTCGGTGAAGAGCTCTCGGTATGTAATAGAATGATCATCTAACGATGTTGTGAGAAACTTAGGGATCGTTTCTTACAAAAATACCTAACTTGGCTTTCTCCATATGTCGGATATGTTGGAAGGGAGGAAAATCGGGGATCCCGGGAAAAACCCTCAGAGCAAGGGCGATTTTCAAAACCCAACAGAACGTATTTTTTTGTTACAGAGAGATATGTTACGTCTAGGAATGGATGAGTTAATGGACCGGTTCCACCCACACATCAAGCACGACATGTACCAGGTAAACACACGTTCTCCATCCCGTCAGTATTAGGTTGTTATGGGAGCTGTGTCATGGTGTTGCGCATGTCTGAAACGATGTTCGAATGAGGAATATGTTCCTTGTAGACCACCAGAAACAGTTTGTTGGTCGTTTTTGCTTTGATTTTAAGCATCCTACAAAAAGACCTACATATGTGCGAGGTTTGTCAGTTCATATGAAAATCGTTGAAAATAACTGTGGGGCCCGGACTGCAAATATAAAGGTCTCTCACCACGACACAGCCCCTTTAACTCGATTTTATCTACACTCTTTAATCAAGTTCTTTTGGTCTTTAGGTGGAATTTGTTCCGATCGTCAGACCATCTGGTTCAGAGAGGTACGTTCATATCTGACAGCACAGTACTTCAGTATGACGTCAGTATGACGTCATGACCTGCTAAGTGTTTTAAGAGCTCTTTGTAACTGAGCGCAATAATATACATGGTGTTGGACCATTATCCCGGGCCTGTTTGTATCTGTTTAACGACGTTATAGAACAACTAAGATTAAGGGAAAATTAGATAACCCCAAAAATAATAACAAATCGCGAAAATATGCTTTTTGGGGTTAGTTTGCTGTTGGGTTACCTGTGGCGCGCGGCCAAGGTGATAGGGACTGGAACGAGAGGACCGGTAACCAACACAAACTTACAAATTAACTTGCTTTGTTCGCCTACAGTTCGATAACACGAATATATGTGGACGACAGGTTTATTGTGGAGATCTCTGTCATCAAATGTACCGGATTAGTGTACTCTACACCAAACAAAAAGTAAGTCTGTAATGGGAAATAATGATTGTCAAATTATCACATGGTGGTTGCCGTTTGTAAACATCTGAATAACCCCTCATCCTGGCTGCTGTTGTTAATTTTTCATGGACTACGGTTTTACGTCCTGAGCCGTTGTTAGGGGACCCACCCTCCCATTCCGTTATTTTAAGAGCTTCGGCATTGTTGGGACCTAAAATCGAATCTAAGACCTCCCGCGCGTTAGAACCCGCGTTCTACCGCGAGAAACAGTCACGTGCTCATATGTCACTTCGATAACCAATGCATTACGCTCGTGGTCTGGCTTTACTGGGCGGCAATCAAACTTCAAGACGCTGTTTTAGAAAAATCGACAATCGATTGGAGGTTGAACATAGCATTTACAACCAGGTTTTGCTAATAACACTGCTGATCTCGTCGTACGAGTGCCTTTCAATGTATGAAGTAAGATTGTTTTGCCATCCAGTACAGCCACGTGATTGTATTCCTGCAAAAGGTCCAATAACAGAGAGCAAGATATCTCTACCCGTGACCTGGTGACACTACGTGTAATGCACGGTCCCTATTGAGCGCGGTATTTCTAAAGGAAATTATGCGATAGAGAAGGATAGAACCCAGGAATTGTAACTCCGTGCTATTCACTCTTTCAATACAAGCTTTTTAGCCAACGTTTAGCGGGAACGAACAACCTTTATCGTCCCTTCAGAATTAGTTTTTGAGGAGGGGGGTTACTCAACTGTTGTGATCGGCGTGAGTGTTCAGTTGTTTAAGAAGTATTGTTTGATTCTCTTTAAGGTGTTACTTCCGTCACAAGTCGGCAAATATTGAGGTACGATTTGTGTTGCTGTAGGATATGTACCGTGCTTGAATCAGTGTTCGCATGCTTTAGAAACTCAAACGTATGTATTGATACGAAGGCAAATCCAAAGCTATTGAAGTGAGAGGAAGTCTTCCGTTATTGTCTTTGTTCTTTTCTTTTAACCTTTTGGACGCTCCCAAACACGACATTGGTCTCTCTTCTTCTTTTCGTGTCACATGAGGGAGACGCCATATTTGGTGGTTAAAGTCACAACACTGAAATGGCTTTCTATGTCACATGAGGGTGACGCCATATTTGGTGGTTCAAGTCACAACACTGAAATGGCTTTCTATGTCACATGAGGGTGACGCCATATTTGGTGGTTCAAGTCACAACACTGAAATGGCTTTCTATGTCACATGAGGGTGACGCCATATTTGGTGGTTCAAGTCACAACACTGAAATGGCTTTCTATGTCACATGAGGGTGACGCCATATTTGGTGGTTCAAGTCACAACACTGAAATGGCTTTCTATGTCACATGAGGGTGACGCCATATTTGGTGGTTCAAGTCACAACACTGAAATGGCTTTCTATGTCACATGAGGGTGACGCCATATTTGGTGGTTCAAGTCACAACACTGAAATGGCTTTCTATGTCACATGAGGGTGACGCCATATTTGGTGGTTCAAGTCACAACACTGAAATGGCTTTCTATGTCACATGAGGGTGACGCCATATTTGGTGGTTCAAGTCACAACACTGAAATGGCTTTCTATGTCACATGAGGGAGACGCCATATATGGTGGTTCAAGTCACAACACTGAAATGGCTTTCTTTGTCACACGAGGGAGACGCCGTATTTGGTGGTTCAAGTCACAACACTGAAATGGTTTTCTATGTCACATGAGGGTGACGCCATATTTGGTGGTTCAAGTCACAACACTGAAATGGCTTTCTATGTCACATGAGGGTGACGCCATATTTGGTGGTTCAAGTCACAACACTGAAATGGCTTCCCAAACACAGTTTACCATACAGCAGTAGTGCACACGCGCAGCTATGGATTGTCTTGACACTGCAGTAAAAACAAACATTATGACGGAAACATAATGCTATTTGATGTCGAGGCATTTCCATTAAGTGATAGTACACAGGATTCGGTATTACCTTACAGCTATTGTAATAATCTGACAAATCGGTTGAGGGGTGTTCCCGTAAGCAGGCCAACCACGCGGCCCTTATTACTCGTACCAGCTTCAAGTGAACACTGATCGATTTTATACCTAAAAGGCGGAAACAAATGACTCGAAATAAAATGTGTTTTTTTCTCATTTCAGCTGAGCACGCAAGAAGTACGTGAGAAGACCATAGAAGAGCAGGAGGCAACCTGCAATGCAGAAATGAAACGGTAAGACCTGTCTGATCGCCATTATCGTATCATCGCTGTTACTATTGTTGTCGTTGTCTTTATAAGAGTGCCCTGTCTGATCGCTATTGTTACTATTGTTGTCGTTGTCTTTATGAGAGTGCCCTGTCTGATCGCCATTATCGTATCATCGCTGTTACTATTGTTCTCGTTGTCTTTATAAGAGTGCCCTGTCTGATCGCCATTATCGTATCATCGCTGTTACTATTGTTGTCGTTGTCTTTATAAGAGTGCCCTGTCTGATCGCCATTATCGTATCATCGCTGTTACTATTGTTGTCGTTGTCTTTATAAGAGTGCCCTGTCTGATCGCCATTATCGTATCATCGCTGTTACTATTGTTGTCGTTGTCTTTATAAGAGTGCCCTGTCTGATCGCTATTGTTACTATTGTTGTCGTTGTCTTTATAAGAGTGCCCTGTCTGATCGCCATTATCGTATTATCACTGTTACTATTGTTGTCGTTGTCTTTATAAGAGTGCCCTGTCTGATCGCCATTATCGTATCATCGCTGTTACTATTGTTGTCGTTGTCTTTATAAGAGTGCCCTGTCTGATCGCTATTGTTACTATTGTTGTCGTTGTCTTTATAAGAGTGCCCTGTCTGATCGCCATTATCGTATTATCACTGTTACTATTGTTGTCGTTGTCTTTATAAGAGTGCCCTGTCTGATCGCCATTATCGTATCATCGCTGTTACTATTGTTGTCGTTGTCTTTATAAGAGTGCCCTGTCTGATCGCTATTGTTACTATTGTTGTCGTTGTCTTTATAAGAGTGCCCTGTCTGATCGCCATTATCGTATTATCACTGTTACTATTGTTGTCGTTGTCTTTATAAGAGTGCCCTGTCTGATCGCCATTATCGTATCATCGCTGTTACTATTGTTGTCGTTGTCTTTATAAGAGTGCCCTGTCTGATCGCTATTGTTACTATTGTTGTCGTTGTCTTTATAAGAGTGCCCTGTCTGATCGCCATTATCGTATCATCGCTGTTACTATTGTTGTCGTTGTCTTTATAAGAGTGCCCTGTCTGATCGCCATTATCGTATTATCACTGTTACTATTGTTGTCGTTGTCTTTATAAGAGTGCCCTGTCTGATCGCTATTGTTACTATTGTTGTCGTTGTCTTTATAAGAGTGCCCTGTCTGATCGCCATTATCGTATCATCGCTGTTACTATTGTTGTCGTTGTCTTTATAAGAGTGCCCTGTCTGATCGCCATTATCGTATCATCGCTGTTACTATTGTTGTCGTTGTCTTTATAAGAGTGCCCTGTCTGATCGCCATTATCGTATCATCGCTGTTACTATTGTTGTCGTTGTCTTTATAAGAGTGCCCTGTCTGATCGCCATTATCGTATCATCGCTGTTACTATTGTTGTCGTTGTCTTTATAAGAGTGCCCTGTCTGATCGCTATTGTTACTATTGTTGTCGTTGTCTTTATAAGAGTGCCCTGTCTGATCGCCATTATCGTATCATCGCTGTTACTATTGTTGTCGTTGTCTTTATAAGAGTGCCCTGTCTGATCGCCATTATCGTATCATCGCTGTTACTATTGTTGTCGTTGTCTTTAAAAGAGTGCCCTGTCTGATCGCCATTATCGTATCATCGCTGTTACTATTGTTGTCGTTGTCTTTATAAGAGTGCCCTGTCTGATCGCCATTATCGTATTATCACTGTTACTATTGTTGTCGTTGTCTTTATAAGAGTGCCCTGTCTGATCGCTATTGTTACTATTGTTCTCGTTGTCTTTATAAGAGTGCCCTGTCTGATCGCCATTATCGTATCATCGCTATTACTATTGTTGTCGTTGTCTTTATAAGAGTGCCCTGTCTGATCGCCATTATCGTATCATCGCTGTTACTATTGTTGTCGTTGTCTTTATAAGAGTGCCCTGTCTGATCGCCATTATCGTATCATCGCTGTTACTATTGTTGTCGTTGTCTTTATAAGAGTGCCCTGTCTGATCGCTATTGTTACTATTGTTGTCGTTGTCTTTATGAGAGTGCCCTGTCTGATCGCCATTATCGTATCATCGCTGTTACTATTGTTCTCGTTGTCTTTATAAGAGTGCCCTGTCTGATCGCCATTATCGTATCATCGCTGTTACTATTGTTGTCGTTGTCTTTATAAGAGTGCCCTGTCTGATCGCCATTATCGTATCATCGCTGTTACTATTGTTGTCGTTGTCTTTATAAGAGTGCCCTGTCTGATCGCCATTATCGTATCATCGCTGTTACTATTGTTGTCGTTGTCTTTATAAGAGTGCCCTGTCTGATCGCTATTGTTACTATTGTTGTCGTTGTCTTTATAAGAGTGCCCTGTCTGATCGCCATTATCGTATTATCACTGTTACTATTGTTGTCGTTGTCTTTATAAGAGTGCCCTGTCTGATCGCCATTATCGTATCATCGCTGTTACTATTGTTGTCGTTGTCTTTATAAGAGTGCCCTGTCTGATCGCTATTGTTACTATTGTTGTCGTTGTCTTTATAAGAGTGCCCTGTCTGATCGCCATTATCGTATTATCACTGTTACTATTGTTGTCGTTGTCTTTATAAGAGTGCCCTGTCTGATCGCCATTATCGTATCATCGCTGTTACTATTGTTGTCGTTGTCTTTATAAGAGTGCCCTGTCTGATCGCTATTGTTACTATTGTTGTCGTTGTCTTTATAAGAGTGCCCTGTCTGATCGCCATTATCGTATTATCACTGTTACTATTGTTGTCGTTGTCTTTATAAGAGTGCCCTGTCTGATCGCCATTATCGTATCATCGCTGTTACTATTGTTGTCGTTGTCTTTATAAGAGTGCCCTGTCTGATCGCTATTGTTACTATTGTTGTCGTTGTCTTTATAAGAGTGCCCTGTCTGATCGCCATTATCGTATCATCGCTGTTACTATTGTTGTCGTTGTCTTTATAAGAGTGCCCTGTCTGATCGCCATTATCGTATTATCACTGTTACTATTGTTGTCGTTGTCTTTATAAGAGTGCCCTGTCTGATCGCTATTGTTACTATTGTTGTCGTTGTCTTTATAAGAGTGCCCTGTCTGATCGCCATTATCGTATCATCGCTGTTACTATTGTTGTCGTTGTCTTTATAAGAGTGCCCTGTCTGATCGCCATTATCGTATCATCGCTGTTACTATTGTTGTCGTTGTCTTTATAAGAGTGCCCTGTCTGATCGCCATTATCGTATCATCGCTGTTACTATTGTTGTCGTTGTCTTTATAAGAGTGCCCTGTCTGATCGCCATTATCGTATCATCGCTGTTACTATTGTTGTCGTTGTCTTTATAAGAGTGCCCTGTCTGATCGCTATTGTTACTATTGTTGTCGTTGTCTTTATAAGAGTGCCCTGTCTGATCGCCATTATCGTATCATCGCTGTTACTATTGTTGTCGTTGTCTTTATAAGAGTGCCCTGTCTGATCGCCATTATCGTATCATCGCTGTTACTATTGTTGTCGTTGTCTTTAAAAGAGTGCCCTGTCTGATCGCCATTATCGTATCATCGCTGTTACTATTGTTGTCGTTGTCTTTATAAGAGTGCCCTGTCTGATCGCCATTATCGTATTATCACTGTTACTATTGTTGTCGTTGTCTTTATAAGAGTGCCCTGTCTGATCGCTATTGTTACTATTGTTCTCGTTGTCTTTATAAGAGTGCCCTGTCTGATCGCCATTATCGTATCATCGCTATTACTATTGTTGTCGTTGTCTTTATAAGAGTGCCCTGTCTGATCGCCATTATCGTATCATCGCTGTTACTATTGTTGTCGTTGTCTTTATAAGAGTGCCCTGTCTGATCGCCATTATCGTATCATCGCTGTTACTATTGTTGTCGTTGTCTTTATAAGAGTGCCCTGTCTGATCGCTATTGTTACTATTGTTGTCGTTGTCTTTATGAGAGTGCCCTGTCTGATCGCCATTATCGTATCATCGCTGTTACTATTGTTGTCGTTGTCTTTATAAGAGTGCCCTGTCTGATCGCCATTATCGTATTATCACTGTTACTATTGTTGTCGTTGTCTTTATAAGAGTGCCCTGTCTGATCGCCATTATCGTATCATCGCTGTTACTATTGTTGTCGTTGTCTTTATAAGAGTGCCCTGTCTGATCGCCATTATCGTATCATCGCTGTTACTATTGTTGTCGTTGTCTTTATAAGAGTGCCCTGTCTGATCGCTATTGTTAGTATTGTTGTCGTTGTCTTTATAAGAGTGCCCTGTCTGATCGCCATTATCGTATCATCGCTATTACTATTGTTGTCGTTGTCTTTATAAGAGTGCCCTGTCTGATCGCCATTATCGTATCATCGCTGTTACTATTGTTGTCGTTGTCGTTGTCTTTATAAGAGTGCCCTGTCTGATCGCCATTATCGTATCATCGCTATTACTATTGTTGTCGTTGTCTTTATAAGAGTGCCCTGTCTGATCGCCATTATCGTATCATCGCTGTTACTATTGTTGTCGTTGTCTTTATAAGAGTGCCCTGTCTGATCGCTATTGTTACTATTGTTGTCGTTGTCTTTATAAGAGTGCCCTGTCTGATCGCCATTATCGTATCAGCGCTGTTACTATTGTTGTCGTTGTCTTTATAAGAGTGCCCTGTCTGATCGCCATTATCGTATTATCACTGTTACTATTGTTGTCGTTGTCTTTATAAGAGTGCCCTGTCTGATCGCCATTATCGTATCATCGCTGTTACTATTGTTGTCGTTGTCTTTATAAGAGTGCCCTGTCTGATCGCTATTGTTAGTATTGTTGTCGTTGTCTTTATAAGAGTGCCCTGTCTGATCGCCATTATCGTATCATCGCTGTTACTATTGTTGTCGTTGTCTTTATAAGAGTGCCCTGTCTGATCGCCATTATCGTATCATCGCTGTTACTATTGTTGTCGTTGTCTTTATAAGAGTGCCCTGTCTGATCGCTATTGTTACTATTGTTGTCGTTGTCTTTATAAGAGTGCCCTGTCTGATCGCCATTATCGTATCATCGCTGTTACTATTGTTGTCGTTGTTTTTATAAGAGTGCCCTGTCTGATCGCCATTATCGTATCATCGCTGTTACTATTGTTGTCGTTGTTTTTATAAGAGTGCCCTGTCTGATCGCCATTATCGTATCATCGCTGTTACTATTGTTGTCGTTGTCTTTATGAGAGTGCCCTGTCTGATCGCCATTATCGTATCATCGCTGTTACTATTGTTGTCGTTGTCTTTATAAGAGTGCCCTGTCTGATCGCCATTATCGTATCATCGCTGTTACTACTGTTGTCGTGTTCTTTATATCGCCCATTCTTCCGTCCTAAGACTTCGCAAAGATTTAAAGGAGATGCGAAAACAGCTAAGTGTCAAATCTGAGAATGAAGAAGACAAATCCCAAGGTTCAGTAGTGACTCGGACTGAGTACCTGAACCAAAGAGATGAGAGGGATACTGAGGCCTGTGTTATTAGTTAAGGTGAGCAAGAACATGTTAACGAAACATTCAGTTGCTACGTAATGTATGGCATTACGCTTTTTTACATGCGTAACCTAAAACTTTCATACAACTCCATGCGCGAAGAAACATAGTGTGAACAGAGGCACCGCACCCGTCGCTACAACCGCATCGAATACACAGCGCCCCAAAACAATACACCGCATTGCTCCGTACGCACCACATCGCAGCGCATTCCTCCTCATGCCTCGCACCGCTCTACAACGTACTGCACCGAAACGCACACCACCACATATCAAGACTACCGTGCCACGCAAAACCACAACGGATCGTACCGCATCGAACGCACCGCATCCGACCGCACCACAAGACAACGCATTGCACCGCACCAGACTACAACGCACCGTCATGTATAACACCGCATTGCACCGCACGCACCTGATACAGATTTTAATATATTACGTTGACTTGTTCTTATTCCGTTCTCTCTTCAGATATATCCAAAGATTTCTCTAGACATATTCATCAGCTTACAAGTTCACAAGGCATCATATGCTTAAAATTGTTATGTTTAAATATACGGGAACTTCGTGGCCAGTCGTCTCTGGGATACCCAGATATTAGTTTAATTCCTGTTGAGTTCCAGTTCTGAATGACTGCAGCTCCTGCAACGTCTTTCGTTTACCATCGTTCATTGCATAGCACTCTAAGAAACTGAAATACAATGCCGTCTTTGGATGGGAAGTGGAAGAGAAATTCCAGGAGGCCAAAGATTGATGAGTACGCTACAACACTGTAATTAAAACAGTTGTGCTTCTACCTACATATGGATGGTAGCGTTCCTTAGAATCAACATTGAAGATGTTTCTTGTGCTGTACGGTCAAGGTATGGCTGTTTTAGATATTTAGTTATCGCTACCCGTACTCACCACGTCGATGTAAAGCCTACGAGACAAGACCGCAAGGGAGTGTGGGTATCTATCACTAAATATCCAAAACAGTTATTCTTCTACCTCCATATGGATGGTAAAGTTCCTTAGAATCAACATTGAAGATGTTTCTTGTGCTGTACAAGTTGTACAAGTATGGCTGTTTTAGATATTTAGTGAGCGCTGTTCGTACTCCCTTGCGGTCTTACTGCGTACGCTCCGACGCTTTTTGAATAGCCGTATGGTTCGCGAGCTTTGTTATCAGCATTACCGCGTCGAGTAGTGGAACCCATGCACATCCTCGTTCTATTTCACAATAGGACATTTTCATTATGACGTCATTTTACTACAGCTACCAGAATCCTTTTCAATTTTTTTTCTCATTCAAATTTATCAACTCCTTTGAGAATTCCAAGACAACGGTCCAAATTAAAGGAACAAAAGAATCCGCGCAAAGAGTTCTGGTAGTTGTAGTATGTGATGCCATCATGCAAATGTCCTATTGACCGATTTAGCTTGTACATTTGTTGTCCCAATTAAGATCATGTGATAGCTCTCAAGAGGATTCAGTGCTTTGTTTTCCAATTAGAAAACAAAATACATTTCCTCATGAGACACAGAAAAACAAGAAAACCTTATTCAGGGAGAAGTCAGGTGACCTGAATTGCGACAACAAATGTACAAGCTAAATCGGTCAATTAGACTGCGAGCTCGAGGTTGTTATCGGCTGATAATCGGTCAATTCGACTGCGAGCTCGAGGTTGTTATCGGCTGATAATCGGTCAATTCGACTGCGAGCTCGAGGTTGTTATCGGCTGATAATCGGTCAATTCGACTGCGAGCTCGAGGTTGTTATCGGCTGATAATCGGTCAATTAGACTGCGAGCTCGAGGTTGTTATCGGCTGATAATCGGTCAATTCGACTGCGAGCTCGAGGTTGTTATCGGCTGATAATCGGTCAATTCGACTGCGAGCTCGAGGTTGTTATCGGCTGATAATCGGTCAATTCGACTGCGAGCTCGAGGTTGTTATCGGCTGATAATCGGTCAATTAGACTGCGAGCTCGAGGTTGTTATCGGCTGATAATCGGTCAATTCGACTGCGAGCTCGAGGTTGTTATCGGCTGATAATCGGTCAATTCGACTGCGAGCTCGAGGTTGTTATCGGCTGATGGTTGACGAGGAGGAGTCAACATCACAGTCGATAGAAGTCTAATTGTTTTATCATAACCAAGCTACGATTATTCCAACTTAGCTGTCGATTTATGAAGAGAAAAACGTCTGACAAACGTTGGAAAATAAGCAGATTTCTAGTTGATTTTTGTCTATCGATCGCACTATCGACCGTCTATCGATCGATATATAGATGGCGTACCCAATCAGTCATGGCTATGTTCAGATCCAGTATTCCTGCATGGAATTGATTGGGAGTCAATTGCTGAAAGGATTGGTGTTTGCATCGGTAGTTCCACCGTGAAAGCTGATGTTCTGACAGATCATAAACTATTTGTTTCGTTGACCATATCGTTGCGTAGCCATTTTAACCACATTCTAAATTAGATTAAGTCCGAGAAGCCTCGTACAGCTGTGTCGCGGCTTTTAAGTATCATGCTTTTGTTGATGTCGGTCTTTTTCTCCGCCAACGCATATCAGTAACCAACCCCAGACTATTTAACAAATAGATTCGAGAACAAAGAAGTGCGCCCACTAGCCGCAGTCGAGTAACTGATGTTCTCTTCACGTTTTGCCGACAAAGAGAACAGCCGCACGGCAGAATGCAATCTATTTGTTTTATGTGGAAGATAAAACATGAGCGGACGATCTTTATGGTCATTTAACAAACTCATTAATAATTCATGAAGCAAAAACGAAGGAAATCACCGACCGATAAGTGATCTTTAAATCTGATACAGAGATTTCGTCCTGATTTACATAAACTTTGGCTTCGATTTTCTGGGCCAAAACAAGTCGTATCGCCAAAATAACTGAAAACATGACTCTACATCTAGACGTTTGATAAGTAAGATAAAGAATTCGTGTCCGATCTTTATCCGATTTACAACTCTCGCTTTCAGCTCGAGTTTGTAAATCGGATAAAGATCGGCCACTTATTCTTTATCTATTACTATGGTGAAATGAAACAATAATTGGAATGCACATTATTGTTATGTGATTGTGTCGGTTATTCTAATCATGGAACTTGAAATGACCATGTATGTCCCATAGGAGTTACAGATCTTGATCAAAAGTTATGCATACTTATTAGCTGAGTACGAAATCTTTATCAAAAGTTAATTTAATCATTCACAATTTTTTTAGGATTTACAGTACTGTGCATGTGATCTGAATACTAAGCTGGGATTGGTTTTCACCCTCATTAATTATTCATGAATTTTACAAATAATAATCACAAACCTAAACTATGAAAATATCCAATCAAAACAAGTTGAGAAATTGGTTGCGCGCTTTAATTACGCAATCCATGTTGTGTGTGAGCGCGCGTTTTGAACTGATTATTATACTGATTAAGAACATCTCGTAACTCATAAGAGCGCACGTACCTCAATAAAAAAAAACAGAAACAAAAGTTGGTCTTGATGAAGTGAAAAAGGGTGGGGTATACTCTAGTACAGTAAGAAGGGTGGGGATATTATAAGCCATGTATTACAGTCGTGAAACACGCCGGCATTTGAGAACAGAAAAATGTTGAAAGCACAAGCCGAATTCACGTGCGTTTAACATTTCTCGAGTGTTCTCAAATGACTGGAGTGTTTTTATAACAGTTTAATGTGCAAATTTCGTGCATTGTACAAATCCAAGCATGTGATTGGCTAACGAACAAAGACCCAGATCTTCTTATCTACGGGAAGGGAGACCTGAATAGATACATGTGAGCCAGCCCTTCGCTTAGTTACGTGTTTGGACGGCTTGGAAAACCTCATTCCAATCGCATATTTAACAGTCAAAATGTAGACAATTCTAGAAATGTAACGGCAGGACTGAACTCTATATCCTGTGTGACAAGATATATATTTTGAGGCGTACATTCGCATAATCGATCGTTGGAAATGGCTGATTTACAAGCGCTGGAAGTACAACAAGTCAACATGTGTCGAGTGAACAAAAGCTTCTACAACACTCTAGTAGTCTTACTGAAGAAATGGATTTTATTTCCGAGACCTTACTCTGTCAATAAGAGGAGAAAGTGAAGCGAGAATTCAGTGGATGGTTCGAAAACCCAGGATTTTATATTTGGAAAATGTTTGCATCAGAACCGAGCACATGGAGGCCGGTTTCAAGAATTCACTGGAATCTGCAGGTTATTCATTTTCAGATGAAAGAAACTATTAAAGAAAGTAGACTATGTAGGAGTTAAGCCGGCTAAATACTTGATATCTGAATAATACATATATGGCTCCAAGAGAAACGTTTTCGAGTTAAATGTACAATCATACTGATTCAATTGAGCTCGCAAGGCGTCAACTTCACTGACCGAACGCCAAGTTCTCTACTTCGTTGGATATTAATTTAAAGTCCTGTTTTAATTCATTGTCTATTGTGGAGATATTTAGCGTAAAATGATTTAATTCATGCGAAATATTTCAGACTTCTGTATGAAATTGCTATTGACAACTGATTTCAATTGAAACTCACTGCTGACAGTGCACTCAGTTTGAATATTAAAAGTTAGAGACTGCTTTATCGGCAAATATAGTCACTTTCTGACTGTACGATGAACTCAAAATTTCTTCATACTGCATTCGGCCTTCGGCTCATGGAGTATTCATTATTTTTCGTTCATCGTACAGTCTGCGCGTGCCTGTATTTGCCAATAAAGAATGCACATCAGTCTCTTACCTTAAATAATACATGGCTAAGGGTTCTGTATTTGCTTTATGATATAGATTAAAGCCAACCAGAGCGCGCGTTATATCATGGCTATGTTATACTCTGATAAAACACGTTTTTTTAGCCAATCAGAGCACGCGTTATATCGTGGCTATATAATAAATTCCTTTATTATTTGTGGGGATTCTAAATGTTTTAGTTGCAACGAAAGCTTCCGGCTAATTGCGCAAATACTGCTTTAACCAACGTACTTTCTAATTCAAACAACGTTACAACAAAAGTACTATGATTTAGTTATTTCCTAAATCAGAGTTTAAAACGAGAGCCGCTAATTCATCAAGTCAACAGAAGAAAGTGAGAAAACAGTTTTACCATGACGGCCAACACGGTTAAAACATTTTCTTTACATAGCACGATTTTTATCCTTAATGAAAAATTTGCCAATTACCAGGTCTTTAATATAACATCAATAGACCTCTTTGTTGCGCCATTTCAAATCGTCTGACATATCTCCAGAGGATTTGGTGCTTTTTTTTCTAATTCTAGAAATTGAGGCATTTCCTCGTGGGATACAAAAAAGTATTTACTCGAGGGTAAAGTCGGGTGATCTGGAATTGGGCAACAAAGAGGCAAGCTGACATAGAATGGGTCTATTTTCCCCTTTGTAACTGACATTCCAATATCCGTAATGTGCGGAACTTGTTTATTCATAATAACAGCAAATAAATTATTCAGTGATTCGTCAAAGTTAAGTATATAATGATCTGCAATTTCATGCTTTTAGACGCTTAAGAAGAGCAAATGAAATGTTTCTTTATTTTAAAGGTCTTAAGAATTTTATGCTGATGAAGATGATAGTCCTCAGTGCAAAACGATATTTTAAAAAGTAAACGGAATATTTCAACTGATATTATATTTCAACACGCAACAAAGAAATGCTAACCCACCCTTGTGGAGACTCGTTTAATTCATTTTTCACCTTAAATATCTTTTTTTCTAATTAGCTTTTTGTTGAATGCATTTTACGATTGTCGTTAGGGTGCAATGTAAAGATTCGCAAATGACAGCCTCGGATGTTAATAAATTATAAAGGAGGTTTCTAATTTCTGATTTTCTTAAGTGAATATTCAAAATAGGTATATATATATATATGTTTCTCAATAAAAAGGATATAAATGCACACAAAATATGTTTGATACTAACAGGTCCAATTTTCCCGCCTATTCATTTTACGTATACAACGGCGCCAAAAACGCCGCGCGCGCAGCGTTAGTAATCTTCCGTGCTCATTTCACGCTGGCTGATTTTTGTTTCGCTAAACGAGCTTCATTTTATTTATAATTAACGGTATAATCGGTTATTAAGCAAATCACTTTCAAAAACATCTGAATACTGGCAGAGGAAATGCGAGATGGGAGGAAACATCAACTCAAACTCATAGCTTTGTCTCTTCTACGGTCTGTCAAGAGCGAATGACGTGAATTTGGAAATAAATGTGATCTTTTTGTTAAACTGACACAGTCTTGTTTGTCGAGTCATCGCATTTGAAGGGTGCGTAGACAACCTTGAGTAGAAGCTGCTTTTCCATGACTACAAACAAAATATCCCGGACAGTAAGCTTCTGAAAGCGTTTTAATTGAGATGTGAAAATTGCATTTTCCGTTGGTCGTGAAATAATTGAGTACCGTTGATGGGTATAGGCTCTCGTTCCTTTCAGCAACAACAAAAGCTTATTTTGTGCTCAATTGAAGGCCAATAGAAGGTCAACACTGAAAAATCAAGCTCTCTTGTTTTATATCAGTGGTGCTAGCTGTTGGGATATATCTCAACCGCCTTCGTACAATAAATAACGCCATGAAACGTACGTCGACTATATAAGTCGGGTCTTCTTGTCGCCCTGATAGTCTTGCGTTTAATGTTTAATAGTGTCTCTTTAGCTAATGCTGATCTTTGTATACCATTTTTGTTCATCTCTTCAGCCTAAAATTATATTTTTAGTTTCATTCAGCCTGTTCCTCTTCCTCTCCGGCACTAAAGTTACAGATGTCACTGAATAACGACATAATGTAATTAAGTTATTTTGATTGGTCCAAATCTCAGAGACCTGTACTGAAGGACAACATCTAGATCGTGGGATATTAAAATCCAGATTGGTGTGTGTTCCGTTCCTCCGCAATAAGTTTAATTTCGGTCTGATAAGATAGGAATTGCAATGGTTACGATAGCGTGTGGGAAATGGCATACGGAATCATTACTAGCAATAGCTTTGCATTCCCTTGCTGAGGCAGTACTGATTCACACTCCTTCTTTTTTTTTTACGTTGATCGAGATAGTTTTCGTGCGCTCGACTTTTCCATCAGTTTATCCTGGCGCGCCTACCGCAATGGGAGAAACTAGACTTATTACACAGCCTATTAAACACAGGAAACCCAACTAGGCTTATTACACAGCCTATTAAACACAGGAAACCCAACTAGGCTTATTACACAGCCTATTAAACACAGGAAACCCAACTAGGCTTATTACACGCCTATTAAACACAGGAAACCCAACTAGGCTTATTACACAGCCTATTAAACACAGGAAACCCATGCTCTGTTTGTGCTCATAAGGTTTTGTACGAGATTCTGGACGAGTATTTGGTTATATCAGTTAGACCCTAAATTCTGAAATAAAAAGCAACGAGGCTTCCGATCCGGCCCTGCAGTCTTCATATGTTCTTCATTGGTCTCTGTAATTCCGTTGAAGATTATCCCTGAAGAAGTCCAGAGGTAATGCGGGCTTCCCTGAAATATAAAGATATGATGGATATTTAGCTCATCGGCGGTTCCATAAAAATTTCGGCGGAGCGAAATTTTAAGTGAGGGGGGAGGGGCTAAAAATTGTCATCGAGCCGGTATAACCAAACTATCGTCTTAAACTGACTGAGAAGTAACTAGGCAAAATATTTTGGGGCAGAAAAGCAGCCCCCCCACCCATCCCCCCCGGCTGCGCCGTCCCTGAGTACAAGCTCTTGTTTAATTTTAAATTTGTCTGGTACCTAGTAACCATTATGACCATTCGGGCACGTAGCATCCACGATAAATTATACTGAGATTTTTAAGTACAGTGTGATATAATTGGGGTGCCTAATCGGCTCTGTTTGATGTGTCTGTAATATCTGTTAGTGGTCAACTCGAAAGCCTGGGCTACTTTGGTCACTATACGCACATTTCCTTTTTTTCCCAAGTATTTCCTTAACTAATCTGTCCTTCTTTTCCGACTATAAGTATTTTAGTATATAACGTTTATATAATGAAACGAACTGTATTAAAGGTGCTTAATGGGGGGGGGGGGGGGGGTGCGTTATTTGTAAGGGGGTTTAAACTAACAATTTTACTGTAGTATAATATGTGCAAAGAAAGCTTAAATGTCTAAAATAATGTCTTATATATAGATCGGGTTATTATGACATCGCGACGAAATTACGATCGGCGTCTAAGAGAAGCCAGCTAATCAAAAATATCTCCTTAAATTAAACCAATCATTTTCTCGTAGATTGTTCATTTCTATTTTGGCGACAGACTTAAACATGCCTACCAGAATTACCCTGTGAACAGGCATTCTCAGAGGGGAGGGGGGCGAAGAGATAAAGGAAAAAGACGAGCCTCCAGAATTGCCTGAAATTTTCGTATTTGTTGCAAATCGGGTAGAATAAGTGCCATACATGGCCATTTGTCAATTAAAGAAAATGATCTTCAAGTTCTCAGTTTTATCTTTTTGTTTCTCACTATGAATAGATGATTTCCCCTATTTTACTTTCTGGAATTTTTATATGTTTCCATCAAGTGCTCGGTATTCTAAATGGCTCATTACGTATTTCGTACCCTGTAGCATGTAGCTTCGATCCTGTGACTTTGCTTTTCTTGCCACCTTAACTTCTGTATTTTGCATTCTGTGATTATGTTGCCTCGATTCCATGGCTGTAAGCAGCTGAAGTTATCGAGCCTCGGTTTGACTGGTATAACGGCGGTCACGTGAGGGAAAAGGCCGTGTGAAATGATCACGCGAGGAAAACGCAGTAAAGATTTTTGCCCTTTTAAACTACAGACGCATAATGCTCCACCATTGTTAGTGCCTTTATTATACAGACGAATAATGCGTCTCCACGTATTTGGGGAAAGCAACTGACTTAGTTATAGAGTGTCTTCTTAGTTCGTCTAGTATAAACACGGGCACAGGATGCATTATGCGATTGGACGAACTAAGTTTGGTAATCCGTCCAAAACGACGCACTATCGAACTTAGTTCGTCCAGTCGCATAATGTGTCTTGTGACGCACTAAGTTATACTAGACGAACTAAGAAGACGCACTAAGTTATACTAGACGAACTAAGAAGACCCACTAAGTTATACTAGACGAACTAAGAAGACGCACTAAGTTATACTAGACGAACTAAGAAGACGCACTAAGTTATACTAGACGAACTAAGAAGACGCACTAGGTTATACTAGACGAAGAAGACGCACTGAGTTTTCTTTGTCCATGCGTCTCTAGTATAAAAACGGCAAAATTTGAGAAGGTAAAACGGATTGACGGAATCACACAAAAACAATTTATAAACGACTAACATAATCTACAGCTTACCAGAAAGAGAGCTTTAAGCCTTTCTACGAACTAATAACCTAATGAGATCAAAATAAGCCGTCTAATTATCTTTTGTTTCAATTTCGTTCGGCGCATGAAAAGTTCGAAGTTTGAATCGGGCCTAAAACATTTCTGACCGACTACAATTCACTGGCCATATTGGATTCAAAGCGAGGCAATCCTTTGTTTTTGCCAGGTTAGCCTCGTAGTGAGGAATAGTCAAAACGAGGCTAATGTGGCAAAAACAAAGGATTGCCTCGCTGTGATTCCAAGATGGCCACCAGGTGAAAAGAGTGAATGCAGCGATATGTGACAACTGGCCTCGTTTTGGTGCCAGCTTTGTAACCAGGCTCTATCATTTTTATCATACAGTTGGTGTGGTATCCGTATGGGTGTTAATACCGACTCAATAAAATGTAGATGTAGATTGTTTTGAGGTACTGAACCAAATAATTTAGGTGCTCTTTCATATTCCGAATACTCAACAGACTTCGCTAACATTCGTTGCCGATCACAAGTTGCGGATATTTGCACGGAATGAGTGTGTCGAATGAGTATGTCGACTGAATGTGTCGACTGAGTGTGTCGATCGACTGAATGTGTCGACTGAGTGTGTCGACTGAGTGTGTCGACTGAGTATGTCGACTGAGTGTGTCGAATGATTTAACAACAAGGATGGAAACTCAGGTTGAACACAGAGGAAAATGCTTTAAATTTTTTTTTTTTACTTCGGATTTTTGGTAAAATATTCACTGCAACTAAATTTGTGACCAAGACATATCAATAACTAGTCGGCATTAGCATCTTACATTAAAGTTTTCCCTTCCATTACGCTCTTCAGTTAGACACAAAGGACAGCTAGGGACAACTGAACAGTGAAAATGGACTAGCGATTTCTGCATTAGGCTTTTTGAATTAGATCAAAAAACAGTCAAAGCCACCGACCCATTATAGCAATCTGAAGTGGACACGGCTCAGGGGCTGGAGTAAGAGTGTTTTCATTACCTCGAAACCGGGTTTTCTTACTCTTAAAACGAATTGAATCTTCTAGTTTCTTTAAAACAAAACTACAAAATAGCACTCTATAAAGATAGAAGAGAAATACCATGTGAATGTTCTAATATGCTTTTAAAACGTTTTCAATAGAGGTGGCAACGATTAAAGTGGATTTAAAATTAAAGCAGGAATTATTACCCGGAGCATCCATATGTACTATATCTGTGAGTTGCATATTCATGCCTTGGGCTATTTTTAGATATTTTAAACGAATAAATGTGTTTCCTAAATGTTTTTTTTTCCACGAATAACTGTTTTGTTTCGTTTGAAAGAAAAAACTAATGACGGCGGAGATAATAGTCTGTATACCGTTCGTTCATGCGTTCAGTGTTCGCACTCTAGCAAAAAAATATTAATAATAAGGTACATTGTCTATAAAACAATGAAACCTGGTTCTATAAATAGACCAAGGTGTAAATACGCCAACTCAAAGATAAGTATGGGAGATGGACGCACCGGGTAATGAGCTCCTGACAAAAGCTTATTCTAGAAACTTGAGTTTGGTTACAGTGAACCGATTTCAAGTTGCTCTAAATGTGTCTTAAAAGCAGTATTTTTCATCCACTCGAATCAGGGGCGTAGCCAGGAGTTCCGCAAGGAGAGGTTCCGATGGGGGGGGGGGGGGGGGGTTATAAGTCTGGCGATTCATCATCTTGCAGACGCCCCTGCTAATTTTTGTCATCCTTCATTAAACTTTTCTCTCTATTCAATTTTCTCCAGTATACATGGAAACTACTCTGCTAATCTGAGTAGGTATGTTTGTCTTTCCTCGTGAGAACTGAATAGAGTAAGTATAAGTTAATTAGTTTTATTATTACTATTATTATTATTATTATCATTATTGTTATTATTTTTATTTTTATTATTATTAAGGTAGAATAGCGTAGTTATAAGCACGACCACATCAGCAACGCTGTAAATTTATCGTGGGTAAATAAATATTATTATTATTATTTGGGTGTTGACATTGTTCCTTTAACATCCTGAGAAGTAATTCCGCGGGAAATGCCTCCATTTCCTGTGTTTAAACATATATTTTTGTTTTCATCGTTCTTAGTGGGAGTGGGAGAGGGGAGAGGGGAGAAGGAGCCTGTATCAGGCCTAGTGGGAGTGCGTGGAGGGGAGATAGAGACTGTTTCATATTCCAGGTGCTAAACGGCATCATAATTTGTACGCAGAGTGTAGTCTGAATGCATTGAAAGTATCGTGTTTCCTGTTTTACTGGCATCATCGCAAATTGAATTTAGTATTTCATCACGTGGTTGATCACGTGACATCTGTGAAACCTTAATTCAAAATAAAAATGTCATAGCCATTAGTTTAATCTTCTGACGAAAAATGAAAGTTGTATGGCATCCCTGTGCAAATTAAGGCAAGTTTTAGTGATTTGTGGTTGCGGGCAAAAATCCCACGCCTTAATGAGCTTGCCTGTATCAGGCCCAGTGGGAGAGGGGAGAAGGAGACTGTATATATCAGGCCCAGTGGGAGAGGGGGAGGGGAGAATGAGCCTGTATCAGGCCCAGTGGGAGAGGTGGGAGGGGTAGAGGCTGTATCAGGCCTAGTGTCGGAGGGGGGAGGGGAGAAGGATAGGGAGACTGGGGAGCCACCCCCTCTTCCCTCTTGAAAGCCCGATATACTCAGGTTAAGTCCAGTCTAATTTAGATTACAGTTTGGTTCCAGTAATTCTGCGCCGACAGCATGCCAGTCACAGTATTTTTGCCATTACATCACCAGTACCGCTGCCTTTTCTGTCTGTGTAGCTCAGCTCATGTAACAGGGCCATTCTTTGTGGTATGTTTGGTGTCCCGGGACTGCCTACGTTCTCGGAATCCTGACTGACAGAAGCTACGTAACGTAAAATTGATAACATAAAGCTCAAGGAACAATATGTGACTATTAAAACGTTGGAAAAAATGCACTGTACCCACTAAGTAGAGGAAATCGCATGAACGCGAGTGCTATACGGGATCAGGAGCCCATAACTAGGAGCGTCCACCCACATACTTGGCCAATGTCACAGCGTCACACTCCTAGTTATGTGCTCCTGATGGGATTTATAGGCACTGAGTGATATTTTGAAAGTTCGAATTCTAATAACTTTTGAGAACTTTCGAAATATCCCTCAGTACCTATAAATCAAGTATAACACGAGCAGTTCTTGCGATTTTTTGTTTATAAAATATATACAGAGCAAACATTTGCTGAGAGCATACGACTGTGCACTCAACTGATAAGATGCACTCGTCATTGACCAATCAGGATCCAGATATGTTGTTGAGTATGTCATATCCAGTAAACTGATAGACCAAGACCTAGTATCTATATTTAGAATACGATTCTCGCAAAATCAAGGTGGAAAATAGCATGTATAAACAGGTTTTGCTAGTAACAGTATACCTGTCCCGTACAAGTGCCTTTAAATAAATTAATTTGTTTTGCCATGGAGTGACAACCACGTGATTGCCTAATTGCAAAAGTCCATTGACTGACCTCGGTTCCAGACGCTGTTTCAATTGTTCTTTCTCCCGATACGTGTCACAGCTGCTATACTTTACCCACCCCTCCCTTGGGTACCATGTGTAATTTATGATTAACCGTTAAATTTAGGGTGAAACAGTGGGGAGGGGTGGGGGTTTCCCAGAAACCGTGATCGAATATGGATATAGAGCAGATTTCGTATGAGTGGGACAAACTACAGCACTGACTACAGCACGGTTACCGTACTTAAAATTAGAGCAGATTTCGTATGAGTGGGACAAACTACAGCACTGACTACAGCACGGTTACCGTACTTAAAATTAGAGCAGATTTCGTATGAGTGGGACAAACTACAGCACTGACTACAGCACGGTTACCGTACTTAAAATTAGAGCAGATTTCGTATGAGTGGGACAAACTACAGCACTGACTACAGCACGGTTACCGTACTTAAAATTAGAGCAGATTTCGTATGAGTGGGACAAACTACAGCACTGACTACAGCACGGTTACCGTACTTAAAATTAGAGCAGATTTCGTATGAGTGGGACAAACTACAGCACTGACTACAGCACGGTTACCGTACTTAAAATTAGAGCAGATTTCGTATGAGTGGGACAAACTACAGCACCGGCTGACTACAGCACGGTTACCGTACTTAAAATTAGAGCAGATTTCGTATGAGTGGGACAAACTACAGCACCGGCTGACTACAGCACGGTTACCGTACTTAAAATTAGAGCAGATTTCGTATGAGTGGGACAAACTACAGCACTGACTACAGCACGGTTACTGTACTTAAAATTAGAGCAGATTTCGTATGAGTGGGACAAACTACAGCACTGACTACGGTTACCGTACGGCATGCCGTGACTTTGATCCTGCTGATCCAATCAAATTACAGAGATACGGTACATCACGGTTACAGGACTTACAGCACGGTTACGGACATGCCGTAGTTTGTCCCGCTCATACGAAATCTGCTCTAATGATCGCTGAGTATATGAGACCTACTTTGTCTAGTAACTATCCACGCCAAAACGTATTCTAAATCTTTTTTCACATTCCTTTTTTTATCAGCAGAATGTGATTATTACTTTGTGAAACTTTTTAGAAAAGGGGTATTTTCAAGGTAGAGAAAAATCTCAAATATATTGGCTTTTGATTGAATACTGACCACACTAATTTACATCAGCTACTGTGGTGCAAGTCGGTCGGTATTAATGGGATAATGATGTTTCAGCACTGTTCCTTGTCATGTGAAGTCTAGAAGTAATCATGCCAGCCTTTTATTTTAATATCGCTAAATTGAAATCCAATCAAGGTTCTATCAGTTTATCTACCCATAATGCCGTGCGCGCAGAGGTTGCCATGGTTCGCAGGTGGCCACTGAGAAATAGAGGTGCCTTCAAAAGTGATATAAATTGGGCTTTAAAATGTTCCTTGGTCGCCTGGTTTTATCGCTGGAATAAAATTATCACAATCAATGACCGAGTTGAATCTGCTTCTGCTATGATATCGAATGTTCATATTATTAATATTAGGGTTTGTTCCGTTTCGGTATATAAAGTTCTTCCTATAAATCGATAATGCATTTTGCTGAATACATAATAGGTTTCACTGAGAGATCTTAAATGACATCTTTAGTTGAAAACCCTTGGGAAATAGGAAAAAGTATTTTATTTCAATGAGATTCGTTTTTACTCTTGATAAGTCATACAGGACACTTCTGAGTTCAGTTCAATTAAAGCGTGGTTCTGTCGTACGCGCTTGGCAACACAGTCAACATCAAATACATCTCATGTTTGTGACATTCGCATTTTCGATTTAACTTATTTTCATTCACTTTTCTATGACGGCCTGGTCTGTGCTTCGCCTTGTCTTCTATCTATTATTACGTACCTTAAAGTCCTTTTAACGGAGAATAAGGAAGTGCTCTTTCAAACTTTGGAAATCCCGGGAAAGACTAAACCAGTAGCATAAAATATATATATTGGCCGATAGCGTTATTATATTTAACTTCGCTCGAAGCGGGCTATTGTCACACGAACCAATCAAAAAGCGAAGATATTTCTGTTTTTTAAGGTTTCGTATCATTTGCATTATATACTGGTAACAGGAGAAGGAAAGAAGGAACGAATAGGCGAAAAGTGAATTCGGGCGGCCATATGTAGTCAGTTGATTGTTTCGCTTCCGAATCGAGATGAGAAGTACAGTAAAGAAGAAACGTCGCACAGGTTACGGGTAAAACAAAATGGGTAAAACCATAACCGAGAGCCGAATTTCTCCGGGATCAGTTCGTTGGGCCGCAGACTTGGAAAAGACTGAATCAAAAGGGAAGAAAAACGGGTATAATTCGAACGCAACTAGGTCTGCACAAAACTGCAGGAAAACATCGAGTAAGAAGCGAATGCTGGATGCGAGGACAGAATCTGCTTCCAAAATTAGTGCGTCTAGTGTAAAGGTGGCATTCTTCAAAGAATCCATGGATAAAAATTGCGAAGCTAGCAAGACTAGCTCTGTACTTTCTAATTTGAGGAAACTTCTATGTCTACCGTCGTCTTTTAAGGTGGAATTCTCCTCCCGTACACTGGAGGATATTTACCAGCACTACTATGAGCATCAAAAACTGGATCGTATATTGTACATAATAGTATTGGTGTTTATGGTCAATCTAGCCCTGATTGCGATGTATAGTGCGGTTTTTAAAGCCAGCAGCCAAACTCAAGTCAACCGAGTGATCATCGCATGTGTATTTGGAGGATTGTATCTGCTGTTGATCGGGTTGAACGCTTGTAAGGTTTTCCCACCTCGCCTGCTAAAGTGGCTCCCGTATGCGGTATGGTGTGGGATCTTCTCCCAGCTCCTGGTCGATCAAACCTTGGGCTACGACCCTCTAACACCCAGTGATTCGGTGGGCATGTTTGCGTTTTTCTCTTTCATTACCTATGTCATACTGCCTGCCAGGCTTGTCATCTGTGGTGCATTTTCTCTACTCCTTGCAACTGGTCATGTCATTGTGTCTGGAACTCAAGCGCAAAAAAATCTCGATTTCCTTGGAAGACAGGTAAGTACTTAGCTTCTCTCTAAACGTGGACTCCTTCCAGTACAACACACTTCACGAACTCAACCAGGATGTTACGTTATGTGTCTTCGTTATTACCAAATAGCTGAAAACACTTATTTTAAGATTCCAACACCACAACCGCAAGAATAGCATGCATGACTCCCTCTCGGTGAAGACTCTTTTAGCGATGTTTACCATTAATCACATTCGAGTGAACTTGATAAGAACAACACCTTCCTTACACAACTATCTCATTCCGAGGTATAATTTTCTACTGCCTCTATTGAACAGCCGCCTCATTTTTTGTCACCCCCGTCTTAAATAACACTCTAATTCGTTTTTATGTCGAGTTAGTAAGTAATCGCCTCTCTGGTAGGGTACCCGGTAGACCCATTTTTTAAGGTCTCGCAAACACTTTCATGTTCTACTCAATCAAGAATGTTGTTGTGTTAATTATTCCTGTATCTTTTCACCTCGTGAAAGGCAACTTGACACACACACAGTAATGGAGTACAACAAGTAAAGTATGAAGTAGTGGGATATTGTTTCTATGAATATAATTTTTTTATTGAATCCGATTCGAAATCCTCATTTACACCAGCAACCGATTCAGTCTCGCTTTACGGTCTTTGAACAGAAAGTATAACCGGGCGCAATCGGGTTTTTATTTTATTACCCGGCAGTGAAAAATCTCCTTAACGTAATCTAGAAGCACCTTTACGACTGGCTGGATTGAACAACGAATTTGAAATTCTTTCTTTTATAAAAGGATATAATAACATTTTGTACAGCTAAGCATTGCTGTCTTCAGTAAATACCATTCACCTTTCGCTATAGACCTAGAAGACGCACTAGTGACTCGTTAAACCCATATAAAACAGTATTAAGACATCTATGCCTATGGAGTATTTCTTAGCATCATTTTCTGCCTTTTTTCCGAGCCGTTTTCAGTACTAGAGACCAGCCAAAATAAATCATTTCGCCACCATATCACTTCTCAGCACGTTAAGGAAAGCCTATCAATTCTCTTTCTCCATTTGGGTGATTTCCAAGAAAAAAATTAAAGCAAATTTCCTTCCAATTTAATGAATTGAAATCTAAACACATTTTCCCATTTATAATGGTACCACGATAGTTTATTTTTGTCTCTGCCGTGTATTAAGCTGGTGAGCTTTTCCTTTCGTTTTTCTGATACCCATTCTATTATATCGTACATGAGAAAGGTTTCGTTTGTAGCTGAGCAATTCCTTTCTTTCCGAAGTGTGTCTGTTTTCATCCCGACAACTTAAACTAGAACTCCCGGGTATCGAAATTATTTTCCTTTCCATTATGCACATGATTTCCCGGGGAAAAACTTAGGTGTGTTGAGCCGTTGTTCGTTGGATGCCCCGTTTATTTTTCATTTCCTTTATGATAATTAAGATGTTCCTTGCCTTAAATAACTACAACACTTTGTCTTCGTTTACAGTTAGCGTCCTTCAAGTGAATATTTTATAAATTTGCTCGGTAAAAGGATTTCGTAGATCATTTTTTCAATGTTTTTTTTTGCCATTTTGACTGGCGCGATAGCAGCACAAATAATCGTTGCGAAATCCACCGATCTGTGTTTTAGATCTAAAACGTCCACTGATTTTGAGGGCCTTGCCTTCGGTTAGTTGATCACAATTCATTTTAGTGTTAGACTTACATCAGATAGGCAAAGCGATATGTAAATCAACCAAACACAATGATATGTGAGGTGTACACATCGCTGCTCAATACTACAATTTTTTTAATTTAACCTTTTTCATTTTAATGAAAAAGGCCAGTATTACAGGCGTTAAATGTTGACAGAGAGAACGAGAGAAAATGTAGTTAAGACGACCTTAAACAACACTTGTGTACGGCAGGTGGACGATGACGTACGACCTCATGCATGCACCCAGCCAATCAGAGAACAGAAGATTTATTCTAAGTTGACCTTCATATTTTAATGAATGAGTAATTTCGGCGATTGTAAGGGGCAGAGAGAGAGAGGGTATATAGACATATTTATTTCAAATGAGCTCATCAAAACGGCAGTTTTGTTGATAAGCGACTTGATAGCAACGACGTTTTATATTGCTAGGCGATATTTTATGATGAAATAAAAATTACTATTTGGTTAAAATAAACCGATGGATGAAAGGGTTTGAATGAATTAACATATGCAAAAAGCCTTAAAGACCATATCTATATGACAAAGCGTGTTTCAATATTTTTAATTATCAATCTTTTGAAAATAAATCAAGTTTTATTTTGCTTACTTGTCAGTTTATCTCGCAGTGTTACACACAATTGACTGAACAATCGACAGTTTGATTGTCTTCGTGTGTGGCGGGTCGCACGTTGTATCTCAGTAAAAAATAAGTTATGTGAACGGATTAAGGTAACAGAAATAAATAGATCGTGAACGTTTAAAAGAGACCACTTAGTTACCCGGGGGTACACTATTCTCAAAAAAAGTAAAGCCGAAAGAATTGAGGCAAAACATATTCCATAGAGCTGAAGTAGCAACAAGATACAAACGATTCAGTTTCATAAAAAAACATACGTACATAAGAAATCGAAACTAAATTATTAACAGGAAAAGAAATGTTTATTTCAACATCAATTTAAAACTCTATAATGTTCACATGTCAGTCTTTAGTAAGTCGTCATTTTAACTTCGTGGTCGCAAACTGCCGAATTTCTACACCAAGTCTCAATTCATGTAATATCATCCTTCCATACTCAAAGCATTACCTAGCTATCGAGATTCTATTAAGGAGTCGGTTTCACTAATTGAGAAAGCTGGTTTTCAGTTACGTCATACACAAAGTCAATTTTCAATTAGATAACAAGAACAATAATTTAGTTGCACCACTAAAGTTAAGATTCAGTCCATCTGGTAGCGAGGATATATTGCAGAATGAAGAACAACAAAAAAACGTGCCGAATGTGGCGCTTTATAAACAGTCAGTTTCCTATGAACAGGCCTTATGCATGACGACGTATTATACCTACACTACCAGAATTATTTTTCTTATTCAAATGTTTAAAACTCCTCTAATGTTACATGATCCCGGGTAGAAGGGTTACCCCTTTAGCAGGGACAACTTTACCGAGCGTTACGTTTATATGGAAAGCTAACCTTGCTGATTCCAAGAATCGCTTCACAGTGCACATGCTCTCTGTGATCGATTTGCCCGAGTTGCGTATTGATATCGCAAAGTTGTCACGGGAAAAGGGACACCCTTCTCGCCGAGACGAGATATCCCTAGGCCAGGGACAACCCTTCTGACCCAGGACGAGTTTATTCACAATGTAAACAGTTGCTTGTGGTTTACAGAGAAATGTATGGAAAGTTGTCCCTCCCCGGGTAACTCGGCTAGAAGGGTTATCCCCTCTACCCGGGACAACTTTCTCCATGTAACAAGGCCCTGAGAATACCAAGACAATGGTATAAGGGCCGTGTTACATGATCCCGGGTAGAAGGGTTACCCCTTTAGCAGGGACAACTTTACCGAGCGTTTATATGGAAAGCTAACCTCGCAGACACATTTTTGATTCCAAGAATCGGAGAAAGTTGTCCCGGGTAGAAGGGATAACCCTTCTAGCCGAGTTACCCGGAGAGGGACAACTTTCCATACATTTCTCTGTAAACCACAAGCAACTGTTTACATTGTGAATAAACTCGTCCCGGGTAGAAGGGTTGTCCCTGGCCCAGGGATATCTCGTCTCGGCGAGAAGGGTGTCCCTTCTTCCCGGGACAACTTTCTGACATCAATACGCCATATAAACACTTTGTCCCTTCTCACCGGGACAACTCGGGGCAAATCGATCACACAGAGCATGCGCACTGTAATGCGATTCTTGGAATCAAAAACGTGTCGGCGAGGTTAGCTTTCCCTATAAACGCTCGGTAAAGTTGTCCCTGCTAAATTGGTTACCCTTCTACCCGGGATCATGTAACAAGGCCCTAAATTAGAGTAACAAAAGAAGATTTTGGTAATGTACGTGATCATGCATAGGACTCGGGGCTATTACCCTTGGGATGTGCACGTACGATGATGCGTAAATGTAACGTTTGAAGTAGATTTTGGATGTACGTACTCTTCTAAATAAGCCGGACAGTGTATGAAGAACCTTACCCGCTTTTCACTGACAGGGTAAACTGTTTTTGAGTGCCCTGACGCCACAAATACCGCGTTTGCGCATGCATAGATAAATTAAACTGTGAAATAAGGTCTGTGTACATTCGTCATACCTGTATTACAGGTGTTTTTAACAGGCTTGCCTAGATGTCCGGTGATATGTCAAATCGTGCTAAAATAGTTTACTTAAAGGAGAACTGAAGCCTAAAATCAACTTTAGCTATCTAAACATGAAAAGACTCATACCAAAATTTATTTTACTGTGTTTTGCGTCAAAGGTAAGAAAATCAGCAAATCTTCCTCTCAACCGCCGCTAAGTACGGATGGCTCAATTCCTGTAATCTGTGACGTACTATACGGGGAATAAATTAGTTTTGTCATGTTGTTTTCGGCTTTGAATAGATGGACTAACGAAGTACTCATAATTGCGCACTATTGTGCTTTCTTTGTGCTGAAGGTACGATACGGGGAAAAAAGCACTAAATTGAGCCGCCACACAAACTAACTTTATCAGCGGAGAATCGGCTATTTTTCGACCTTCAAAACGTATTTCCTCTTTTCAGACGTGCACCACAAAAAAATAAAATAGCAAAACTTATTTCTCTTGAATACAAGTTTGTATAGTCGTCGGTTTGATTTAGGGTTCAGTTCTCCTTTAAAGGACCACTTTCAATCGCCAAATAATAAGCTTATGCATAACGAAGAACAAACCAATCTCCTACTCAGACCCCATTGTGTCTTACTGCGCATGCTCGATGAAAAGTAGGGCTCTGGAAGAATCCGATTATTGTGTATTCTGATTGGCTGTTCTGAACAATGCAATTTCACCGGCAGTCAAACAAACCTTTTTGGAGGGTTGATTTATTTGGACAAAGGTATTGAAAATTGGGGCTATCTAAACGCTAAAGACCGTTGCATTTTACCTAGTAAATGTTTACGTTGCCGCTAAAAATCTTCAGAGATTCTTAGATATTTGCTTGCATCCTATCGGGAGTTCCTATCACTTCACCGCCAACACATATCGCACACAGTACATGAATTCGAATATCGAACCCAACCGGCAGCCGGTAACATATAGCCGAAGGATTTACCGTAACAGCTATAGGTAATACAGCGCATTCCCATATTAACAACAACGTTCGCGGTAAGTGCTCTATAGGTAGAAGTTACATTTTCCGATCTCGTAAACTTGTGCACGGCGATCGCTTAAATATAAGCGTTTGAATGGGAATGTAAGGAACTTAAGCCTTCAAGGAGCTAAGATACGAACAATTTATGACACAAATGCCTTGACTTCGGCTTCCACGGTGTATTCAGTTGCTGTTTGTGTGGTCATAGGGTTCAGGTAAGGCGGCGATTTCAGCGAGGTTTCGATCCCTGTAAATCCTCTTGTGTATGAATCCAGTCTCGTACCCAGAATTACGTACCGTACCGAATTACGTATTACAGAATTACGTAATCTCGTACCCAATATTACCATCTCCACAGAGATAGGTAATACTGCACATTCCTCTCTGGCTCTTTGGAGATGGAGTTCTGGGTACTAGACTGGTACGAATTTGATGTCTGATGAACGACAAACAAACACAAGCCTGATGCATGAAAATAAAGCCGTAATATCCATACTAAAAATGGCGGAAGATTAAAGAGACTCCCTTAGGTTTGCCATGACACTAGCAAGCAAAATATTTCTATCAAACTACCGGGCGAACTTAAAACCAAGGCAAGATCCTTTCTCAACCACACTGAGACCTCTTATTTCTTACTGCTCATGCTCGACGATAGATTTCGTGAGGGTCTGGGGTCGACAATGAGGCAAGATCTCACCCGGATCGGATTCTTCCAGAGCCATATTATTTTCGTCAAGCATGCGCAGTTCGAAACGAATGGGGTCTGTGTACGAGATTGAGAACAGACTAGCAGAGTATGATTTCCAGGTACACTGGAGAAAATTTGAGACAATTTTAATAAAGGATGGCAAAGATTCGAGTGGATGAAAAATACTGTTTTTAAGAGAAGTTTAGAGCAACTTGAAATCGGTCCAATATAATCGAAATCAAGTTTCTAGAATAAACGTTTGTAATCCACTTTAATCTTTGCCATCCTCTATCGAAAAAGTATGACAAACATATCAGGACATTCACATGGTATTCCTCTTCTATCTCAGGGTGGTATTTTTGTATTTTTGTTTTAATGGAAATTGAAGGTTCAATAGGCCTTTCGCAGTTAGGTATTCACGTGATTGTACAGGATTGTGCTGGATGGGAAAAAAATCTTAATTCATATATTTAACGGCACTTGTACGAGATCGGTATTGTTATTAGCAAAACCTGTTTGTAGATGCTGTTTTTCACCTCCAATCGATTGTCGATCTTTCTAAAACAGCGTTTTAAAAGTGGCTTGCCATCCAGCATCCATGGCAACGCCTTTTCCATGGGGATTACGACCTCCATTCATTCGTTAACGAAGTGTTATATCAGCACGTGACTGTTAGCTGCAAAAGGCCTATTCGATTGACAGACTGCCCCTCTACATTAGCATGTGTTAGCTGAAACATTTCAGTTCAAAAGAGCAGGTTTCGTATGAGTGGGCAAACGACGGTATGTTCGTAACCTTACCGTAACCATACTGTAACTAGCTGTACCGTAACTCTGTAATTTGATTGGATCCGAGAAAGACAAAAACAGTGGGAAGCCATTTCAATGTCACAGCATGCCTTACAGTTAAACGTGCTGTAGTCAGTGATGTAGTTTGTCCCACTCCACACCGCGGCAAAACGTTACGCGCATGCGTATTTGCTATTTCTTGTCGGCGCGCGGCCGCCCCCAGTTTCCCGCGAAAACTAAAATGAAACAACAGGCACATACCCGTGATTTTAAAATTTCTGCTTAAAAGTATCCATTTGTGAACTGTTTTGTCAAAAAATAAGAAAACTACTTAAAAGCTAAGCCTAAGACTTTAACAGGTTGAAGTTTTCTTAATTTGTAATCCACTGTGAGTTTACTAAGTTATAAAATTATTTACTAAAAAAGTTGAAACCCTCGGTAATTTGTATTTGATAGCAGAGCCTTCGTTCTTTTGGCCAGTGGAGCATACCGTTTTGCCGCGGTGTGACTGTAACTAGCTGTACCGTAACTCTGTAATTTGATTGGATTCGAGAAAGACAAAAACAGTGGGAAACCATTTCAATGTCACAGCATGCCTTAGTAACCGTGCTGTAGTCAGTGATGTAGTTTGTCCCACTCGTACGAAGTCTGCTCTAGTTGACGCATGTCTTAATTCACCAGATGGCGGCCAACGTGCTTCTGTTCCTCTGTTCAAACATCCTGGGAGCAATAGACTTTCACATCGCAGACAGGAAGCAAAGAAAATCTGTGCTGGAAACCAGAGAATCACTGGAGGTCAAACTGACGTTAGAGGCGCAGAACCTACAGCAAGTGAGTCAGAGAAATACCAACACCTGAATTAAAAAGTCATGGTATATCGGGTTAATGCATTGTATAATACTTACTGCCACGTCAGCCATTGTTATTAATGTACCAACCAGAGATCCATTGGTTCCTGACCGCACAAAGCGGCCTTTTGAAATCACGGTTGGACATTAGCATAACAATTGTATCGCTATTGGTCATTATTAAACTCATAATGTACGTAAAAAGGTAAAAGTAAAGGGGGGATACTCCCTATATTGGCCTATACGGGGAGGCTCCGCCGGAAAGGGGTACCTTTTCAGGCTGGAGGTATATAAAAGGGTAGGGATTTCACAAGTTGAAGTACAGAAAATGGTAGGGAAAACTGTTATTTAGGTATTTAAAAGGGCCTTTCAAAATATCTCGAACAGATGCACCTAACGGTACCCTGGTTCCAGAGGTTTTCCAGACGGAGAACAGCCGCGAAGCGGCGAGCTGCGAAGGAGCGAGAAGTGAAAACCTCTGGTATCGGTGGGTGCCAATCTCACTTTCATGTTTTGAAAACTGTCAAACATTTCAACCGAGTAATTAATAAATCGACCAATCAGGCGAGAGATACCACGTGCGGGTCATATTATAATTTAATTCAGTGGAGTAGCCAGAGTAAAATAATTATCTAGAAATCAAAATTTCCATACAAACGAGTTTGCGGGCCTATAATTTTGCTTCTATTCAAGATATAACTCTCAAATTTGGGATTTTGACTAACTTCGAGGTGCTCTTTTCAGCAGTATCGACGGTTTTGCCGTTATACGTATATATCAAAAGTTCAAAGAAACCGGGAAGGTTCTATTTGTTTACATGGCAAATGCATGCGATTCAGTTCGTCGACCCGGGGATGTTTTCACAGCAGAGAATTCGAGCTCCCCGTAAAATTAAAACACCACTCAAAGCCGTAAGATCTCGAACAAACGACCATTGCAGAGTCTGCAGGAAAAAACATTAAAGCACCTAGCCGATCTACAACGAATACCGACCTAAATGGCGTTTCACAAGTGATCCAGTGTCAAGACAATTATGCTACAGAACACAACTATTCTACAGTTTTAGAAGACCTTAGATCACTGTGAGTCCACCAATGAGTTTAGAGGGCAGATACCAATGACTATTGCGTTTCGTGGATAACTAAACCTTCTCAATGATAATTATTTGCTTATTTCTGGTAGCGACTGAAAAATTATCGACTTGCCATGACCAGTCGGTAGGATTTCCGATTTATAACGCCAAATAATGCTTTGTCTTGCACATCAGTTGGTAATGTTATCTTTGGAAAGCGATCTTTTAGTACAGATGATACGATGTCTTCATAGATGATTTGAGGAATCGCCATACGAATACTATAATTTTCTACATGCGAGATCGAGCTAGCCTCCTTTGCAGACGTGAAAGGGAGAATGGGACCGAAACTAAAAACGTCTGCAAAGGAGGCTAAGATCGAGCTGACTGCCAGCAAACGTAAATAATTCCCGTCCCCTCTCTAGTTGACCATACTATATCACAATGATTACTTATCCTTCCGTCCCTGAGTACAATATATCTAACCAATTACAGTTCTTGTTGAGCTCATTAAATATTCCTCCAATTAGAAAATACAGTAAGATTCTGACCCTCATGAAAGTGAGATTGGCGCCCACCGATACCAGAGGTTTTCTCGCAGTTCGCTTATCGCTGCTTCGCAGCTCGCTGATCGCCGCTTCGCGGCTCTTTCTCCACGGCTGTTCTCTCTCTAGAAAACCTCTGGGACCAGGGTAACCTAACGGCTGATCCATCCAAGTATTTTAAGGGGTTACTCAAGTGAAAAGTTTAGTAAAAGGTATACGAAAGGGTTATCTTTTCTGTCAAAAATGGTATATAAAAGGGTAAGGGGTTGGACCCCGGGCGGGGGGGAGCCTCCCCGTATAAAACTTTGTTGAGTTCCCCTCCCCCGGAAGTAAAGTAAAATTCTATATGTAACGTCGGTAGCCCCTTCAGTCTAAGCGACTGCTTTTCTTGGAGTGCACAACTCTACCCCCTTCTCTGCCAGAGCTCTCAATTAAAGGATTCAAAGCGTACAAGCTACTCGGATCAGAGAAGAGTCGGTACGAATGTGGCGGTCAACAGCAGGAATCGCACTCGGGACGGCCTGCTCAATGTGCCGTGTACTAACCAATAATGCTCAAAGCGTACAAGCTACTCGGATCAGAGAAGAGTCGGTACGAATGTCCACAGCAGGAATCGCACTCGGGACCGCCTGCTCAATGTGCCGTGTACTAACCATGCAATAATGCCGGCCACACACTCACCTTAAAGCACGCTAGGCATAAATCTATGCAATACATTGCAATGGAAATGACAATCAGTTCACGAACATGCTCCGTACTGTACCATCCGTCATTCTGCCTGCCGTACTGAGCTGAGACTGAATCTGATTGGGCGAAAAAGCCATCGAATGCCGAAGCGTCACAAACAAATCGGAGATAAGCCCTCGCCTCGGTTCTACGGCAGGATCGTTGCGGCTGTGTAACTGTCGAAGTCAGTTCTGAAGGAGGGTAGCGATATTACACTGTGTTATAAATATATAATAGAGTTTTGCTGCAAACGGCGTGAGGCGAGACGGGGGTTGAGCAATTTCCCTCCCCAAACAATACTGCACGCCACTAAAAAATAATAATAATAACCTTCGGCATGTGAAAAGCATTTGACATATCTTAATCTTAATTAGTCTTTCGCAAAAATTCTTCCTGAAAAAAGTTGCTATTACATAGTGAAACACCATATGAAAGCACAAACAGGTTGCTGCTCTGCGTGAACAGTAGTGAGGAATACCACACGTCACTATACGTCACGCCAGATGACGTCACGCGTTCCTAATGACAGGAATCGCTCAATAGACTTCATACCCAATCTCTAATATGAACTCTAACCCGAACCATAAAACCTAACCTATTAAACCACTTCGAAAACAAGTTACCAGGTAAACGCCACGGGGTTTTAGGGCTATAGGGTTCACAGGTAAACAGACGAGAAGAAAAGTGGAGAGTAAAAATACGAGGTTTTTATGGATTCCGACATAAAAGCCAACGTGATAACCACTATACTAAGAGAACATCCACCAACGTGATAACCACTATACTAAGAGAACATCCGCCAACGTGATAACCACTATACTAAGAGAACATCCGCCAACGTGATAACCACTATACTAAGAGAACATCCACCAACGTGATAACCACTATACTAAGAGAACATCCGCCAACGTGATAACCACTATACTAAGAGAACATCCGCCAACGTGATAACTACTATACTAAGAGAACATCGGCCAACGTGATAACCACTTTACTAAGAGAACATCCACCAACGTGATAACCACTATACTAAGAGAACATCCGCCAACGTGATAACCACTATACTAAGAGAACATCCGCCAACGTGATAACCACTATACTAAGAGAACATCCACCAACGTGATAACCACTATACTAAGAGAACATCCGCCAACGTGATAACCACTATACTAAGAGAACATCCACCAACGTGATAACCACTATACTAAGAGAACATCCGCCAACGTGATAACCACTATACTAAGAGAACATCCACCAACGTGATAACCACTATACTAAGAGAACATCCACCAACGTGATAACCACTATACTAAGAGAACATCCGCCAACGTGATAACCACTATAATAAGAGAACATCCGCCAACGTGATAACTACTATACTAAGAGAACATCCGCCAACGTGATAACCACTATACTAAGAGAACATCCACCAACGTGATAACCACTATACTAAGAGAACATCCACCAACGTGATAACCACTATACTAAGAGAACATCCACCAACGTGATAACCACTATACTAAGAGAACATCGGCCAACGTGATAACCACTATACTAAGAGAACATCCACCAACGTGATAACCACTATAATAAGAGAACATCCACCAACGTGATAACCACTATACTAAGAGAACATCCGCCAACGTGATAACCACTGTACTAAGAGAACATCCGCCAACGTGATAACCACTATACTAAGAGAACATCCGCCAACGTGATAACACTATACTAAGAGAACATCCACCAACGTGATAACCACTATACTAAGAGAACATCCACCAACGAAGTGTGACACATTCTCAGCTCAATTCTTGATTAGTGCCCAGTCCTTTGGAGGTCAAGGGCAGTTTGTGTATCTGTTGAGCAATTCCTGTCCTTTGGAACTCTACTGTATGTCCCCGAGGCCTAACCTGAAATAAATTTATGCTACATAAAAACTAGTAAATATTGCGAGAACAGAGCAACGCTCTCAAGATAGATAGATAGATAGATAGATAGATAGATAGATAGATAGGTAGATAGATAGATAGATAGATAGATAGATAGATAGATAGATAGATAGATAGATAGATAGATAGATAGATAGATAGATAGGTAGATAGATAGGTAGATAGATAGATAGATAAATAGAGTAATAAATAATAGTAATAAATTATTGGGAAATTGTAGACATTGAAAATCACATGCCTGACGATCGAGGTAATTCCACGTAAGATTCCACGAGAAAACCGTGATTTTCCTCGATTAATTACTTGATGATTTAGTACTTTTGTTGATATTTTGTTAAGCTATAAATAGCGCACGTAACCTACAGAGCCAATCAGCGTCTGATTTTGCAAACGCACTCGCGCGATTCAGCTGTGCGTATGCAATTCTACATAAAATTCCCTCCCGTTTTAACTCTCAATCTTGCAGTGTATATTAATGAAACATCTTAGTATTCATTGTATAGCTCAGACTAAGACTGATTTAAATACTGAAGTTGTAATGAGATAGCCACTTGACGTCAAGCTGAGTAAGTTAAACTGAAACGGCTTGACGTGGCGACACAAAATCTAAATGGCAATGAAGCGCAACGCAAGTGCATTTAGCAGCTTTTTAAAACCTCGAAGGTGCATTAGTATTTTGTTATAGGACATAGGAGAACCATCTTCTATCTGTTTTATAATATAAAATTCGATCTACCGCGGAGCGGGCATTTATAAGAAAACCAAACACGCCGAGCAGCCAATGAAATCGCGCGTTCTTATGATGTTCCCGCGTAGTTTATATTATAAATAAGTATATTTAAATGCATTTCACATCGGAGGACTTTAGATACGGATTTGTCCATACAATTTTGAACAATATGATGTTTGTCGCGACCTTAACAGTTACACATGGCAGTTTCCATGGAAACATTGAATGTGAGCTTTGAACTTTAATGAAATATTTTTTTTTATAACCTTCTGCATTATGCATGGTAAAGTGTTTTCATATGCCGGAGATTTTTATGCGTGTGAATCAGATATAGTCCATAGCTTATAAGTCGAATGAGGACAACATCATGTTTTTCAAAGTTTTAAGAAAAACGATTACAACGAGAAAGGGATAGACTACCCCTTTCTTGATTTGCCGTCGACCATTTTGAGACCCAGGCCTTAATGCACCTGAGATAAACCGTTAATCTGTCACCGGCTTCAAAAATCATTGAAAGGCTGAGCACTAATATGTTAGAGCAGGTTTCAATTGACTGTTGTAAAACCAAAACCAAAGCAATTTTAACGAATCGATCACGAACTAAAGTGAATACCGATTGTTTCACTGGCATGATAAAGCAACCAATCAGGAGGAAAAGTAAACGCAATCGTGGATTGATGGCGTGACCGACCAAAACCAAAACCAAAACCACGATTGGTTTTACTCTGAAATTTGATTCGCTGACTGATTACAAAACATTTTCACAGCCAATAGAAAAGCTAAGTAAACGCAAAACCAAAGCAATCACCGAAAACTTTCGACACTCAATTGAAACCTGCTCTACGATGCGATGTCAAGTGTAAACGTGTCTTTGCACTCTTTCTCCTGATAGAGGCGTCTTCTGTTGTCCGTCCTACCTGAACACGTGGCATCTCAAATGGCCAATGCTATCGACTCTGACGGCACGGTCCTAAAAGATGGTGACTTCAACAAGCTTTATATCAGAACGCACGACTTGTGCAGGTGACTTTTGAAGTTGTATTTGTTTGGCAGGGTTTGAGTTAAGTAAAGCATCATCCTCGGTCCCAGTACCTCTTTGACTTGCCAAAAAAGTCAAGGAAGCACTGGGAACGAGGATGAGTAAAGCATGACGTTTTCGTTTTCGTTGAGCATGCGCAGTAAGAGATTGGAATTGCCTGGGGTCTCTTAACGCTTGCCGTAATAACAATGGCGTCATTGATATTCAATAGCTGATAGTTAAGTAAAGGCATTCCTTTAAAGTGTTTATAAGCCTTTGATATGGGTGCAGTAAAGTGTGTTAATATTGCTTTAAAATGCATTACAAATCAGTCTTGAAATGACGTTTTTAAGTCAAATTACGGTAATGATTGAACATGAATTGCGAAGGAGGCTAAGTCATAACATTGAATTTGTTTATTTTTTTCAGTTGTTTTTCAGGCGTCAGACATTTGGTCCTTGCAATCTTATTGAAATATCTTTTAATAAGAGGAGCTGACATAAAAACAGAGCAAAAGGAACTAGAATTAGCTTGTGACATAAATGACTTCATTGAAATTTGATTCCTTAATAAACGAAAATGGCAGACGTTAATAATTGTTTTCCTATGTCGGTCATTTTGTTTCCCATTTTGACCTTTAAGTCAATGATAACTGGCTAGTGCTCATATGCACTTTGACCTTTAAATCAATAACTGGCAAGTGCTCATATGCACTTTGACCTTTAAATCAGTGATAACTGGCTAGTGCTCATATGCACTTTGACCTTTAAATCAATGAGAACTGGCTAGAGCTCATATGCACTTTGACCTTTAAATCAATGATAACTGGTTAGTGCTCATACGCACTTTGACCTTTAAATAAGTGATAACTGGCTAGTGCTCATATGCACTTTGACCTTTAAGTCAATGATAACTGGCTAGGGCTCGTATGCACTTTGACCTTTAAATCAATAACTGGCTAGGGCTCATATGCACTTTAACCTTTAAATAAATTATAATTGGCTGAGGCCCATATGTACTTTTGACCTTAATTAGTTAAATCAATGTTTGTTCTACTCAAAGGAATTCAACCTTGTTCAATTGTTTTTTTAGCATCCTATTCGCGGATATCGTGGGTTTCACGGAACTGTCCTCCAAGTGTACCGCGGAGCAACTCATCGTAACTCTCAATGAACTATTCGCCATATTTGACAAAATAGCAGCGGTAAGTTTACCACACCTGTTAATCAAAAGCACTTTACACCAATCAGAACGCGGCAATTAATATTCCCCGGGAAAATATCGCCGGCATCTTGTCCCAGAAGCTCCTCAGAAGGAGACTTGAGTTATTCGCAAAGATTTAAGAAATTCAGGGAAAGATAGGAAATCAGCAAATCATTCAGAATGTTACGAAGACTATCGCCTGAACTCAATGTTTTTCACCATGCTTGTTTTGAATTTCTTCGAGTTAAAGGAGGGCCTGAATGGGGTTAACTGACTACTGACAAACGGCCTTAAAAATAACTGACAACTGACAAATGACCATTTTTTTACTGACAACTGACAACTAAAAAATAACTGACAACTGACAAATTTGGTTTTTGTGGGTCAAACATTGTAAATTTTCTCTAGTAATGATTAATTAGGGCTAACTGACAACTGACAAATGGCCAAAATTTTAACTGACAACTGACATGTAGACCCCCCCATTGAGACCCTCTTAAAGTTTATGGCTTGTGGAACATAGCAAATATCGGAAGTTACTTATAGCATGGTTTCCGTACAACATGCCGTAACATTAAAATTACTCTCCCTTTTGTTTTTGCTCTTCCAATCACAATGCATAATTACGACAACGTACGGTACGGTACGGCAAAGTTACAGCACGATTACGATACAGCCGCAGTTTTGGCGTACTTCTTTCCGTACTCAGGCTCATACGAAATCCTCTCTAACAACCAGTGCTTTTCTGTGTTTTCCAGAAAAACCGCTGTTTACGCATCAAGATCCTGGGCGATTGCTATTATTGCATCTCTGGTCTTGACGACAATAGTGACCATGCGAAGTGTGCTGTTAACATGGGGCTCGACATGGTGAAACACATCACGTAAGGCATTCGCCAAACTTTACAAATTTATACAATGGAGGGGGGGGGGGGGGGGGGTGTACTCCCATATATAAGCCATATAGGTATGTGCCGCGGTATGGTTTTCGAGGTGCCGGACCCTTAAATAGGGTCTCACATTCTGTATTATCGTCTTTAAATATCCGATCCTTAAATAGGGTACGGTAATTTTTGTTCCCCCAACTCTTGATATACAATATCGTTCCTTTGATCAACGCCCTCTAAACGTAACAATCTTCAATAAACGTAAAGCATTACATATTAATTATTTAATCATTACGACACCAAAACAATTTAATTACATTATAAATTCTTGTCCCTTAAATAGGGTCTCATATTTTAGTTTCAAACCTTGGAATGGGTACCCGTTTTACGATTTTTCACCCTTAACTAGGGTCAGGGTTTCGATATCTCCGCGGCACACCTCTATCCTAAATTTCTGGGAGTACCTCCCCCCTTTTGAGATCACGCCACCTTTTGATCACATGCTTGTCACGTGACCCTAAATCAACCAATGAGGGCGCGAATGATATCTTGAAAAATCGCAGTTATATGTAGCAAGCATATTTGTTTCACACAACAGGAAGGTTCGTGAAGATAAAGGCGTGTCTTCTCTAAATATGCGCGTCGGTATTCACACGGGCATGGTGCTAGCCGGAGTACTGGGACAGAAGAAATGGCAGTTCGAGGCGTGGTCTAACGATGTGACGTTGGCGAATCACATGGAGTCTGGCGGTATCCCAGGGTAAGACATTATCAGTGTAATGCTCATCTCATCTCATATTAATCCTTTTAGTCATAAAGACTGTACAGGATAAAGACCCTTTGCGTCATCTGGAAGGAGAGTAACATAATTTCCGATAATTATTTGTAGATTTTGTTGCAGCCCACAGCAAGCGCAAGCTGATACAATACTATTTTGATGGGCTTTATAAGCCGGATGCATTCACGTGGCTAACACGCAGACATATTTCTTACGAGTTTAAGAGGATCGCCTATCACTCGAGTACATTAAACCATTCATCCCCTCCCTCCCCTCCTGTGTTTGTTTCTACAGACGAGTTCACATATCGGAGGTAACGTACAACTGTGTCAGGGATGAGTACAACACGGAGGAAGGTAACGGGGTGTCACGTGACGATTACCTATTGGAAAAGAACGTCAAGACTTTCCTCATCGTCGAACCTCAGCAATGTCAATGGACAAAGGAAAAGGTGAGCTTAGAAGACTTGAGTGGCGTTACCGTAGAACCCGGGAACAATCCATTATAAAAAGGCTGCAGGAGATATTATGCACATACAATACAATACATTATCATATAAATATTATATTTCAGCCAATCAGAGCTCAGCTTTATTATGAAATACAGGGCGGTATTTCGTGGTTTTTCTATGAAATACAGAGCGGTATGTCATGACCAGATCAAGGCCAATCAAAATGCAGGAATTTCGCGCCATTTCTTTATCAGCCAATAAGAATTCAATATTTTGAATACATAATTATCTGCAGACGCGTCCGCCACTGGAAACTTTTGTTTTCCGAGAAATTTCGCAGTCTATCGTTCAGTAAGTTACTTTGTTTTCGTGATAAATCTTCCAGTAAATGTGTTATTTATAGGATAATATGGTTATTTATGGGATAATATGGTTATTTATAGGATAATATGGTTATTTATGGGATAATATGGTTATTTATAGGATAATATGGTTATTTATGGGATAATATGGTTATTTATAGGATAATATGGTTATTTATGGGATAATATGGTTATTTATAGGATAATATGGTTATTTATAGGATAATATGGTTATTTATGGGATAATATGATTATTGATTGTTTTCTAATGGAAACTGGCGAAAATGTCACTCGAAATTTATATTATTTTGGTATACAACTACCAAATAATACAAATTTCAAGTGCAATATTCGCACGTATTCCATAGAAAACATGAAATAACCAGTAAATACAATACAATACAATGCAATTTATTATGGTCGAAGCGTAGGATACCGTTACATCTGAGCCAGAGGCTCGTGTTAAAAACGCCCGACAGAAATTAGATAATGTGATCATACTAATGTAAAAAATAATTATACGTATAGGGAATATTAAATATATAGTTCAGTATAGGAATCCTAGCTAGGTGTAAGACTACTTAGCTTAGTAGAAATGTAAGCGATAATAGGAAATGCGACGTAATGATACAAATATTGAGTACCTTTGTTGTTGCTGACACCCTAGTAATTCAGTCGTATACTACAAAAGGCTTAAAGTTCCACTACGATCAAAAGTTGAACATGTTTTTGCATGTTCATAAAGTAGAGTTGATATGTCAGTTAAAATCGTTTTTCAATGCGACGACCAGGAAGTCTTATTTTTGAACTCCGAATATTGAATCTAAACGTCCGCCATTACTGGAGCGGTTCCCTTTGTTCAGCTTTATACAACGGGTTATTTCATACACTCAACGCTCGCCTGCACAACACAACGCCTTGGAGGCATATTTCTACTAAAACATCTTCACGTACGCAAGAAGAAAGTTATATTTATCTTTGCGAGGTTGGCTACTTTTTTATGCATACTATATTTCGCGCGACGTGGTTGTCGTGTTACATGTAAGCATATGACATCCTTCCGCTGAATAATGAACTTCCAGTAATGGCGGACAGGATTTTACCGGTAAACTCTCCTAAAATTTTGTGGTTTAACTTGCCTATTTGGCATGTGTTTTACTATTTCGGATATTTCTAACACTGATTGACCTATTAACAATGAAAAAGTCGCAAATCAAAATGGTAAATTTTCGTCGTAGTGGCACTTTAAATAAACTGATATATTATTATTATATTATAATTGTTATTATATTATATCAGGAGTATATTACAGAGGAGTGTTCCTCTTCCCACATTATATTGTCACACAATGCAACACTATAGACGGTAGAGTTATTTTTAGCATAGAATTTCCCGCGAGAAGAAACAAAGTCCGTCACTTTTAATCAATTAGGATGCACTGAGAAAATGTAATTAACACGGTTCAAACTGCTAAAAAATACTAAAGCACAAGAGAACAAAAGACAACGTAATCGCATACCATAACTTCGCGGCTATAAATAGACACACCATCTACTGTGTTAGGCGCCAACACAAGGGCACAGGAACACTCCTGTGTAATATACTCCTGACCATCTACTGTGTTAGAGGCCAACACAAGGGCACAGGAACACTCCTGTGTAATATACTCCTGACCATCTACTGTGTTAGAGGCCAACACAAGGGCACAGGAACACTCCTGTGTAATATACTCCTGACCATCTACTGTGTTAGAGGCCAACACAAGGGCACAGGAACACTCCTGTGTAATATACTCCTGACCATCTACTGTGTTAGAGGCCAACACAAGGGCACAGGAACACTCCTGTGTAATATACTCCTGACCATCTACTGTGTTAGAGGCCAACACAAGGGCACAGGAACACTCCTGTGTAATATACTCCTGACCATCTACTGTGTTAGGGGCCAACACAAGGGCACAGTCTGAACACTCCTGTGTAATATACTCCTGACCATCTACTGTGTTAGGGGCCAACACAAGGGCACAGGAACACTCCTGTGTAATATACTCCTGACCATCTACTGTGTTAGGGGCCAACACAAGGGCACAGGAACACTCCTGTGTAATATACTCCTGACCATCTACTGTGTTAGGGGCCAACACAAGGGCACAGGAACACTCCTGTGTAATATACTCCTGACCATCTACTGTGTTAGGGGCCAACACAAGAGCACAGGAACACTTCTGTGTAATATACTCCTGACCATCTACTGTGTTAGGGGCCAATACAAGAGCACAGGAACACTCCTGTGTAATATACTCCTGACCATCTACTGTGTTAGGGGCCAACACAAGAGCACAGGAACACTCCTGTGTAATATACTCCTGACCATCTACTGTGTTAGGGGCCAACACAAGGGCACAGGAACACTTCTGTGTAATATACTCCTGACCATCTACTGTGTTAGGGGCCAACACAAGAGCACAGGAACACTCCTGTGTAATATACTCCTGACCATCTGCTGTGTTAGGGGCCAACACAAGGGCACAGTCTGAACACTTCTGTGTAATATACTCCTGACCATCTACTGTGTTAGGGGCCAACACAAGGGCACAGGAACACTCCTGTGTAATATACACCTGACCATCTACTGTGTTAGGGGCCAACACAAGGGCACAGTCTGAACACTCCTGTGTAATATACTCCTGACCATCTACTGTGTTAGGGGCCAACACAAGGGCACAGTCTGAACACTTCTGTGTAATATACTCCTGACCATCTACTGTGTTAGGGGCCAACACAAGGGCACAGGAACACTCCTGTGTAATATACTCCTGACCATCTACTGTGTTAGGGGCCAACACAAGGGCACAGGAACACTCCTGTGTAATATACTCCTGACCATCTACTGTGTTAGGGGCCAACACAAGGGCACAGGAACACTCCTGTGTAATATACTCCTGACCATCTACTGTGTTAGAGGCCAACACAAGGGCACAGGAACACTCCTGTGTAATATACTCCTGACCATCTACTGTGTTAGAGGCCAACACAAGGGCACAGGAACACTCCTGTGTAATATACTCCTGACCATCTACTGTGTTAGAGGCCAACACAAGGGCACAGGAACACTCCTGTGTAATATACTCCTGACCATCTACTGTGTTAGGGGCCAACACAAGGGCACAGGAACACTCCTGTGTAATATACTCCTGACCATCTACTGTGTTAGGGGCCAACACAAGAGCACAGGAACACTCCTGTGTAATATACTCCTGATTATATTTGCAACCAGACCTCAAGTCCAATGTCTCTAGTTTTTTTACGAAACTCCTTAATGTTATTAATGCTTTTAAAACTTACTAGATTATTATGGGATATTATAAACGGCAGTAAAGGCCATTTAGATGATGTTGCGCGCGCAGCTAGAACAATGGATATCTGTTTTAAATAACGAAAGGCTGGTGAACTAGAACGAGCCTTGCAGCTCGCGTCTATTGTTCTACTTATGCGTGCGCAATATCGTCAAAGTGGCCTATTCTGGCAGGAAAAATATAGTCTTATGTTGTCTTATCTCTTTCTAACAGGAAGATCTCGACACTCTACACCTTCCCGACACAGCACCAGGAAATAGAAGAACATCATCTCCTATCATGGAGCTAATTAATACCAATAACTACTGGGAAAACGGGGACAAGGATTCCATCATAGGGCGAGACGGCAATCAACGTCGAACATCCTCATGGACCGTGAGTATCTCATACAAGCATACATGAGTTAACAGGGCTGCTATAGACGTCGCCGAATGTCGGCACATGGACCGCGAGTATATGTCAGTCTTACAAGCGTGCACGAGTTAACAGTGCTGCTATAGACGTCACCGAATGTCGGCACATGGACCGCGAGTATATGTCAGTCTTACAAGCGTGCACGAGTTAACAGTGCTGCTATAGACGTCGCCGAATGTCGGCACATGGACCGCGAGTATATGTCAGTCTTACAAGCGTGCACGAGTTAACAGTGCTGCTATAGACGTCGCCGAATGTCGGCACATGGACCGCGAGTATATGTCAGTCTTACAAGCGTGCACGAGTTAACAGTGCTGCTATAGACGTCGCCGAATGTCGGCACATGGACCGCGAGTATATGTCAGTCTTACAAGCGTGCACGAGTTAACAGTGCTGCTATAGACGTCGCCGAATGTCGGCACATGGATCGCGAGTATATGTCAGTCTTACAAGCGTGCACGAGTTAACAGTGCTGCTATAGACGTCGCCGAATGTCGGCACATGGACCGCGAGTATATGTCAGTCTTACAAGCGTGCACGAGTTAACAGTGCTGCTATAGACGTCGCCGAATGTCGGCACATGGACCGCGAGTATATGTCAGTCTTACAAGCGTGCACGAGTTAACAGTGCAACTGCTATGCACCGTTAGATGAGGAAGGAAGAACCAGGAAAACGTTACCTCGCGGCATAAATCTAAAGGCCCTGTTACACGATATACTTTTTCGTTCAACTTGTCTCACAAAAAGGTGCACGTGTGCATGCTAGACGTTAACTTTTTTTGTGCAACTTGTCTCGCAAAAAAAAGTGTTACAAGTTGCACGTGATCGTGTTAGACGTAATATTCAAAAAGTGATTGGTTGGAATGTTTTAAAAGTCTCGAGACAAGTTGCTTGCGGTGCGTCCAAGGAGGATGTTACACATTTTTTGATGATTTTCCCTCGTTTTGCTGCTCTACGTGAGACAATGCTTACCTCCGTTATGCAGAGTGCCGGCAACGCCTGGTCATCACTTAATTTATCTAAAAGAGTAGATGTTTTACTGAACGGTTTGACAATTTTGAATTTCAAAGCTAATGCTGTTATCTTTGTTGCCGTGAGGACTTTCATATGCCAATCTGGACGTTTTAATTAAGAGATGTAATTTGTTATCTTAGTTCCTATTTATTTCTATTTCCTTTCTCGTTGTGTTTGTTTTGTGCTTCTTCGTGGTCAACATTGTATAAATTAATTCACGTGAGCCCCCACGATGAGCTTAGAGCTCTTGGGGAAAACATAAAGCCCAAATATTGTTTAAATAAAAAAATATAAATAAATAAATAAAAAAGTTGCACGACTCATGTTACACGTTATCTTTCCGTAAATTGATAGAAATTTGTTGAAGAAAGTAAAATCCGAATCAACATTTCGTGCAACTTGAAATTTTGAAGAAAAAACAATTGCACGATGGGATGTTACACGTTAAAATGTTCGTGTAACTTGCTGTTTTTGCGAGACGAGTTACACAAACAGTGTACCGTGTAACGTGGCCTTAAGATGAGGAATAAAGTCGAAGACTACCTTGTACCTCATGCACAGTAGCCTGTGTTCAGCCTGGAAAAGATAAGGAAAAGAAATCGTATTTGAATAGCAGTATTATGTTAAACGCATGCTCGATTTTTGATGGCCCCTACCCCCATCCCCCCTCCCCCCCCCCCCCCCCCCGAGGTTATGACCCCTATCCCCATTCCCCCCACCCGAGATTATGACCCCTGCACCCATTCCCCCTCTAGGTTACTACCCACCCCTAATTTGTTGCATGAAAATTGGTGACTCCCTCCAATTTTAGAGCAGCCCTCCCCCCTGTATAGTTAATGACTGGTCCCTTAGGAGTTCTGCGTGAGTTTGCTTAGATTATGGAAATAAAGCCATATTGGTTTCTGATAGCGATAAAATTGTACAGTACAATTAATTTCTATAAAACTCTCTACTTCGTCTCTTTTAGGAGGATTCCGAAAAGTCCGACACGTCCTCTATATCAAGGTATAAAATCTCCAATCAGTGAAACATAAGTATATATAGTATGTGCTTAGACTGCAATACTTCGTGTTGATAAACATTACAATTGTTATGCTAATGTGCCAACCATGATTTGAAAAGGCCGCTTTGTGTCAGGAACCAGTGGATCTCTGGTTGGCGCATTAATAACAATGGATGACGTGGCAGTAAGTATCGCTATAGGTACATTATCGAAGATAATAGATTCTTCTCATATATGGCGGCCATGTTTGCTACAAACAATATTTTGCAAGGAGCAGTTTCAGAACGAGTTTAGACAGCAAAAACAAACGGTTTTATCCTCCCGAGACTCAACATAGACACCACGTGAGGAGAGTTAATAGAAGTTCTTCGTATATCAGCCAGTTTCGCAAAGAGAAAATATTTGTAAAAATCAGTGTTGGAATTTCTGAAGACGCGATGAAAATGTTAAAATCACTGCATTGAAATTCTAGCAATTACATCACGATGTTTATACAGTCACGTTGAATAAGAGAAATGTTTTATGGTTTGTAAACTGCGGAACATTTCCTAACACCATGTTTGTGTCAATCGTTAGCGAGAAAATGCTGAACAAGCTCCTGCGTGATGTTCTGGACGAAAGAACCGTAGGGTGAGTAATAGACACGTAGGGTGTGTAATAGACACGTAGGGCGTGCAATAGACACGTAGGGTGAGCAATAGACACGTAGGGTGTGTAATAGACACGTAGGGTGTGTAATAGACACGTAGGGTGAGTAATAGACACGTAGGGTATGTAATAGACACGTAGGGTGAGTAATAGACACGTAGCGGGGTGAGTAATAGACACGTAGGATGAGTAATAGACACGTAGGGTGTGTAATAGACACGTAGGGTGTGTAATAGACACGTAGGGTGTGTAATAGACACGTAGGATGTGTAATAGACACGTAAGGTGTGTAATAGACACGTAAGGTGTGTAATAGACACGTAGGGTGTGTAATAGACACGTAGGGTGAGTAGTAGACACGTGCGTCGCGGTGTGTGTCTAGTATCTTAGCCTAAAAATTATAATAAATATTTTTTAACGATAAATCCATGAATGAATGTTCCATCTTGCTAATTGGCTTGAGGCGAAGCTTCACTTGTTGGACAACCATAATTTATATAACCCACCCATTATTGCGATTATAATTATGTCCGACCATAAGCAGAGTTCAGACTGAGACTTTGGAAATATTTCATTGATAACTAGATAAACATAATGTATTTTACTAGCGTAGGTGCATGTTACGAGTCCAAATTATATACGTACTGCAATGCATGTGTTGCAAGCACGTAACAAATGAGAAAGGCTGTTTTTGTTCCGCACGTTTGAAGTCTTTTTTCATTGTGCATACTCTAAGATTTGAACTCCAACTTTGATCTTCACAGAAAAATAAAGGAAAAAATGAATCCTGTGACGCTAAGATTCAAGAAATATGAGGTGGAATATCAGGTAATTGAACCAGTCAATACTGTGCGATAATTGATATCAAAATAATAATCTAGGATGCAATAGTCCCTTTGCACGTGACGTCATAGCCGCCATGTTGGTGTACAGTTAACAATAGATTCCTCGTTAGCTTCTTTTGTTCTGTACACCAACATGGCCGCCATGCCCTTTGTCATTTGAATCTCTGGGGATTGAGTGCAAACCATCTATAGTAACGTAGCTCACGCTTCTTAATAAAACAGGGTAAACATTTGTTATCGTTCAACATTGTATGTACTAAAATAAACTTAAATATCAAGACCCATTATTTTTGCGTTTCTACTCATGCGCAGTCCGGTCTTGCTGTCGTTTCAAATCCACTGTTAAAATAAACTACTTTATTTACGTACGTGTCTAGTTTTCTAGCTGACCCTAGAAGAGTCTACCAGTCGGACACGAATTCCTTGCTTGGCTTACGAATTCCTCGGATCGAATTTAAGTCGTTTTTTTTTAGGAAAACCGGAGGAAAACCCTCGGAGCAAGGGTGAGATACCAACAAACTCAACTCCTATACGGCGTCGCAATCGGGACATGCGCTGTTAATAGTGATCAGCTTGTGATTTATCGTATATATATATATATGTCAATCTTAGAATAAGAGGCTCTTTCTTAAACTTTCAAGGCCCGATTGTTCGAAGCAAGGGTAACCGCTACCCAAAGATTTAACTTGCTAACTCGAGGTTAAACTGTACGGACTACAATAGACCATTTTCTCAGGTATGCGCACGCAAATTGGCCCGCCAAATCGCTTTTTGAACAATAAGCCGCCAATTTTTGAACAATAGCCGATAATTTTAATAACAAAGGCTGACGCATCAGAACGAGTCTAACAAAAGCTAACAAAACTCACGGCCCGCCAAGAAATACTTCATGTAGGCAGCTTGGATTTAGTATTGGTTGAAATAATAGGGAGGGTTATAGGAAACCACTACGTGATTGCCCACGTAAAGTATTTACCGGCCCGTCAAGCCTGTTGCGTGCGCATACTTGAGAAAATGGTCTTTTACAGATTTCGCGTTATACTAGGGATAAAGGTACCCTTGCTTTGAACAACCAGGCCCAGGTTTATGACAGAACTATAATCGGTATAATAAACTTGTTGTTTCTTTTCGTTTTTCCATTCAGTACGCCCTAGAGAAGCAGGATATGAGCAGCGAGGCGTTGGCATGTCTATGTATCATCATGCTCTTCTGTTTCTTGGTAGAGGTCGCCATTTTACCGAGGTAAGTGGAAGCGTGGACATCAATTCGATACCAAGTTAATCTCTACTATACTTTGTGAGGAGCCGAGGTGGCGCAGTGGTTAAGCGCTTCGCCTCTCACCTCTGTGGCCCAGGTTCGATTCCCGGACGCGGCGACATATGTGAGTCGAGTTTGTTGGTATCTTGCCCTTGCTCCGAGGGTTTTTCTACGGGTTCTCCGGTTTTCCTCCCTCCGAAAAAAACCAACACGCTAAATTCCAATTCGATCTGTGAATTAGCCGGGACCTGGCTTTGATCAGCCCCCATGGTTGTTTCAGGTCTCGTTAGAAATTCAGAGTTTTGTCACTTTTTCCTAGCCTGGCTTTGGACCAGGCGTAAGCCGAACCTCGCACCGCGTATAGGCGCGATTAGCTAGGGGGACGCGGGGCATGCCAACGAAAGGGTTGGCCGCGGTCCCCCCCCTAAATCCGCCCCTGTTTACCTTGAAGTCTGACTGTTGTGTGTTTGGTTGTTTTGAGGCTCAGTTAGAAGTAAACTCTTCCTTTCCTTGTAGATCTTTAAGAAGTTACTTGATATTCGCAATTGGGTTTATCCTTACCCTGATTCCCACTATTCTGACGGTGGCCATTAAGTTCCCAAAGGTAAGAGCAAACATACTGGTATCTTTGTTAATTACAGCAGATTGCAATCAGAATGTGAAACGAAAACGCAACCCTGTCGTAACATTGGAGATTTTTTAGTTCAGTGACAGAGCATAACCCTTAGGGAAGTCATTTCAAAGATACGCCAACAAATCGTGACGTAAGGTACTTTATATACAGAGTACAAAGCTTATCCTTAGGTAAAGTACACAGAGTCTCCAGATTTTGGACAACAGCTCCCGGTCTCCCGGATAATCGCGAATCTCTGAAGTAATGGAATTTTTTTTTGGGGGGGGGGGGGGTGAGCAGAAAATACAGAGAGAGGGAGGGAGGGAGTTAATTCACCCCCGAGCTTCATATTGAAACCTTTGTGCGTGACAAGCGAATCATATATCGAAAGTGGGATATTCGCTGTACAATCGTGTAATATTTCTATCTAATTTTCTATATTTCTTTGACTTGTTGTTCGAGTCATCGTTCGCCTCGTTTTCATGCAGTTTTATCACTTTACACGACAATGGCGGAAGGAGGACCCGCGAACTGACCAAAGAGTACTCCCTGACGTCATCGTCTAAACTTAAATGCTCGTAACTCCGTAACTCATACTATATAGCTACATTTCCACTGATTCATCTTTAACGTACGATGAACAACATAACCAGATCTTGGAGTAACCAGATTCTGATGCCTGTGATCTTTAGTGAGGCTGGTGGACTTGGGGGCTATGCCATGCTGATGAGTCCTAACAAGGACGAAACAGCTTTACATGGCTGCCACTCTACGGGTAATAAGATGTGAGCATGCGTGTTAGACGCTAGCTACGTCGTAGCGTGTGTTGGATAGTGCTATGCAACGTGCTTGGTTTAACAATGTCCACCTATTTCCCATTCCTGTTCCAGTGCTTAGGCCCGTTTCTGTACGCGTCCTACATACTCGACGGTAGTAAGCCGGCGCGTACACTTGTAGCTGCGTTGTGTGTCACTATTTTGGCGGGAACCGAGCTGATCGATTTGGTACGTATACCCTACAAATATGCTTTTTTGTTTGCGTGTTTTGCTTGCGCTTTTTGTGTATTGTCCATTGGTGGATTACTGCAATTGCGAATGAAATTAGAGATGTTCTGCAAGCAAAACGCTAGATCCCGCTTTACACGGCAAATATTCTGGGCACTGCGGGTGACTCCTAAATTTCAGGTACGCGCCAGTGGCAACATTTTTCAGCACGGAATCCCTTATTTTTGTCGTGCAAATGAAATGTTCCGGGTTAACCTAGGGGTGCTGAGACCTTGTGAAAAGGTAGTCTCGGCCCGCCTGTTAGGAGTGCCGTGGCCAAGTTAGGAGTGCCGTACTCAAGTTAGGAGTGCCGTGCCCAGGTTAGGAGTGCCGTGCCCAGGTTAGGAGTACCGTACTCAAGTTAGGAGTGCCGTGCTCAAGTTAGGAGTGCCGTGGCCAAGTTAGGAGTGCCGTGCCCAGGTTAGGAGTGCCGTGCCCAGGTTAGGAGTACCGTACTCAAGTTAGGAGTGCCGTACTCAAGTTAGGAGTGCCGTACTCAAGTTAGGAGTGCCGTGCTCAAGTTAGGAGTGCCGTGCCCAAGTTAGGAGCGCCGTGCCCAAGTTAAGAGTGCGCCGTGCCCAAGTTAGGAGCGCCGTGCCCAAGTTAAGAGTGTTGTACTGAAGTTAGGAGTGCCGTGCCCAAGTTAGGAGCGCCGTGCCCAAGTTAAGAGTGTTGTACTCAAGTTAGGAGTGCCATGCTCAAGTTAGGAGTGCCGTACTCAAGTTAGGAGTGCCGTGCTCAAGTTAGGAGTGCCGTGCCCAAGTTAGGAGCGCCGTGCCCAAGTTAAGAGTGCGCCGTGCCCAAGTTAGGAGCGCCGTGCCCAAGTTAAGAGTGTTGTACTCAAGTTAGGAGTGCCGTGCCCAAGTTAGGAGCGCCGTGCCCAAGTTAAGAGTGTTGTACTCAAGTTAGGAGTGCCGTGCCCAAGTTAGGAGCGCCGTGCCCAAGTTAAGAGTGTTGTACTCAAGTTAGGAGTGCCGTGCCCAAGTTAGGAGCGCCGTGCCCAAGTTAAGAGTGTTGTACTCAAGTTAGGAGTGTCGTGCCCAAGTTAGGAGCGCCGTGCCCAAGTTAAGAGTGTTGTACTCAAGTTAGGAGTGCCGTGCCCAAGTTAGGAGCGCCGTGCCCAAGTTAGGAGTGTTGTACTCAAGTTAGGAGTGCCGTGCCCAAGTTAGGAGCGCCGTGCCCAAGTTAAGAGTGTTGTACTCAAGTTAGGAGTGCCGTGCCCAAGTTAGGAGCGCCGTGCCCAAGTTAAGAGTGTTGTACTCAAGTTAGGAGTGCCGTGCCCAAGTTAGGAGTGCCGTTCCCAAAATGCTTAAGTTACTTGAATTATTATAATTAACGAGAAAAAGCACAGAGTATATAATGAAATTAACGGCTGTCTGCTGTGTTTTCAGCTCGAATGCGAGACACGTGAGGCTTCTCTTAAAGATATTGAGCTGAGAATCAATCGATCCGAACCGCTTAACCCAGGACGCATATCGTGTGAATACCCACAGGTATGGAAATAAACTCTCAGAATGCTGAAACAATTGATAAATATATTGATTATTTGCGTTATATCTTTTTCATTGCCGTGAAGAATGTAACCCCACCGACGCCCGCAACGGTTGAGATGATATTGTTGGTGAAAGACGCGGCTCTCCTTTCAAAGTTCATCAGTGAGGTTTAGTTAATAACAACAGTTGACCGCTTACCCTTATAATACCCGAAATACAAATCTCGTTTATTTGTAAGTAGTGTGAAATAAAATAACCTTGAACCTAGTTATTGTTAGATGACAGTCTCAGATGGAAACGTAGATCACTGGACAAACCAACCAATTTCTATGGACAAAACATGGGAAACCATGGAAAAAACATAATGGGTTCGGATTCGTCTTTCCGTGCTTTCCTCCATCATCTTTCCATGTTTTCTTCCATCGTCCTTCCATGTTTTTTGCCATCGTCTTTCCATGTTTTCTTCCATTGTCTTTCCATGTTTTCTTCCATGGTCTTTCCATGTTTTCTTCCATGGTCTTTCCATGTTTTCTTCCATCGTCTTTCCATGTTGTCTTCCATCGTCTTTCCATGTTTTCTTCCATGGTCTTTCCATGTTTTTTCCCATCGTCTTTCCATGTTTTTTTCCATCGTCTTTCCATGTTTTCTTCCATCGTCTTTCCATGTTTTCTTCCATCGTCTTTCCATGTTTTTTTCCCATCGTCTTTCCATGTTTTTTTCCATCGTCTTTCCATGTTTTCTTCCATCGTCTTTCCATGTTTTCTTCCATCGTCTTTCCATGTTTTTTTCCATCTTCTTTCCATGTTTTTTTCCATCGTCCTTCCATGTTTTTTAGCCATCGTCTTTCCATGTTTTTTCTTCCATCGTCTTTCCATGTTTTATTCCATCGTATTTCCATGTTTTCTTCCATCGTCTTTCCATTTTTTCTCTATCGTCTTTCCATGTTTTCTTCCATGGTCCTTCCATGGTTTTTTGTCATCGTCTTTCCATGTTTTCTTCCATTGTCTTTCCATTTTTTATCCCATCGTCTTTCCATGTTTTCTTCCATCGTCTTTCCATTTTTTTTCTATCGTCTTTCCATGTTTTCTTCCATCGTCCTTCCATTGTTTTTTGCCATCGTCTTTCCATGTTTTCTTCCATTGTCTTTCCATGTTTTCTTCCATCGTCTTTCCATGTTTTCTTCCATCGTCTTTCCATTTTTTTTCTATCGTCTTTCCATGTTTTCTTCCATCGTCCTTCCATGGTTTTTTGCCATCGTCTTTCCATGTTTTCTTCCATTGTCTTTCCATGTTTTCTTCCATCGTCTTTCCATGTTTTCTTCCATCGTCTTTCCATTTTTTTTCTATCGTCTTTCCATGATTTCTTCCATCGTCTATCCATTTTTTTCTATCGTCTTTCCATGATTTCTTCCATCGTCTATCCATTTTTTTCTATCGTCTTTCCATGATTTCTTCCATTGTCTTTCCATGTTTTCTTCCATCGTATTTTAATTTTTTCCATACTATGAAAATCGGTTGTTGTTTCTCCAGTCATACTTGGGACCGATGTCGCCGGGCGGGATAGACATTTCCATGAAGTACTAACGTTACAGTACTAAATAAATTCTTGGGTGACACATCTTGTTCTTTCGATCCAGTACTACTCGTACAACGGCATCCTGATCCTGTTAGGGATCTCGGTACTAGTGCAGCTGAGTCATGCGTTAAAGGTGATGCTAATGGTTGGAGTACTGACGGCGTACTGGGTCATCAACATCGTCAGTAGAGCGGAAATATTTACAAACTACGACCTGTATGTCTACTTCAATAGCACGTAAGTACTGACAGTTCATATTGCCACCTTATTCATATCTCATGCCCCCGCGGAAAGAGGTCTGGTATAAACAATGGTATCAGAGCGAGGCCAGTTGTCCCCAAGATCGCAAAATTGGAGCCGCTCAGAAATGTCTTAGTTTCTGTCGTACCGCACTTTTGTGTCTTTTGTGTCATAAGGAAATTAACGTTATTTTCAGCCATCGACTGTATATTTTTCTCTTCCTGTGACAAGCTGGAACAGCTAGCCTCGCTTTTATGCCTTTATGAATAAGGTCAATGATTGGGCAAGTTACGGCAATGACTTACGGCACAGTTACTGTACGGCACGGTTACGGTCCGACACGGTTACTGTGCACATGGTTATTGTACGGCACTGTTACTGTGCGCATGGTTACTGTACGGCACGGTTAGGGTACGGTACGGTTACTGTATGGCACCGTTACTGTGCGGCATGCTGTGACATTGAAATGGTTTCTCGTTGTTTTGTATTTCGGTAAGTTACAGTACGTACCGTACCGTAACCGTACCGTAACCGTACCGTAACCGTACCGTAACCGTACCGTAACCGTACCGTAACCGTACCGTACCGTAACCGTACCGTAACCGTACCGTAACCGTACCGTAACCGCAACCGTACCGCAACCGTACCGTAATCATGATATACCGTAACAGAGTAATATGATTGGATCAGAAAGACGGTAAAAACAATAGGACACCAAAAATATAATTACTTAACTTGGCAGTACCGTTACAAGTTCTTTCATATGGCATATTTTATACACGTGTTTTAATTCTGAACCCAATGAGAAAGGCTCATTTTATTATATTTCTAAACCTACAGATCAACCCATGTTCCCAAGAGATACTTCGCGTCTGTCGTCTTAGCCTTGGCTTTTATCATCCTCGCCCTCCACGGACGACAGGTAAGAAATAGAGAATAATACATGGGTATGCGGAGATATGGAATTCCATATATATCTCCAAGCGTCCATGTATTATTTTATTTATTTTATAAACAATACTTGGACCTGGGTCCGGTTGTTCGAAGCAAGGGTGAGCGCGTGACGTGGACATCGCTGATTGGCTGAGAGGCGATATCCACACACGTAAGATTATCGTATTTTTACGTGTGTTCAGATACGATTTTTCTCAGTGCTGGAATCCTTGTAAAACACTGTAGTTAAGAAAATAAATAAATGTACAAGTTCTGTCTGTTCTGTTATCACTTTCATCTTATCTCTCCTTATTGTACTTTCTCTCATTTTACCATGTTTATTTCAACAATGGATTGACAGTATCAATAAAGGGCACGAGTCCGTAATATACATGTAACGTGTTCCCGAATTCGATTGGCTGAGAGCAGTGTATTTATGTTAAACACCAGTGCCGAATCATGTAATACCTCAGATGTGAACAAAATATATCCAACCAGAACTCATCAATTGGATTGACTGAGAGGTGGCGGTGTTTTCAAACGTTTGCAACAATGTAGAACATTAACAAAGATAGATTTCCACATTTACAGCCGAGAGAAGTTGAAAAACTGAAGCGGCAAAATCCCTTGAATATCATCACGACAAAAAGCACAAATATACGCGGATGAGTATTATCAACAAGTAATCATATGGCTTTCGTGCAATTCGGGATTAATTTGAACTCGTGAGATTTTTCAAAGAGCTCATGCAATTTTGTGACTTGGACCCATATGATTAGTAGATACCTCAGTAAACAAGACTATTTTATCGCTGTTATTTTCAATTACAATTATTTCTTAGCAAGTGCATAGATTTTAGATGATCATTAGATCTTCGTTCTAGTGAAGTAATTTTAAATTAGATTGTAACGGTGGGTATATTAAAGATGTTTACTAACACTATTAGTACGCAGGGCCCGGCGGCACATTGCGCCACAATAGCAGTTCGTATCTCAAGACCTCTGTTGTGAAACACATTTCAATATATTTATATAGAATTTGTGCCATATACATGAATACCTTTACCTTCTTTATGTTCAGGTTGAAAGAACAGCGCGTTTGTTGTTTCTGTGGAAAATGGAGGTAAGAATCTTTAAAAAAACCTATTTAATTTTAAAAGCAAGTCCTCTATTTTCTTGCTCATTTGTAATTTTGTCCGAGTGAAGATTGGGAATGAGCCAAAACTTTCAATGAAGGGGAGATGGCAAAAGAAAAATAACCTTTGTCCTCCCGTCTCCACAGGGGAGATTTTTCGTTCGCCTCCAGCTTTTGCTCGGCCACTTAATAGAATGATACTGATAAATTAAAAGTCGAAGAAAATAGAGAGACTTGGACAATGTTGGGACAATGTTGTTGTAACCGGGTTTTTTTCTCAGGCCAACGAGAAAAAGAAGGAAGTTGAAGAACTTCGACAGAGAAACCAGAAGTTGTTATATAACATTCTACCAAGCCACGTGGCCGATCACTTTCTACAACATCAGAACAAAGATGAGACGGTTAGTGTGGGTCTAGGAATTGCTAACCTTGACTTGACTCGACTTATACCTAAACTTTAAACGTTTCACAAGCTTTTTCGTTAACTGGTTTTCAACTATTAGAATATAAAACGTTGGAACTGGCACAGGCAGGTTTATTCGTTTGTTTTCATTAGTTTAAAGATCTTACATCATCCTCATCATTACTGTTATTGTCATTATTTATAATACATAATTATTAATATATCATCATCAATATTTATTATTATTTTATTTTTATTAATGTCGCTCCAGATTTAGTTTAACTAAATTTAGTACTAATTTAGGTGACGTCACCTAATTTGAAATTTCACGTCCCAACGGTCTTCAGATCCGGAAGAGACGTTGACTCGCCGAATCGTCTACACTAGTATACATTTGTATAGTATCAACGGTTTTATTTTCACCTTGGCCTGGTTGTTCGGAGCCAGGGTAAGCACTACCCCGGGGTTCAATCACTAACCCGAGGGTAAACTGTACAGATTACAATTACAAATGTAGCACTACCCTAGGGATCAGTAAAGTTACCCTTGTTTTGAACAACCGGACCCTGAAGTTTATGTTTAACCCCTATGAATTTGCTGTGACTGTTGGTCTTGCGGTTAGTACACTAATTTAGTTTAATTTAGTTTAATTTATCTAAATCGTCAACACCCACGTTGGAGCGACTCTATTATTCAAGCGTCGGTGTTGTTCAAGACTTTCCGAATCTTTCTAAAGCAACGATTAAGAACAAGAACTCAAGTTTATTTTACTCTAGATGGTGAATAATATTTACTGGTTATTTCATGGTTTTCTATGGAATACCGGCGGATTTTTCACGAGAAATTTGTATTATTTGGAAGGCTCGTTGTATACCAAAATCATATTAATTTCGAGTGAAATTGTCGCCTGTATTCCATAGAAAACCATGAAATAACCATATTATCCTATAAGAAAACCATGAAATAACCATATTATCCTATAAGAAAACCATGAAATAACCATATTATCCTATAAGAAAACCATGAAATAACCATATTATCCTATAAGAAAACCATGAAATAACCATATTATCCTATAAGAAAACCATGAAATAACCATATTATCCTATAAGAAAACCATGAAATAACCATATTATCCTATAAGAAAACCATGAAATAACCATATTATCCTAAAAGAAAACCATGAAATAACCATATTATCCTATAAGAAAACCATGAAATAACCATATTATCCTATAAGAAAACCATGAAATAACCATATTATCCTATAAGAAAACCATGAAATAACCATATTATCCTATAAGAAAACCATGAAATAACCATATTATCCTATAAGAAAACCATGAAATAACCATATTATCCTATAAGAAAACCATGAAATAACCATATTATCCTATAAGAAAACCATGAAATAACCATATTATCCTATAAATAACAAATTTACGGGAAGATTTATCACGAAAACAAAGTAACTTACCGGACGATAGACTGTGAATATTCTCGCCGGAAAACAAAAGGTTCGAGTGGCGGGCGCGTCTGCAGACTAATTATGTATTCAAAATCGTGAATTCTTATTGGCTGATAAAGAAAGGGCGCGAAATTTCCTGCATTTTGATTGGCCTGATCTGGCCATGAAATACCGCTCTGTATTTCATAGCAAAGCTAATCTCTGATTAGCTGAAATATAATATTTATAAGATAATACATCTTATTATACATTTTACTCACTATCTCAATTCTGATTGGATGAGAACACACAGCTAATTCTCGATAGCTAATCTCGTTCTCAGAGCCCGCGCGTTTTTCAGCCAGCGGTATAGGTATTATCTGTAGGTTGTGAAGTCATTCACTCTTCTTAATATTCATACGCATATAATTAACTACTCGAAAACGAGGCTATCCCCGCATCGTTTCTTAGCTGAAAAGCAAAATGGCGTCGCGGACGGAATATTGCTGTGTTCTTCTATGCATTGGAGACAAAAGGAAAAATCCTGAATTGTCCTTTTGAACTCAGGTGGACGTTGCGGCATCCCCGATGTGGGGATAGCCTCGTTTTCGAGTAGCGAATTAGAAATGTGCATAAATATTAAGAAGAGTCAATACTGCTATTATCTGTAGGTAGAGCTCGATGATAAGCAAGTACGACCATTTTGCGCTAGAAAGTAGAGAAATTATTTCGCTTTTTTGTGCCATTTTGCTATTTTAAGCTCTGAGCTATGTTTCCAGTCTTTCTTTTCCTCTAAACTTGTAAATAAAAGCAATTTGTAGCTCGAATAACAAACAAAACGTCTTGAAATTTAATCGCAAAGAAACCAATTGACGGCGTTTTATTCTGCTTCGTTTTCGCTAGCTTACTTTTTGCTAAAACGTTTGCTGAAAATGTATAATAAACAATTATTGAATTCGGTTTTCGCATGATAGTGAAATTATCAAGACCTTGGTCTGTGTTATCAGACCTCTGTCTTGATAGAGGGGCTGAATGGGGTTAACTGATAACTGAGAAATGGCCAAAAATATTACTGTTAACTGAGAATTTTACCTTTTTTTAGCTGTTAGGCCATCCCTTTTTTATTTTCCGTTTCTCATCGTCCGACCGACCTATTTTTGTGGCTTTTTTTAGAAATAAAAAAAAAATTGGGGTAGGGGTGGGGGTGAAGAAACCCTAGAGCAGCTCCTGGAAGCTCATGCTCGAGGGTAGGTTACACAATAGTTTCGGCGGTGCATTTGTAATTCCATGTTTGTAGCGTATACGGACGACGACATCGATGGTTTCGTCGTCCATGTTGGTTTGTAACCTCGCCTGTGCAACCGCGCCTTATTAGTTCCAGTCTCTCCGCGGATTTTTTATCACAATATTTTTTTTCTCACCCGACCGACCGACCCAATTTTTGAAAACCCCACCGATGAGAAACGAAAAAAAAAATAGGGATGGCCTTAGCTGATATTTGTGAGATAGCTGTTACCTGATATTTCATTATTTTTTATTAAAATGACGTAACGTCACATGCTATTATTGGCTTTTCGGATGGTTTTCGACAGATTTGATCCAGTTGATAATAGTCAAATATTAAACATGACACATCAGAGTTATCTGATACTAGAAAAATCTATTGAATAGACAAAATGTAGTGTTTGATGTTGAATTAGCGGTTATTATTCATTTCATACCAGAAAATATGTATTCAAATCAGGTTAGGGTAGTCTTTTTATATAACTTAACTGATAACAGCAAAATTTAACTGATAACTGATAAATAGCTAAAAATTTAGCTGTTAACCCCCCCCCCCCCCCCCCCATTCAACCCCTCTTGATAACACAGACCTCTGTCTTGACAATTTTCGCTATTCTGCTCAACCTCATCCAATAATTGCTTAATATCACACCTTTTACATACTAATTATACTATTTCATTAAATGCGGAGACAGATCTCTCTAACTGAACCATTTGTTGTGTTGTTGTTTTGCAGGATTTGTACAGTCATTCGTACGATAACGTCAGTGTAATGTTCGCCTCTATTCCCAACTTTTCGGAGTTTTATTCCGAAGACAACATAAACAAAGGCGGAGTGGAATGCATTCGACTCCTGAATGAGGTTATAGTAGACTTCGATGAGGTACGATGCCACAGTCTACGCAATTCAGTTTGCACTTGAACTGCAATAAACTAATATGCAGAAAAGGGTATCACTCCTCTAAATTTTAAAACTATGGCGGTTTTGGACACTTAAAGAAAGAGACATTGTCGTTCGTTCCATTTCAGATCATGTGACAGCTCTCTAGAGGATTCAGTTCATTTTTTCGATTTCTAGAAATGTATGCCATTTCCTCTTGGGATATAGAATAACAAAACAGTACTCAAGGGTAAAAACTCGGTCATCTAAAATAGGACAACAAAGGCAGGCTCATTTGGTCTATTGACTCTGATGCCCTGATGTGCTTTCAACTGAACCGTTTTGATTAATGTGCCAAAGATTAAAATAGATAAAAACTGGCTCAGAGTTTCACCATTATACCTGAAAAACCTATCGTATATCCACCATTATGCCTGGATTATTTCCAGGGATGTACGATAATTTCCGGTTATTGATCCCAAATCTCATTCTCAAGTGATATCGCTAGCAAGAGATTTAATTAACACCCATGTTCTTGCAGGTACTCTCCGACTCTCGGTTCCAGGGCATCGAGAAGATCAAAACAATTGGTAGCACGTACATGGCCGCGTCGGGGCTTAGACCCGAAGCAGAGGTACGCATTGGTTTCTAGTCAGTAATCCATAACTGCTGACTTATTTAAGCACGGGAGCTCTTACTGTATAATATTATATACAAATCACTCTGCTGCTGAGTTTGGATAAACATTAATTAACAATCCGTGTAAAAAGTACGATAAAAATCTTACCAGGAGTGGGGTTCGAACCCACGCGTACATTCGTACATTGGAACTTAAGTCCAACGCCTTAACCACTCGGCCATCCTGGTATTATGTTATGGAAAAAGATATCATGTTATGGCGTCAAGAGGCCTCTGCCGGCTGGGAATGAATCCCTTTTACTGAAATATACCAAGTTATGGAGCCGGCCTGAACCGCTCGAAACGAGCCACAGCATTGGCTTAATTACCCAACAATACAAAACGCCCTAAGCTTTAGAACGTGCAGTACAAAAACAATAGAGCTACAGTATAATGGTGCAATCAGAATACAGGTTTCGAGCGGTACTGTATTACTCAAGTTATGGACCGAGTTTTTTGGGGGGAAATCGAGGATCCATAACTTACGATACGGACCGAGCGAACGAGGTTAATAACAAGTTTATTACAATCTTCATTTCCTTTGAGATCTGAAGTGGGCCGAAGGTCCGTACGGGAAGTTATGGACCGCAAATTGCCCGATCGTAATTCACGGACTTAGTTAGCTATATAATAATGCACAATATTGCTCTGGTGTAGAGCTTATTTTTCCAAAAAGTCTCAAAGACAAACTGTACGTTTTGGAATGGTTGAATGTCCGATCTAGAGTAAAAAACTAGAGAAAATAGTAAGTATCTTAATTTCTCGGTCATCCTGGTGATATGTTATGGAATGTACATCAAGTTGTGATTTCAAAAGGCCACTGAGCTGGAGTCAACAAAGTTCCTTTTTTTTATTACGAAATTTCATTATTATTTTTAATATTGCAAATGATTGGTCATTTGTGGTGTATAGCTTATTTTTCCAAAGTCTAAAAAGTATACTTTACGTTTATGAGTGGTTGAGTGAGTATCCGATCTCAGTAGAGTAAAAAAGTAAAAAAGTAGAAAAAAGGATCTTACCAGGAGTGGGATTCGAACCCACGCGTACATTCGTACATTGGAACTTAAGTCCAACGCCTTAACCACTCGGCCATCCTGGTATTATGTTATGAGAGGTACATCATGTTATGATGTCAAAAGGCCGCTGAGCTGGGGATAATTTTAAATACGAAATTTCATTATATTTTTGATATTGCAAATGATTGGTTATTTGGGGTGTATTTTTCCAAAGTCTCAAAACTATACTGTACGTTTGAGTGGTTGAGTAAGTATCCGATCTAAAGTAAAACAGTAGAAAAAAGGATCTTACCAGGAGTGGGGTTCGAACCCACGCGTACATTCGTACATTGGAACTTAAGTCCAACGCCTTAACCACTCGGCCATCCTGGTATTATGTTATGGAAAAAGATATCATGTTATGGCGTCAAGAGGCCTCTGCCGGCTGGGAATGAATCCCTTTTACTGAAATATACCAAGTTATGGAGCCGGCCTGAACCGCTCGAAACGAGCCACAGCATTGGCTTAATTACCCAACAATACAAAACGCCCTAAGCTTTAGAACGTGCAGTACAAAAACAATAGAGCTACAGTATAATGGTGCAATCAGAATACAGGTTTCGAGCGGTACTGTATTACTCAAGTTATGGACCGAGTTTTTTGGGGGGGAAATCGAGGATCCATAACTTACGATACGGACCGAGCGAACGAGGTTAATAACAAGTTTATTACAATCTTCATTTTCTTTGAGATCTGAAGTGGGCCGAAGGTCCGTACGGGAAGTTATGGACCGCAAATTGCCCGATCGTAATTCACGGACTTAGTTAGCTATATAATAATGCACAATATTGCTCTGGTGTAGAGCTTATTTTTCCAAAAAGTCTCAAAGACAAACTGTACGTTTTGGAATGGTTGAATGTCCGATCTAGAGTAAAAAACTAGAGAAAATAGTAAGTATCTTAATTTCTCGGTCATCCTGGTGATATGTTATGGAATGTACATCAAGTTGTGATTTCAAAAGGCCACTGAGCTGGAGTCAACAAAGTTCCTTTTTTTTATTACGAAATTTCATTATTATTTTTAATATTGCAAATGATTGGTCATTTGTGGTGTATAGCTTATTTTTCCAAAGTCTCAAAAGTATACTTTACGTTTATGAGTGGTTGAGTGAGTATCCGATCTCAGTAGAGTAAAAAAGTAAAAAAGTAGAACAAAGAATCTTACCAGGAGTGGTGTTCGAACCCACGCGTACATTCGTACATTGGAACTTAAGTCCAACGCCTTAACCACTCGGCCATCCTGGTATTATGTTATGAGAGTTACATCATGTCATGATGTCAAAAGGCCGCTGAGCTGGGGATCAACATAGTTACTCTTTTAAATACGAAATTTCATTATATTTTGCAAATGATTGGTTATTTGTGGTGTATTTTTCCAAAGTCTCAAAACTTTACCGTTCGTTTGAGTGGTTGAGTGACTATCCGATCTAAAGTAAAAAAGTAGAAAAAAGGATCTTACCAGGAGTGGGGTTCGAACCCACGCGTACATTCGTACATTGGAACTTAAGTCCAACGCCTTAACCACTCGGCCATCCTGGTATTATGTTATGGGAGGTACATCATGTTATGATGTCAAAAGGCCGTGGAGCTGGGGTCAACATAATTACTTTTTTTATTACGAAATTTCATTATATTTTTGATATTCTTGGGTTGCAATCATTCCTAAGGGAATACAATCACAAAAGCGTAGCGGCCATCTTGGTTGGTAGGAACAAAAGAAGCAAATGTGGTTTCTCAGTTTTGTTCCTACCAATCAACATGGCCGTCAGTGCAACCCACCAATTGCAAATGATTGGTTATTTGTGGTGTATTTTTCCAAAGTCTCAAAACTATACTGTTCGTTTGAGTGGTTGAGTGAGTATCCGATCTAAAATAAAAAAGTAGAAAAAAAGGATCTTACCAGGAGTGGGGTTCGAACCCACGCGTACATTCGTACATTGGAACTTAAGTCCAACGCCTTAACCACTCGGCCATCCTGGTATTATGTTATGGGAAATACACCAGTGTTATGATGTCAAAAGGCCGTTGCGCTGGGGATCAACATCTATAGTTACTTTTTTAATTACGAAATTTCATTATATTTTTGATATTGCAAATGATTGGTTATTTGTGGTGTATTTTTCCAAAGTCTCAAAACTATACTGTACGTTTGAGTGGTTGAGTAAGTATCCGATCTAAAGTAAAACAGTAGAAAAAAGGATCTTACCAGGAGTGGGGTTCGAACCCACGCGTACATTCGTACATTGGAACTTAAGTCCAACGCCTTAACCACTCGGCCATCCTGGTATTATGTTATGGGAAATACACCAGTGTTATGATGTCAAAAGGCCGTTGCGCTGGGGATCAACATCTATAGTTACTTTTTTAATTACGAAATTTCATTATATTTTTGATATTGCAAATGATTGGTTATTTGGGGTGTATTTTTCCAAAGTCTCAAAACTATACTGTACGTTTGAGTGGTTGAGTAAGTATCCGATCTAAAGTAAAACAGTAGAAAAAAGGATCTTACCAGGAGTGGGGTTCGAACCCACGCGTACATTCGTACATTGGAACTTAAGTCCAACGCCTTAACCACTCGGCCATCCTGGTATTATGTTATGGGAAGTACATCATGTTATGATGTCAAAAGGCCGTGGAGCTGGGGTCAACATAATTACTTTTTTTATTACGAAATTTCATTATATTTTTGATATTCTTGGGTTGCAATCATTCCTAAGGGAATACAATCACAAAAGCGTAGCGGCCATCTTGGTTGGTAGTAACAAAAGAAGCAAATGTGGTTTCTCAGTTTTGTTCCTACCAACCAACATGGCCGTCAGTGCAACCCACCAATTGCAAATGATTGGTTATTTGTGGTGTATTTTTTCCAAAGTCTCAAAACTATACTGTACGTTTGAGTGGTTGAGTGAGTATCCGATCTAAAGTAAAAAAGTAGAAAAAAGGATCTACCAGGAGTGGGGTTCGAACCCACGCGTACATTCGTACATTGGAACTTAAGTCCAACGCCTTAACCACTCGGCCATCCTGGTATTATGTTATGGGAAATACACCAGTGTTATGATGTCAAAAGGCCGTTGCACTGGGGATCAACATCTATAGTTACTTTTTTAATTACGATATTTCATTATATTTTTGATATTGCAAATGATTGGTTATTTGTGGTGTATTTTTCCAAAGTCTCAAAACTATACTGTACGTTTGAGTGGTTGAGTAAGTATCCGATCTAAAGTAAAACAGTAGAAAAAAGGATCTTACCAGGAGTGGGGTTCGAACCCACGCGTACATTCGTACATTGGAACTTAAGTCCAACGCCTTAACCACTCGGCCATCCTGGTATTATGTTATGGGAGGTACATCATGTTATGATGTCAAAAGGCCGTGGAGCTGGGGTCAACATAATTCCTTTTTTTATTACGAAATTTCATTATATTTTTGATATTCTTGGGTTGCAATCATTCCTAAGGGAATACAATCACAAAAGCGTAGCGGCCATCTTGGTTGGTAGTAACAAAAGAAGCAAATGTGGTTTCTCAGTTTTGTTCCTACCAACCAACATGGCCGTCAGTGCAACCCACCAATTGCAAATGATTGGTTATTTGTGGTGTATTTTTTCCAAAGTCTCAAAACTATACTGTACGTTTGAGTGGTTGAGTGAGTATCCGATCTAAAGTAAAAAAGTAGAACAAAGGATCTTACCAGGAGTGGGATTCGAACCCACGCGTACATTCGTACATTGGAACTTAAGTCCAACGCCTTAACCACTCGGCCATCCTGGTATTATGTTATGGGAAATACACCAGTGCTATGATGTCAAAAGGCCGTTGCGCTGGGGATCAACATCTATAGTTACTTTTTTAATTACGATATTTCATTATATTTTTGATATTGCAAATGATTGGTTATTTGGGGTGTATTTTTCCAAAGTCTCAAAACTATACTGTACGTTTGAGTGGTTGAGTAAGTATCCGATCTAAAGTAAAACAGTAGAAAAAAGGATCTTACCAGGAGTGGGGTTCGAACCCACGCGTACATTCGTACATTGGAACTTAAGTCCAACGCCTTCACCACTCGGCCATCCTGGTATTATGTTATGGGAGGTACATCATGTTATGATGTCAAAAGGCCGTGGAGCTGGGGTCAACATAATTCCTTTTTTTATTACGAAATTTCATTATATTTTTGATATTCTTGGGTTGCAATCATTCCTAAGGGAATACAATCACAAAAGCGTAGCGGCCATCTTGGTTGGTAGTAACAAAAGAAGCAAATGTGGTTTCTCAGTTTTGTTCCTACCAACCAACATGGCCGTCAGTGCAACCCACCAATTGCAAATGATTGGTTATTTGTGGTGTATTTTTTCCAAAGTCTCAAAACTATACTGTACGTTTGAGTGGTTGAGTGAGTATCCGATCTAAAGTAAAAAAGTAGAAAAAAGGATCTTACCAGGAGTGGGATTCGAACCCACGCGTACATTCGTACATTGGAACTTAAGTCCAACGCCTTAACCACTCGGCCATCCTGGTATTATGTTATGGGAAATACACCAGTGCTATGATGTCAAAAGGCCGTTGCGCTGGGGATCAACATCTATAGTTACTTTTTTAATTACGATATTTCATTATATTTTTGATATTGCAAATGATTGGTTATTTGTGGTGTATTTTTCCAAAGTCTCAAAACTATACTGTACGTTTGAGTGGTTGAGTAAGTATCCGATCTAAAGTAAAACAGTAGAAAAAAGGATCTTACCAGGAGTGGGGTTCGAACCCACGCGTACATTCGTACATTGGAACTTAAGTCCAACGCCTTAACCACTCGGCCATCCTGGTATTATGTTATGGGAGGTACATCATGTTATGATGTCAAAAGGCCGTGGAGCTGGGGTCAACATAATTACTTTTTTTATTACGAAAGTTCATTATATTTTTGATATTCTTGGGTTGCAATCATTCCTAAGGGAATACAATCACAAAAGCGTAGCGGCCATCTTGGTTGGTAGGAACAAAAGAAGCAAATGTGGTTTCTCAGTTTTGTTCCTACCAACCAACATAGCCGTCAGTGCAACCCACCAATTGCAAATGATTGGTTATTTGTGGTGTATTTTTTCCAAAGTCTCAAAACTATACTGTACGTTTGAGTGGTTGAGTGAGTATCCGATCTAAAGTAAAAAAGTAGAAAAAAGGATCTACCAGGAGTGGGGTTGGAACCCACGCGTACATTCGTACATTGGAACTTAAGTCCAACGCCTTAACCACTCGGCCATCCTGGTATTATGTTATGGGAAATACACCAGTGTTATGATGTCAAAAGGCCGTTGCGCTGGGGATCAACATCTATAGTTCCTTTTTGAATTACGTTATTTCATTATATTTTTGATATTGCAAATGATTGGTTATTTGTGGTGTATTTTTCCAAAGTCTCAAAACTATACTGTACGTTTGAGTGGTTGAGTAAGTATCCGATCTAAAGTAAAACAGTAGAAAAAAGGATCTTACCAGGAGTGGGGTTCGAACCCACGCGTACATTCGTACATTGGAACTTAAGTCCAACGCCTTAACCACTCGGCCATCCTGGTATTATGTTATGGGAAATACACCAGTGTTATGATGTCAAAAGGCCGTTGCGCTGGGGATCAACATCTATAGTTACTTTTTTAATTACGAAATTTCATTATATTTTTGATATTGCAAATGATTGGTTATTTGGGGTGTATTTTTCCAAAGTCTCAAAACTATACTGTACGTTTGAGTGGTTGAGTAAGTATCCGATCTAAAGTAAAACAGTAGAAAAAAGGATCTTACCAGGAGTGGGGTTCGAACCCACGCGTACATTCGTACATTGGAACTTAAGTCCAACGCCTTAACCACTCGGCCATCCTGGTATTATGTTATGGGAGGTACATCATGTTATGATGTCAAAAGGCCGTGGAGCTGGGGTCAACATAATTCCTTTTTTTATTACGAAATTTCATTATATTTTTGATATTCTTGGGTTGCAATCATTCCTAAGGGAATACAATCACAAAAGCGTAGCGGCCATCTTGGTTGGTAGTAACAAAAGAAGCAAATGTGGTTTCTCAGTTTTGTTCCTACCAACCAACATGGCCGTCAGTGCAACCCACCAATTGCAAATGATTGGTTATTTGTGGTGTATTTTTTCCAAAGTCTCAAAACTATACTGTACGTTTGAGTGGTTGAGTGAGTATCCGATCTAAAGTAAAAAAGTAGAAAAAAGGATCTTACCAGGAGTGGGATTCGAACCCACGCGTACATTCGTACATTGGAACTTAAGTCCAACGCCTTAACCACTCGGCCATCCTGGTATTATGTTATGGGAAATACACCAGTGCTATGATGTCAAAAGGCCGTTGCGCTGGGGATCAACATCTATAGTTACTTTTTTAATTACGATATTTCATTATATTTTTGATATTGCAAATGATTGGTTATTTGGGGTGTATTTTTCCAAAGTCTCAAAACTATACTGTACGTTTGAGTGGTTGAGTAAGTATCCGATCTAAAGTAAAACAGTAGAAAAAAGGATCTTACCAGGAGTGGGGTTCGAACCCACGCGTACATTCGTACATTGGAACTTAAGTCCAACGCCTTAACCACTCGGCCATCCTGGTATTATGTTATGGGAGGTACATCATGTTATGATGTCAAAAGGCCGTGGAGCTGGGGTCAACATAATTCCTTTTTTTATTACGAAATTTCATTATATTTTTGATATTCTTGGGTTGCAATCATTCCTAAGGGAATACAATCACAAAAGCGTAGCGGCCATCTTGGTTGGTAGTAACAAAAGAAGCAAATGTGGTTTCTCAGTTTTGTTCCTACCAACCAACATGGCCGTCAGTGCAACCCACCAATTGCAAATGATTGGTTATTTGTGGTGTATTTTTTCCAAAGTCTCAAAACTATACTGTACGTTTGAGTGGTTGAGTGAGTATCCGATCTAAAGTAAAAAAGTAGAAAAAAGGATCTTACCAGGAGTGGGATTCGAACCCACGCGTACATTCGTACATTGGAACTTAAGTCCAACGCCTTAACCACTCGGCCATCCTGGTATTATGTTATGGGAAATACACCAGTGCTATGATGTCAAAAGGCCGTTGCGCTGGGGATCAACATCTATAGTTACTTTTTTAATTACGATATTTCATTATATTTTTGATATTGCAAATGATTGGTTATTTGTGGTGTATTTTTCCAAAGTCTCAAAACTATACTGTACGTTTGAGTGGTTGAGTAAGTATCCGATCTAAAGTAAAACAGTAGAAAAAAGGATCTTACCAGGAGTGGGGTTCGAACCCACGCGTACATTCGTACATTGGAACTTAAGTCCAACGCCTTAACCACTCGGCCATCCTGGTATTATGTTATGGGAGGTACATCATGTTATGATGTCAAAAGGCCGTGGAGCTGGGGTCAACATAATTACTTTTTTTATTACGAAAGTTCATTATATTTTTGATATTCTTGGGTTGCAATCATTCCTAAGGGAATACAATCACAAAAGCGTAGCGGCCATCTTGGTTGGTAGGAACAAAAGAAGCAAATGTGGTTTCTCAGTTTTGTTCCTACCAACCAACATAGCCGTCAGTGCAACCCACCAATTGCAAATGATTGGTTATTTGTGGTGTATTTTTTCCAAAGTCTCAAAACTATACTGTACGTTTGAGTGGTTGAGTGAGTATCCGATCTAAAGTAAAAAAGTAGAAAAAAAGATCTACCAGGAGTGGGGTTGGAACCCACGCGTACATTCGTACATTGGAACTTAAGTCCAACGCCTTAACCACTCGGCCATCCTGGTATTATGTTATGGGAAATACACCAGTGTTATGATGTCAAAAGGCCGTTGCGCTGGGGATCAACATCTATAGTTCCTTTTTGAATTACGTTATTTCATTATATTTTTGATATTGCAAATGATTGGTTATTTGTGGTGTATTTTTCCAAAGTCTCAAAACTATACTGTACGTTTGAGTGGTTGAGTAAGTATCCGATCTAAAGTAAAACAGTAGAAAAAAGGATCTTACCAGGAGTGGGGTTCGAACCCACGCGTACATTCGTACATTGGAACTTAAGTCCAACGCCTTAACCACTCGGCCATCCTGGTATTATGTTATGGGAAATACACCAGTGTTATGATGTCAAAAGGCCGTTGCGCTGGGGATCAACATCTATAGTTCCTTTTTTAATTACGTTATTTCATTATATTTTTGATATTGCAAATGATTGGTTATTTGTGGTGTATTTTTCCAAAGTCTCAAAACTAAACTGTACGTTTATGAGTGTTGAGTGAGTATCCGATCTAAAGTAAAACAGTAGAAAAAAGTATCTTACCAGGAGTGGGGTTCGAACCCACGCGTACATTCGTACATTGGAACTTAAGTCCAACGCCTTAACCACTCGGCCATCCTGGTTTAATGTTTTAGACGCACTAATTAAATGGTATTGTTTTAATAAACAGGGAGAAGAAGAATGGCAAAACCTGGTGGACCTCGTGAATTTTGCGCTCACCCTGCGTGACAAACTGGAATCTATTAACCTGGAGTCCTTTAATCAATTTGTGTTAAGAGTTGGTAAGTTTATAAGAGGGGCTGAATGGGGGGGTACCAATATCAGTTAACAGCTACATTTTTAGCTATTTATCAGTTATCAGTTAATTTTTGCTGTTATCAGTTAAGTTATATAAAAAGACTACCCTAACCTGATTTGAATACATATTTGCTGGTATGAAATGAATAATAACCGCTAATTCAACATCAAACACTACATTTTGTCTATTCAATAGCTTTTTCTAGTATCAGATAACTCTGATGTGTCATGTTTAATATTTGACTATTATCAACTGGATCAAATCTGTCAAAAACCATCCGAAAAGCCAATAATAGCATGTGACGTTACGTCATTTTAATAAAAAATAATGAAATATCAGGTAACAGCTATCTCACAAATATCAGCTAATAGCTAAAAAAAGGTAAAATTCTCAGTTAACAGTAATATTTTTGGCCATTTCTCAGTTATCAGTTAACCCCATTCAGCCCCTCTTATAAAATGTACTTCTTGACGGCATTTATTGTGTTATTATTAGTTATTGTTATTTATTATTATTATTACCACTTTATTGTATTGACTAAAATAGTGAAGTTCCCACTCCATTTGCACGTTTGGTAATCAGTACAAACATGGCTGAAAATACAGTGTTTGTATATGAGAATCTGGTGTCAAATATTTTGCCCTAAATTCTGTTTTTGAAACATTTCGAATCCCAAAACTAAAGATAGGTGGCAAAAGCTTTTGTTGATCAAATTTCAAGGTTGTAAACATCCTATGAAAGTGCCACTACGATCAAATTTTGACATATCAATGTTGTTGTATATTCATAAAGTAGAGTTGAGAACGGCTTCCAGTAATGACGGACAGAATTTTACCGGTAAACTCTCCTAAAAAAATGTGGTTTAACATACTTTAACAAGAATACACTTTCCTGAGTTATGATTTCATTCTTTTCCAAATTTTCAGTGCTCAGACAGGGCTCTCAGTATTTATCCGAACAGGTAGCCAATAACTGGAAAACGGCTATTTCCCAGGCTTGAAGGGCCGGTTTTCTTTGGGGGGTTTCGGGGGCATGTCCCCCCGGAAAATTGTTAAATTTAGACTCTCAAATGTCTTCACCTGAAATAGGTTGTATTTTTGTTCAGTAGGCTAGCCAACACCCCCGATAATCTATTCTGAACTACACGCATTTACGATTTGGGGTGCAGCTCGAACAACATGAAATAACACTAAATAAATGGACATACTTTGCTTCAATAATTGACTCACTTTATAAGCTGTTGAATACATTTCGACACAGCTGTCTTCACAAAGAGCTAATCTTAAGAGTCTAGTGTTTTTAACCAAAAGCGCAGCTAGTTTCATCAGTCCCAACATCTTGACGAAATCCGCTGGTTGGCAGTTTCTAATTAGCCGGGGCCCCAGTTCGCGAGCGGAAAATAGGAGTTCGCGAGGGCAAAAACCTCGAAAACACACTGAGAGTTCTACTGAGAACATCCCCCCAAAATTGTCCCCCCCCTCCTTCAAAGTGACGTCTAAAAATATGCCCCCCCCCCCAAAAAAAAAAAAAATCAGAGCCAAAATAGCCAAAATCTGCCATTTATTATTTAAATTTGTGGGTCCCTTTTAGGGTTAATTTTTAGGGTCACGGCCGAGCACCCCTGTCAGGTCAGTAGAGTTCTCTCCCCCCCTCCCCCTGGGAAACGACCGTGCAAGCAAAGACTGCCTTAGCTTGCAATTGGTAAGTTGAGTTGAATGATTAAAATAGTTCAAGAGATTTCTGTTTATTGTTCTAAGGTATCTGCCAAGGGCCCATCGTAGCCGGTGTAATAGGAGCCAAGAAGCCTCACTATGACATCTGGGGTAATACAGTCAACGTCGCGAGTAGAATGGAGACTACGGGGAAGGCCGGCTGTATACAGGTAAAAACAGTGTATGGACTGAGAAATATATTACTAAAGAAGCCATCAACATCACACCAAGGAAAACCTCATTTATTGTTTTGAGGGCTGTAAGACAAAATTCGGAAAATTGGTAAGCTTAGAATTCCGTTCAAAATATCATGTGTATTAATATTCTGAATAACAATGTGATAATTTTGTCTTAGAGCCCTTGGTTTCATACAGTTTCAGGTATTTTGAAGTGATTTTACATTTATTTCCCCGAAGGTCACGGACTACACGTACGAGGCAATCAAGGACAAAGGCTTCCAATTCGTGTACCGTGGAGCAGTGAGGGTGAAGGGCAAAGGTCAACTGATCACTTACTATCTGACTGACAGGGAAAGTAAAACAGAAACCGATCTTCCTAACCTCATCGCCTAGGGCGAGACTGCACTCTAAATAGAACTGTTTCCTACACCATTCGAAAAATGGCGTCTAATTTAAATAACTATTGTTTAGGACTAGCCTCGCATACACGCGAAAATGTTTTTGTGAAAGCGTCAACACGAGACTGGTCAGTCTGGACCAGTAGCGTAGGGAGGGGGACAAGCAGTTGCCCCCCCCCCCCCCCCAACCCCACTCTGCCCAGAAGAGAGATTGACAGAAGTCATCAATGAAAATGTCCGAGAATTCATCCCCCCCCCCCACCCATTTTCCAGGACCTCCCTACGCCCCTGGTCCGGACAATACTGAGCTATTTAACGAATGAAAAGTCCGAAGACTACAGCAAAGCTGATATACAACGTAAAATTCCAACACAAAGCACTACGGTTAGCTAGGCCTGACATGAAAAGCGCTCGGACTAGATTGCAGCCATAGACAGCTGTTTCGTTCTTATTAGAACTCGTCAGTATGGCATAGCAAACAGAACACAGGCTTCGGTGCCACTGCACTACCGACCCGGGACTGAGCTAAGGAGCATCTAGTTTCGAGCCCATAGAAATGTTTGGTTATCGGGTCACACATCATTACGTGTGGCGAAAAGCCAAAAACCAAACAAATCTGAACCTAACATGTCAGTGCCTTGTGAGAAATAGTTATGCTGGCCAGACCAGCTTTATAAATGATGACAATAACAGGAATATTCGGATCCATCACAATTTTACGTTGTATATCAGCTTTGCTGTAGTCTTCGGACTTTTCATTCGTTATTTTTCATATTTTTGGCTGCATAGGTCCTCACTTCGGATCCAACGTATTTTTACAGGATGTTCGTTCACGGTATTTGCTTATATGTGAGCTATTTACATTGGGCGCCATTTTTCGAATGGTCGCTATAGTCATATATATTTTGGATGTATGTGAAGAGACGCGAGTGCTACCGGCAGGATGGACTGCTCTGTGTTTTGTTGCTACGCCTCTCGCTGGTAAGCCTTTCCAGATTGTGCTCGGCAACTTTTGAGCAACCTTTTGTGTTATGAGCACCCTTGAGCAACTTTCGCCTTCCGGAGCAACATTTGGGCAACAAATGAGCTTTTTGGAATTTTGAGCACGAAATTGCTAAAATTTAGATGCAAAATCTGCCAATTTGATTCAAACGCTAATTTTGGCTATCCTTCAATCTTGATTATATTAAAGCCCGCGAACATAACAGCGGTTATAAAAACTAAATCGCCGCCCACGAACAATACCCCCACATTTCCAGCGGTTTTATCATTCGAGGCGCCATTTTTAATAAACATGGCAGCACTACAGGATCAGTCTGAAAGCGAAGACAAGGAGGAGAATGATACGATGGCCCAGAAGGTTCACAGTTTACTTGTGTTTTTCACAGTTCGATTGTGATTTTTCATTTTTCAGTGCTCCAAAAAGTGCCTCAATTGCTAGTAAGCGAAACTCCAAGTTAATGAAGGGAAATACAAGGCAAGGGGACACAACATGTGCTTGGGTTAGGGCCTGAAGGACTATCCGAATCGACACTTTGTCGTTTTCAATGGAAATAAAGAAATTTCAGGTTCAATTATTTAATTTGTGTTTAAATGACTCATTTTTCAAGCATTTTTCTAATTCAAGCTACAACTATTTCAAATTTTTTTAGCAACTTTTTTTTTTTTTGACTGCAAACTTCTTTTTTTTGGAGCAACTTTTTCTTTATTTATTTCTTTGAGCAACTTTTTAAGTTTTTGGCAACTTTTGAGCAACTTTTGGGCTTTTTTGGAGCAACATTTTCCATTTTTACTAGCACAATCTGGAAAGGCGTACTCGCTGGTATTTTCGAATATTTCGCTTCAGATCAGTAAGAACAACGACAAGAAATCGAATCTGGGGCCAGTGCATGCACTTGCAGTTTAAAAAAATAATACAAATAAGAGATCGAACAAAACAAATGACAAAAGAATACTTTATCCAACATTTAACAAGCTAAAAATGTTGGTCCAACAAAGGATGACAAACTATCGAACAATGTTGGATCGAGCAAAGTTGGATTGTTCAGTAGTTTTATTCGATAGTTTCAAGTCTCATTCTGAAGTTAAACTTTCATAAATACCAGCGAGAATGTGTCAAACTTCAACAATACACTGGAGTTGTGAATAACCCATCTTGTCGCTGGTATTCATGAATGTTCAACCCCGAGATGCACGAGAATGCGTCTAAAACGATCAAAGAAGTGAATCATGAGGGATATCCAAATGAGATAAAGTTTAAATAAAGGTCTAATGCGGAAAGAGTTAAGGTTTGCAAGAAACCAGCCAATCATAGCGCGAGTTATAATGACGTCACTAGAAGCCATGCTGGTGTCATTCTGTTCTTGGTCGTTTACTATACAAAATACGGAAAAAAGTTCGCGAAAGTAAGTAAGTGTGATTGGTTAAAATAGTTATTTGGTTTATGGCAGGGTTTTCTGTTGATGTATAATCGTATCTAATGTAACCTTGACTGCATGTAATCCCTATCAAGTGTAATGAATGTAACGACGAGAACGAAATGCATTTACTAGTACTTGATGTTGTGCAACGCTGTCGAAAGCAATGGTACTTTTGTGTCAGTTCGTGGCATGCAATATATACACCTTATTCACACTAATTTGTATAATGTCAAAGGGTTTAAAGAGATATAACCCTTTCCCCTAAAAGAGAGTGTTTATTTGTATACTAAGTAAACTGTAGAAATTTGAAAATGAAATCATATTTCTCTGCGTAGTTATCAACGTTTTTGAATCTGAAAAAAACATCAAAACGAGGCTGTGTACGCATTACCGTCCTTAATATATTTTCGGGATTTCATCCCATACTATTGAAACTTTCCAAACATGTTGATTTATAGGTGCTCTTTGAGATGACAGTGGTTATTTTCATGTTAGAGATCCCAGTTTGCTGATCTCAACAATCAACAAGTGTGAATAAAGTGTATTAGTACCGTTTCAACCAGCGTTAGGGTATCAATTAGATGGCAAGTTTTGTTTTACTTTGTGCGGGGATTGAGGTTTAAGGAAGCATGTCAAAACACATGCCCCAGATAGGGACCCTTTTTTTCCCTGACAGACACAGCTGTCAGCGCAGGGTACCACACCCAACCCCTATTTTTTACCATCTATTTTCCATTCTGGGGGCCTACTGGTAATTTTAACACAGAAAATGAAATGACAACGTAAGACAAAACATGCAGTGCATTTGTCTCTAGATTATGCCTTTTAGTTTTGAAGATATTTAAGAAGAAAGTATTTTTAATATTGAGTTTTCTCTCCAGAGGAGATGGATGGCAGCAGCCCCCACCCCCCCCCCCCCCCCCCTACCCCAAAATGGGTCCATCGAGAGGGCATGTGTTTTGACTTGCTCCCTTAGTCTATTTCTGCCAAAGCTCCTTTCTCTGACGACCAGAGCGAAGTGTACACATGTTCAGGAAAGGACTAGCTCAGTTCTATTAAACGTCTGAGAAGAATCCAGACGAATATAATATGCTTTAAGCCCTAGGTACAAGATCTTGAAACTGTTTGAAAGGGCCTGATAACTTTGTATTGGTAATTATTAGTGTGCAAAGTTCAATTAACGATTAATAGTGTGAGTGATGTTTGAAATTTTTAACAAAACAATACGAGTCAGCAGCACTATTTTAAAATCGTCAATTGAACGTTGCACACTAATGATTACCGGTTAATAATAGAGATGCAAAAATGAAAAGGAGAACTGAATTAACTAATTTTTGCATCGAATTAACTGTGTTTGCACCGAATTAACTAGTTTTGCACCAATTAACTAGTTTTTGCATCGAATTAACTGTTTGCACTGCTGCTAGTGATTAACATGTCATGCTCAACCAATCAGAATGGAGTATTGTTGTATCTATTTTATTAGTTTGAAGATATTGAAAGCTTGTTAGAGGGAATTTGATTCGTTTAAAAGCCATTTCAAACGGTTTCAAGATCGGTTTCAACAAATGTTGTATATGACAATGTCTTGCGAATAGCAAGGTGATTATTGGTTGTATTTAAATCGAATGCAGTAGCTGCTGCTCTGATAGATTATCCCACAAACCAAGTGAAGGGTACTAGCCAATGCCATGTGCTGAATGACACCACATGATCGCCTCTGTATACACCCGTACAAAAAATATCAGGTTCTGTATCGATATAGCTCTATCAGGTACAGAATACTAGCTAAGCTAGTGAGGGAAGTCTCATGACCGATCACTGACTTCACCTATCCCGGGAGGGGTGAAGTCACAAAGTACATCTGCTCTCTTATTATGTACACACCATCTATTCCATGTGGGACCTGTTTTTTTTCTGCACGCTACGCTCTGCTCTCTTATTGCATGTCTCTTCGATGTGGGATATGTTTTTGTGAGAAACTAATTCATCCCACATTGATAGCAAGGTGGGAGAAATCAAAGGTTAAAAGTTTATGTCGTGCATATCAATGGTTTTTAGTTATCTATTCATTTTACAAGTAAGATAACATATTCGCGTCCGATCTGTATGGGCTTTACAATGGCTCGCCGAAGCGGCTCGCCATTGTAAATGCCCATACAGATCTCCCGCTCATATTGTATCTACTACATAGAATATCTTGTACAAAGTAATTCACGTAATAATTAACAACTTGATTATATCAACTCTTTGAGCCTCCAGATCCATAATTTTGGTTCTCCTTTACACTAGTTTGATATTGTTCAATCAAACCTTTCATTCTGTCGATGAAAACCAATATAGCGCAAACACCAGATCCATGAAATATTCTTTTTTTCACTGAGAGTAGAAAAAAACTTTAAAAATTTAATAGAGTTTTTCCCTAAGTTATTCGCTGACAAAAATGGAAGGAATCATTCCTTGCTTACGATTAAACAATTGGTTAATCCGGGGACTTAAAGAGTGAAATGAATAGAACTGATGTCGATTGCAGGCCAATGACCTCAGTCGATAGAGTTGTGATATGGTAGATCAGTAAAACTTCCATACTAGGAATTTTCGTAGGAAAGTAGTGTTCTAAATTTAATAAAAATAGTGTTTCTACTGAGACGTGTCGGAATCTTCAAAAACATTATGTGTACAAATGATCGCACACAGATGCAATGAGTGCATTGACGCAAAACCACACCCGCACACGCCACCCGCACAAATGCAGCACATCTCTGAATGACTGGCTGGCCTCCGCTGGGGGAGGGGGGGGGGGGAATCAACAAAGTTTTATACGGGTTGGCTCCGCCCCAAGATCCAAACCCTTACCCTTTTATATACCATTTTTGACAGAAAAGGTAACCCTTTCATATACCTTCCATAAAAAAATGGCACCCCTTTCACATACCAACAGTAGAAACACTGCATCCTTTTCTATACGCTTGGAATGAACTTAATGAACGATATCCCTGGAAAACATCAAGCGTTACCAATAGAGATGTTAACCAAACAACTATTATTTATTCAGTTCACGTTGTGGCGGGAGTCAAGATACTCCAGACGTCAGGTACACAAACAGCGAGTGCTTTTTTTTGCAGCCTTCATAAAAAAATGACAGTTTTCCCTACCTTTCCACTCGTGGAATCCCTACCCTTTTATATACCTCCAGCCTGAAAAGGTACCCCTTTCGGGCGGAGCCTCTCCCGTATAGTACATTATAGGGAGGGGCCCCCGGGTACATCGCAACACACCACACTTCACCAGTACAGTGTAGCCCACATCGCAGCACACCACACTTCACCAGTACAGTGTAGCCCACATCGCAGCACACCACACTTCACCAGTACAGTGTAGCCCACATCACAGCACACCACACTTCACCAGTACAGTGTAGCCCACATCGCAGCACACCACACTTCACCAGTACAGTGTAGCCCACATCGCAGCACACAACACTTCACCAGTACAGTGTAGCCCACATCGCAGCACACCACACTTCACCAGTACAGTGTAGCCCACATCGCAGCACACCACACTTCACCAGTACAGTGTAGCCCACATCGCAGCACACACTTCACCAATACAGTGTAGCCCAGATCGCAGCACAGCACAATCCATCGTGAGTGTTTGTACTCGGTTAGGATGTAACAAAATAACTAAATGCAATGCGTACGATAAATCAGTATAGACAACGCTCCACGAATACATCAGACGAGTACATACACAGTATACTAAAACCCCACATGAGGAAATAGGGCCAGGACCTCGGATCTCGTATATATGCGAGGTCGTGACTCGGATCGGCCGCGCTCTTTGGCAACTATGGATAAATCCATTGCTCCCCCCCCCCCCCCCCTGACGGGGGTCGGGAAGCAGGGGTGGGACTCTGAATGCATAACTGTTTTTATTTGAAAACACCCACCGCACAGCCATTACTTCTAATGAACACACCTTTGCAATTTCGGCGTACTTTTTAATGAAACAATGTAACACCACTTGTTCAGACAAATTGCTCTAACGTCAAAAACGAATGGAGTTTTGTACGGCCACTAAACTACTAGACCATACGACCAACTGCTGCAGTACAGCATGGTTATCATATCCTTGTCAAACCGTATCAACGATCTTCTTTCTTGAGTTGACTGAAAAACTAGACTCCAAAAGCCAGCTGCGCAAAGCACAGGTGAAGCGGATGGAAATGCCATAATTGAAATGAGAGGTATATCAAGTTCCCCTGACATACTGGCATTGTTGACTGAGCCATATCACGAGTGCGAAGGAGGCGCTATTCATTGAAGTATGTCGCCTACGGATATTTAATAAATGTTATGAATAATCAGTGTCATTTATCTTAACAGGTATATATAAACGAACTCCGTATCACGAAAGATTACGTGTTGGGAATCGAAGGCTTCTCCGTCAAAGACCTCCAGCTTTGTATTGAGAAATAAAATACAATACTCCTAATGACCCAATATAGTTTTACAGCTGCCTATTCAATTCAAGTACAAGTAGACTTGCATTAAGGACTATTTTGTTTTGGCTTTCTTTTTATTACTGAAAGGAAAAGACATTAACTTGTTCAGTTCACTTCATTCATTTTCAAGGGGGAAAAACATGCGACCAATTGATGGTTCTGGGTAACAAAAAGTTTTCAGAAACTCCTTTCTTGAATAAATAGTACACAAAACTGCTTCCCCACTGTGGACGTACTAGCACTTGCAGCTCAGCGCAATCGCGTAACGGAGAAAGGATGTATTTCCATAACATTGCTACATGTGGTTCTTCTGTTACGAAGTAATATTTCTCTTTGAATTCTCCGTATAAACGATTATATTCATCTTCCCGCTGTTCCTGTCCCCTGACTGTGGACGTAATCTTGATCATCTCTGTTCTGTAATATGATCATCTAACATATTGAAGATGTATTTCCAAACATATATTGCTACGTGTATAGTTCTGCTGTTACGAAGTATGAACGAATAAATTCATCTTCCTGTCCCCTGACTGTGGACGTAATATTATGTCTGTAACAGAAGATGTCTTTTCAGACGTTGCTAAAGTTTAACTACCTTATCAATGCCTTATACCTTGTAATTCATACGATGGCGATACCGTTAACTTCTAACCGTGATAAAAATTCAGCCTAAGTCTCTCCAATTTATATGTCAAATGAAGAAAAATACCGGATAATTATAGACCTATTTCAATTCTACCAGCTATTTCAAAAGTCTTTTACAAACGAAACAACCTTCTAACGAAGTTTCAATCTGTCTTTCGGTCTATGTACTCAACATGTACAGCTCTACTAGCTGCAACAGATCTCTGGCTTAAAAATATGGACAATGGCAATTTGAACGGCAACGTTTTCATAGATCTATAAAAGAAAGTCTTTGATACCGTAGACCATAACATTTTGTTACGTAAGCTAAGTTGCTTCTGCGTCAAACGGGTAGAGCTTTGCAATTGTTTGAGCCATACTTAAGTAACAGGAGCCAAAGGTGTTATGTCAATAAATGGGACATCTAACTGATGAATACATAAACTGTGGTATTCCCCAAGGATCCATCTTAGGCCCCCTCTTGTTCATAATTTACGTCCAAAATGTCTTAATCATTCGATACCTGGGATGTTTGCTGATGACACTTACATCACAATGGCAAGTAAAAATATTACCCATATTGAGAACATGTTAAATGAAGAATTAGCTGCCGTAGAAAATTGGCTGAAAACGTTAGTCAGTTAGGTCACATGACTTACTGAAGCAGCTGAAATGGCCAAATTTAGATGAAAGACAACAAAACGCAGTTAAGGATAATGATATGCAAGGTATGTCACAAAATAGCGCCAACATATCTACAACACTCATTTCAATTAATGACCTCAGAAGTACATAACCTACAATTACCATGCACAACCTAAAACTAACTTTCTAAAACGCTCTTTCTCTTACCAAGGCATAGTCGTCTGGAACTCGATAGTTTGGCAGCTTTTAAAAAATCCTTAAAGACTGCATGTGATGATTGTTCCTTATGATACACGGGTGCAAGTATTGCCCCATACTATTATAAAGGGATCTTTTAAAATTATTAAGTGGACATTGTTATTATTACTTTTATCACAAGTGCTAGATTTATCATTATATCAATGTTATAAGTAAAGTCTTTTTGACTTTGATTTGGGGCCTGTCCCCCCCCCTCTGGCTACGCCCCTGTATTTAAAGAATATCTGGTCGTTTTGGATCCGACTTTTTCTTTTTCTGGGTCTAATTGTTGAAAGGGTGGTAACGATAAATCTCTGTCCAGTGGATAGAATAAGCTAGTTTGGTTAATACTTATCAACTGGATATATCCAGTGGGAATGTCTAATTGACATCCACAAGGAACATTTTCTCTGCCTTCAAACGAACGAGGCAGAGCCACGCATTTAAGATTCGGATTCCAGCTTTCTCTAAAGACTTGCTTTAAATATTCTTTTTCCCCCAGATATTCTTTTACCCCCAGAACAATTAAGCAATGGAATTAATTACCTAAAGATTTCGAGAAGTCTAATTGTTTTAGCATAACCAAGCCACTGCTGTATATATCAACTTAGCAATCGAAAAAACTGTAAAAAACTCGCAAAAAAGCATTTTCCAAGTGATGTTTGTCTGCAGCGCGCACGGTCGACTATCGAACGATAGACGACGCCTGGCTAGCCAATCAGATGGCGAGTTTGCGAGTTTATGCTAAATTAGAATAGCATAGAATATCCGGTGGACAGCGTTATCCATGTTTTGAACAACCGGGCCCTGCATGGTGACTGAACAACTTTAAATATGGTGCTAAGCAACTCAGTCCAAATATGGTGCTAAGAAACTCAGTCCGAATATGGTGCTAAGCAACTCAGCCCAAATATGGTGCTAAGCAACTCAGTCCAAATATGGTGCTAAGCAACTCAGGCCAACTAATGAATATTGTGCTATTAGCACAATATTCATACTCAGTCCAAATATGGTGCAAAGCAACTCAGTCCAAATATTGTGCTAAGCAACTCAGTCCAAATATGGCTGGGCCCGGAGTTCAAACTGTTTGCAAATTATAAAAAAACTGGGAATATTAAAATTATTCGATCATAATAGCAGGTGCAACTTTAATAGGATAGTTTTTGACGAAATTTATTGGAAAAACTAGTAACTGACCTGAATGATTTTTTCTACCAATTATTTCCCGAACTGTTTACCCAGATACGATAACTCTGACTAGAAAGAGACAGCCGAGATGTCAATTCAAGCCCCGAGAAAAAGTTATTTCTAGTCAGTTACCGTCTTAGTTTACTGTCAGATAACAGACAAGCTTGTCGCCTTGATCAAACTGTGCGCCTATTAATAGTTAATTTCAGGAGGAAACTTTAATAAGCTTCCAGTCACAATCTTCGCACTATTTCAATCAGCGAGCTATCTATATCAATCATTAAAAATTTAACGCCAACGTTCAGGAGGTAAGTAACATAGACAACATATAGCCAAGCCCCTGTAGTGCCAAATAGGAGTCGCATCGATATATATACATATATATATGTATCTATGTCAAAATCCCCTGGAATCTATAAAAGTTAAAGGATGTCATATGGATACTATATGTATATATATCTATGTATATATATGCATGCATATGCATGTATATATCTATGTATGTATATAGGTATATATATATATATATATATATATATATGTTCATCGTTTGGTACAACCATATATTATTCACTTTTATATGTATGTATGTATATTATGTGTGTATACCTATTTCAATAAACATTGAAAATTATATTTTGATATTTACGCAATATAAATATAACATTACCATTATTAATTATCATTAACGTTGTCGGAAGAAAATAAGAAAAGAGACAAGCAGTGACTGATTTAAATAATAGGCAAGACTATTAAAATAAAAGAGAAAATTCCCTATCCTCAGATAAGCTATGAAGGGAATATTTTGACCGCGCGCCACAGGTAACCCAATCCGGAAAAAACCGATCGAAACAAAATCAGAAGCGCCGGCAATGTGTATCTGTAAAACCGTGTTCAGTTAGCCGGTTCTTTTATAACCAGTCTTGAAGTTTGTTGTACATTGCGGTGTCTGATGATAACAACTTACTGCGCATTCCTGTTTATGACAACAAAGATATCCAAAGAACCAAAAACTCATTCGTTTTGGGATGAATTTCTAATGTTACTACCTCCAAGAGGCCCGGCTGTTCGAAGCAAGTGTAAGCACTATGCCCGGGGTTAAATCGCTAACCCGAGGATAAACTGTACAGATTACATTTACAATTATCCTAGGGATAAAATTACCCTTGCATAGGGATAAAATTACCCTTGCAAACTACCGAACCAGAAGGCTTGTGGCATTGGGCTGCCTGTTTACAATATATGTCTATAAAAAAAGTGGGAGTAGCGCGAAAACAAAAATAACAGAATGGAGAAAATCACACTAAGATAACAATTTATACCAGTATTGAGATAACACGTATATGAAGAAATAAATAAATAAATAAATAATAAGCGATTTCAAAGACGGGAGAAGAGATATTTTTCAGTTTGGATTGAAACGAGGAAACGATCATGGCATCACGAATGTGACCTCCTCGGAACCTGGAATAGTACTGGCTATCCAAACAATGCCTAACCCTGAAACAATACAAACCCTAACGCTTAAACAATGAAATTATTTGTCAGTGCAGTCCAAATGGGGTCCAATCAAATGCAACGTTTTGAGAGGTGAAGGGCTCCTGAAACGATGTTAAACATTTGATCGAACAAAAATGTTGTACATGGATACATGGGATGGCAAACTATCGAATGTTTGATCAGTGATAGTTTGACCGGGGAAGCTCATTAGGGAGTAACATGGGCGTAGGGAGGTCCTGGAAATGGGGGGAGGGGCAACTGATGAATTCTTGAACATTTTAATAATAATAATTATAATAAACACTTATATAGCGCATATACATAAATGTTCTATGCGCTTACAATCATTTGCTTAATTGCGCAAAACGATAAAGAAATATAAGGGCTGAGACGAAAGTACAAAGTGTGGCCGGTTAAGCGGGTCAAAAAGGTAGCTCTTTAGTTTAGATTTAAATACGACTACAGTAGAGGCTTCACGAATGCTTAATGGAAAGTCGTTCCACAGCTTAGGCGCGGATATTGAGAATGCACGCTGGCCATATGATTTGAGTTTAGCTATAGGACGAGTAAGCCGTACCGAGTCAGCAGATGAACGCATTGCTTGCCAAATTTACTGTCAGAATAGTCGTGCCGTTTGCGCATCTATTTCTCAATCTATTTGCCCCGGCTAGCTCTTACTGTATTTGGTTATATTATGTACGATTATTAGTGTCAAACCGATGTACCGTTTCTCGTACAAGGTGCTAATAAATATTTGTTTTTGTGGTATTGTTGATTGCGGGGGCAAAATTATAAATTCTGTGATATTTTCATTGATAACTGCTGTAAGTCTCTCTTCTGGGACTGGGCAGGGTGGGGGGGGGGGGGGGGATGGGGGCTCCCCCTCGCCCTCCACCCTCCCTACGCCACTGGGGAGCAAGGATGTATCCAGCATAGAATACGTTGTACGCAGTTTCCGCAGAAGTGCAATGTGATATGGTTTTTTCCACTTCACTTCCGCAGCTGTTGTTATAACTGTTTTAAACAGTCTCTCAGTGGCAGATGAAGTACGAGTTTTTGTAGAACTATTTTTACAGCTTTTACATAATTCCTTATCATTATGTGAAATGTGTTACTCAAGCGCAATCAAGTGCCTTAGTAACGTGTGACCGGGTTGACGGTATTTAATAATAATAATAATGTTTAATATTTCTATGGCGCAAATTAACATATATATATATATGATCAGATGCGCCTTATAAACTGTGTAGAAAGAATTATTGAGATATAATATGACTATCTAGAGCTACCTATTTACGATCATGTATATAATCCTAAGGTTAAAAAGCATATTAAAAAATGGATCGATACTAATAAATGGACCGAGATACGCTTCGACTACAATAAAGGTTTGAAACTGAGACTGAATACGTAAGTAGCTCAATCATTATTTTAACTCATTAGGAATATACTCTGGTCCCAGAGGTTTTCTATTATTCTTTCTCTGTGGTTTTGCGCCACAACGCAGTAATTGGAATACTGCTGTCCTTTCACACATTCCTGTACTTTTGGGGTAGACAATGCGTAATCTACCTGTATTACATATTATATATATATTTCTATTATTACTGTTTTCATTGAAGTGCAATCCAGGATTCAAGTCGCATTTGAAAATTAAAACAATAGGTTGTACCAGGAGCCCATTACTAGGAGCGTCCATCTACCCCATTGGGTCTATGCGACGGCACAGACTCGTTTTGTGCTAAAAATAGACAGAATTTTGCGGGAGCAATTTGAGCAGCCAATGAACACGACTCTTAAGACAAAGCGAAAGTGACGTCAGATTTTGCACATTCTCAGTTCAGTAATGGCGAAGTAAAATTCGATCGAGAGCAGTGATGTCGTCGTCAAGTTGAACATATTCATAGCTCGGTGTTCAGACAAGTTATTTATTAGAATATGGCATTATTTATTAACAGGAACCTGTCTCTCGTTCTTTTCATTATAAAACGGGGAAAATCAATCTATTTATAGAACAAAACGAGTCTGTGCCGTCGTACTTATATAGTACTAGATGGACGCTCCTAGTAATGGGCTCCTGGTTGTACACGGTCAGCTTTAGTCCTGGCCTCTCTTTCGAAACAGTAGATATTGGATGCGCATGTCAGAATATGCAACCAAGCCACACCGTAAAAATAGGCGAATCCTTGTTTACGTTTTTACCTCATTAGCATACATCAAACTTCAAGCGACATAGATACAAAAAAACAGAGAGCACAAATCGAAAGAGCTTGTCATACTTGATAATCACCGAAAATTTGAGTGTGATACGATAAATATATTTTGAGGAATGAGCGTTTAAAAATCTCTAAATTTACAAAGAATGTATGGCTGTCAGCAACTCTTGCCCCCCAGCCGATTTTACAGTTTTGAAAAGTGAATTTCTCCGTAAATATTTAACATATTTATCTCACATTTTCGGTAATGACTAAGTTTAAAATTCTCTTTCAACTGATGTAGATTGTTTGTTAGTAGCTTGAAGTTTAATTTATGCTAATAAGGCAAAAATGTAAACAATGACGTCAGCAAGGATTCGCCTATACAGTGTGGCCTGGCTAGGGTCTACGTCATGTAGCTGTGACAATAGCCTAAATTAGCCTAATTAGTGATTAGCTCTAAAACACCCACATTTACTGACTACCTCAAAACACCCTAAATTACTGAGCACCCGTTGTTTACAACATTTGGGCGTAACGCCACAGGAAACAAACAATAGGACTCAAGGTCCCCTACGAGGATTGTCTCCGCCTGTCAGTGGACCTACGATTTTACGTCCTTATCCGAGAAGATGTGAAGGTCTAACCATTTGCAGTTGGTTCACAAAGGCAGCACCTTCTACTCAGTTATTTTAAGACCCTGAGTGTTGGTCCGGGGTTTGAACCCGCGACCTCCCGCTCGACAGACCGGAGCTTAACCACTGAGCTAACCGGGAGGCGGTTGACGGTTAGGTGTTTTTTTTTTAAATGTAGGGTCAGGGTTTTATAAGGGTTTGGGACAGTTTGTGCAGCTACATGAAGTACTTGCCCCTGGCTAGCGGTGCAATCACGTGGTTGTACTGGGCGACAAAAAATCAATGTGTTTTTATTGGGCATTCGTAATTAGCGCTTCGCGCTACTCCCTTAGGAGTTGTTCACTGCTTATAAGCTTAGCGTAAGCATTTGCATAGCACTTGACGCTAACCAGTTTCTAACTTGGCCCGTTGTTACCGGGTCCAAAATTCCCATATTTTCTTGTATTAATACGATCCTCTTGTCATTTATACTTATAAATCCTTTATTTACATTCGGCTGATCAAGCCTATGTATACTTTGAAACTAGTTACGTTACCTGTAACCTCGTATCTCCCAATAAACACAACTGCTTCGCGGCTCTCCTACACTGTCTTGTTTGATGGAGAATATACAATATAAACGTTTTATGTGCATCGGAACGCAGTGACAGATCACAGAATGCTATTTTCCACCTCCAAGCGATTGTCGATCTTTCTAAAACAGTTTTTAAAGATAGCTGGCCATCCAGCTACCGCGTGGGAACGCCTTTCCCATGGGGATCACGAGCTCAATTTATTCGTTAACGAAGTATTATATCAGCACGTAACTGTTTCCTGCAAAAGGTCTAAAGTCCATTTTGACAATGTTGCGCGCGCAGCTAGAACAATGACTATATGTTTTAAATAACAAAAGGCTGGTGAACCAGAAAGAGCTCGCGTCTATTGTTCTACTGATGCGTGCGCAACATCGTCAAAATGGCCTATTGTATCGTTATGCGTCCAATTTTCACGCAACCTTTCTCAATGCTGTCAAACATATCTTGAAAGTGTGCAATTATAAAGGTGTACCAACGTTTGAACAACTAGAAGCATTATTTAATCTATGGAAAGGGAAAGTGTCTTAGTTAACTTCAGTACTGGGTTTGGCACATCGCTGGTTTATACTTCCGTTTCATTTTGTATGTGATTCTTTAAGATCTTCACCACAACAGACTTGTAATTTGTCGATTATATTTCTTCTCTCGTATCTCTGATGGATATCCAAATGTCTAAACTAAAGTGAAGCTGACTGATCTCAGTGAAAACGAAATGCGTGGACTCTCACCTGAAGGATTTAATGCCGCCACGGCCGTACGAGAAGCAATAAAGAATCTAAAGCAAGGAGGACAGTATGTTGCGACAAATTCTGCATTGAGAATCGGCCATTTGAAACGTTAACATTCAAAGAAAAATATATTCGGTAAACCCTGCGAATATTCCCGCGAATTTGACCTTATCCCTGATTGGACAGTTTTGAGCATGCGCATGCAATATCAACGATCGGCGGTCTTTTGAAATCCTCCCTCTCCGACCTCTCCCTCCCCCATGAGCCTTTCGCAGGCCATAGTTATAAATATCATGAATTATTTTAATGGGAAAGAGACTTATTTTACCACCCACCTTTAAGCTCATGTTGCCATGGAAGTATTTTTATCACAGTAGTAATAACCAATAGTCATTCCATAACAACGTAATCTTAAAATACAGTCTACTTTCAGATTTCAGGAGAGTACATCCTATTGGTCTACAATATACTACTACTAATAATAATAATGCAAGCTTTGTTTAGAGAAGGTAAGATCAGTGCAGCCGCGGCGCAGCCATATATTTACAAGTCTTGTATAAACAGAGAAAAATAAATAAATAGAAATAAAATATATCCAAATTTAAATACTATATATAAATCTATATAGTTTACATTATATATGAAAAATCTAATCTACACAATATTAGTTAAAAGTGACTATAGATGAACAGATCAATAATGTGACTATGAATTAATGTGACTAATCGTAAACGTCAAGTCTGATTCAGCCTGTATTTCTCCCAAACTGAGCACCTTCTCATTACTCAGTACTTACCGACCAATAAATTACCACCAACGTAACCTTTATTTTAGTGTTTATATTTATTTTTATTCAGTGTGCTTTATTTATTCATATTCTAAAAAAAATGAATTACCACTTTATACAGCTATATCAACAACACTTGAGAACAACAGAAAGGTTATAGAGTGTTTAACTTGTGAACTTTTGATGAACCGGGGAGAAGAAAACAGGTAAAAATGTTGTATAATAAATGTTTTTACGGAACTCTTACTAGACAACATATGTGATATATTTTAACCTCTCCCTAGTAATAAGCGATAACATGCCAATTCCTCAGTCAGATCAGTCTTACCCATTACAAGAAACTGCGCGGACTACCTTTGATGCTTTTGATTTGAATTCTTTCGTTGTTTTTGTTTACCCCTGTAAGCGACCGCCTAAAGGAACATAGTGTCATTAGGGGCCGACCATTTGACTTTTGAGGGGGGGGGGGGGGGGGGGGGGGGGGGGTGGGTGTCTTTTTGCAAAAAAATATCCTGCAAGCAACGGTGGCGAAAGAAAATATCCTGCAAGCGGAAAAAGCTTTGTTCTGG